>OZ038508.1:40457479-40522479 GCA_964036315.1 Acanthosepion esculentum | reverse complement strand
TCATCGCAATTCTTCTGTTAAGCTTGAAGAGTAATTATACATTCTTAGTGTTCAAAGTGAAGTCCAATATTATTATAAAAAGCCAGTTAAATACTAGTAAGATATCTTTAATCATTTTAAGATACAACGGTTCGGAGCTTAATCTAACAATTGGACAATTTTGCTGTTACACGAATTGAACAATTTTACTGTTACACCCGGTACATATATAGTGTGAGAGAGAGAAAGAGTGAGAGAGAGTAGGATTGAGAATGAAGGAGAGAAAGATGGGGATAGATTTAATCTGCTTTTTCAGTATGCCTGATCTGTGAATGCGTCCTCATTCCAATAGTGACTTTCCAAAACAATTAAACAGTCATATACCAAGGTTATTCGAGGACAATCAAATGGGAAGGACCTTGTTGCGCAAAGTTTTCAAATGGGAAACTCCGGCTTAGCTTAAAAATTCAAAGTCAAAATACTTCATCTTACACCGCTGATGATGATAGGAATCTACAACTGCTATAGCCACTACACAAACAAGAAAGAAAGAAAGAAACTATATGAAAGAAAGAAACTATATGAAAGAAAGAAAGAAAGATATATATGTGAAAACGAGAAAGAGAGTAGGAGTGAGTTTTTGATAATTTCCTTTTGCCATCCCAGTGGAACCTTCTTTGACAATTCCCCAATATATTATTCGTTTCCCAAACTATGAAGTTGACACCAAAAAAGTAGTTCGGGAGAAATATGAAGCCTTGAAGCTTCCACGAAACCACGAACAGAATATCTAATTAGACGATACTTCACTTTCCGCGTGTTTAATGAAAAAATAAATAAATATATAAAACTGACGAAGAAAATTTCATTCAAAATGAAATGATCTTTTGCACAAAATTAGTTCTGATGCATATTCGAACGAAGTTTGTTGAATTTTTATTTCTTGTTTCTGTATTCATAATTTTATTTATTGTACGCAATTTAATTTCTTTCCTTTCTGTAGTTCCTTCCTAATCAGTTCCATTCTGTCGTTCGGTAAAATCGAAAACCGAAATATGAAAAGGAATTAAATGAAATATTTGTCATCATTATTGCGCAGTTCAATGCTGCCGACAGTGAACATAAACTGATGACGTCAGCAAAAAGGATGAAAAATCAAAAATAACGTTTCTATTTTTTTTTTTTTTTTTTTTACCAGCACAACTCAGCGCAAACGAAATGCTGCAGTCGTCCATATCTGTGTGTATGTGGAATGTGTGACTGCAAAGTAATTCAAAAACAGACAGATATCGACAAGCCAATGCACACGGATTGAAAGGATTAATATCTTGCAGATATTAAATTTTTGAATATTTAGATTGTTTTCAGTTTGATGGGCAGAGTCGGCGTTCGTGCTGAACAAACTAGATTTTGATTTCTTGTTCGATTTTGCAAAGACAAACTAATCAAAACAAAATTAAAATAAAGTAAATTTTCTTCTGAGAATGCAAGTAACGAATGGCAAGTTTCTAATGTCGACGTTTTTCTTTCAAAAGACAAACCTGATAAAATTGTAAGGATAATCCTTCGTGGACTTAACAAGAGTGACATAAATGGGCGGCTTTCTGCACTAGAAACTTTGTGTTTTGATCAATGCTGGTAGTGGTCTGCTCTGCTGACATATTTAGGGCGTGGTGGGAATAGAAATATGACGAGCTTACAATCCGCCATGTTTGAAATTGTTCTGTTTAATATTGCAAATAGTTTCTCTGTCCTTGACTGTCTTGTAAAATCATTTAATTATTTCCAGACCGGGACAGTCATATTTTATGTAAAATAGTAAAATATAATTATTTCGGAATTTTATTTGTTCTCAAAATAATGCTATTCAAATATTTAGATAGATAGATAGATAGATAGATACAACACCATCACTTGATAAGACACCAGAAGTGTTGAAACAAAATGGCTATTTTTGTAGTGATTTTATAACATATTTATGTTATAATTTTCTAATAAATAATTATATTTGCTCTATTCTGTATTGAGCACTCTTTTAAGAATAGTATTTGTTGGTTATTGAAATTTATTCCGTATACACCAATCCTATACATTATATATATATATATATATATATATATATATATTCCATTTCTTTCTCAAACCCCACTTCCCCCATCTACTTTCTTATTCTCTACTCCTTTTTTTCTCTTTATCTCGTTTCCTGTGAGACGACTTATTAAATAGGTCAATGTCTGGTCCAAACCCCCATTCCTTTACTCTTAAATATCTTAATAAAAATAGATTTAAAATTATTCCTATCTCTCTCTCTCTCTCTCTCTCTTTCCTCTCTAATTTCGACCGTGTCTGTCATACTCCTCCTCCCCTCTCTCAATATCACATTACATCAACTTAAAAATACCCCACAAAAGTGAGTAAAAACTATATGTAAATTTAAAACACCTTTTTTTCACACTTGGAAGTGCGGTCTGATGAACCAGGTAAAAATCATACACCTGAGAAAATAAATTATAACCAATGGACACTGTTTTCTATTTAAATTAATATATATATATATATATAGAGAGAGAGAGAGAGAGAGATATACATACATACATACATACATACATATTGATGCATGTTTCATTAAATAATATAGACAACTTTTGTCTATTTATTTTTTGCAAATTTCTTTCATAGCGTCTGATAAGTTTAATAACATTATCATTGAAAGACGAAAGAAAATTACCTAATGGATACATGTTTTTTAATCCTATGTAAGCTTTCGGCTTACATAAGCCATCATCAAAGATGACAATAACATTACAATACATTAAAAAATAAATGGACATAGCAATAATGAGAGTCTGTTTTTGTTTGCATGGAAGATTTCCAAGCAACGACAAACTCGTGGATACGAGACGCTGGAAACGAAAATCGTACCACGGCGCATGACATCACACATGATCACGCGAGAGTGAAAACGAGAAGTGTTAAGTATGGGAAGCCGTTGGTATAAAGCAATGGCTTCAGTTATATATCCGTTTATACCAACATGCATCAATGAAAAAATGCTGCCTATATATATATATATATATATATATATATATATATATAATTATCTCGGGATATATAAGTCTTTAGTACATTCAGAGATCGACTTTACTTCATCGACAAAGAACGAAACAAGCACGGCGTCTAACACTCAAACAACCCAACATTCAAACAATACGTTCTGTCTTTTCTCCGTGTAGGAATGTTCTGCCAGCCGAATACAATTTAATTTCCATATTGCCGTCAACCTTTCAGAAGAGACAAAGGGATCGGCGAATAAGTAGGAAGGGAGGCAACTGGACGACAAGTGATTGGCAAGTCATAAACACATTCCCAACCAATTGCCTTGGGCATTAAACTGACCAATTAACATCGGCCTGATGGGTGACGTCAGCAAATGGCACCGAGCCAATGTCTTCCACTCTGGGAACTGAGCATCTGATGCTTTAGAAGCATTTATGTCTATTCGATGTAAAAATTTCGCAATTTCTTCTTATGTGCCGTGTCCCCTCAGGGCGTAGGCAATCATGGCTCTCCACTAATTCCTGTCATTTGTATCCTTTAATAAATTTTGTCTTTTATGTTATATCTCCTAAACACTGTTCTTCCACCCATTTACTCAAGGTCACTTAGTATGTTGTGCGTTGTTTCAATCTGTTCGTATCAGATTTTCCAAGTAATCTTTCCTCATTATGTACACTAGAAATTTAAACTCTCTCTTTCTGATGTTAAGTATAAGTTTCCTTTTTGTTTCTATTGCTCACATGTTCAGTCCATTATATCCTCAGCATCCTTCTGTAGAACCACTTTTCTATTGCTTCAAGACTCTTCTTCATCTTTGAGGAGATTTTCCAGCATTCACTGACATGCAGCAGGACAGATATTACATAACAATTCAGTATTGTTTTCTTTGTTTCTAGCGAAATCTTTTTGGTTTCTTAATACTCTGCTTAGCTTTTGGAATGCATCTTTGGCTGTCCCTTGTTTTGTGAAATGTATTTTGATTCAACAGTTGGTACCGCCTTTCTAGCAACACATTTTTACAAAGTAAAAAAAGTAATAAAATACAGTTTTACAAGTTTTCAAGTAATAAAATACGCATAATGATTAATATTAATGCGGCGGCGGCGGCGGCGGCGGCTCCCAGTCGTGTCCGAGTATCGGGTTCCGTCATGAGTCCTATACGACAGAATGCCAATCACTGAGGATATTGTTTTTTTAAGTGGTCGTGGCTGCGCGACGGCCACGCACACTTTTTGGAGGAGCGAATGCAGGGCCCTGGTGCACTGAGTGCCACAAGGTCTCCAAACGACCCTCCTCAGGTTTTGAATTCAGAGTTGTCCTTCTCCTAGACCAGTTGCCAACCAAGGCTATAGAACCCAGTCTGTCCTGCCATTTACCCATAGTTGGAGGGAGAAGAGGAGGATTCACACCTTTCCCAAGGGTGTTAGCACGTAAGTGAGTGTAATGTTCGACTGGAATTCGAACTCGGCTCTCCGATTCCTCAATCCAAGCCGTTATCCATTACTCCACCGTGCCGCCGCCGCCTACTACTACTACTACTACTACTACTACTACTACTACTAATAATAATAATAATAATAATAATAATAATAATAATAATACCGCCGCCGCCACCACCACCACCACCAAATGAAGAAATGATGGCTAGATAAGCCACTTCATGATCAATACTCTGCCCGTAACAACCAAGCGGATGTAGACAAACCCGCGTACCCATCACTGGTTACGTAGTGCAGGGTTAAAAGCTGAAACCGAAGATTTTATTCTTGCTGCACAGGATCAATTCTTGGTAACTAGAAATTACGAAGCACACATACTGAAAAGTTATGTTAAACCCAAATGCAGATATTGTGATAAATAACCAGAAACAATTGACAATTTTGTATCAGGTTGCCTGCTGTTAATACCCACTCAGTATAAAACCCGGCATGGTGGAATGCGCTAATATCTTAACTAGAAAATATGCAAGTTTTACGGAAAGGGAAATGGAAGAAACTGGTATGAACATCACCCAGAGTTTGCCTGTAACAATTTTGAGACTTTGCAATATACACAAGCAGAACAATCAAAGCTAATCTCCGAGACATCGTGATCAAAGACCACAAAAACAGAACGTGATTTCTTATTGTCATGGCTGCCCATGCAGAATGTAACGTATATTTGAAGATCTCAAAAAAAACTATCAAAATACAAGGATCTTGAAGTGAAAATCTCAAAAATGTGGCAGATCAAGACAACAGTAATTCCATTTGTAGTCGGAGCCGTCGGATTGATTGGAAACGGTTCCGATAGACTCATTGAAGGGATTTATGGTTGGCCTTGCCTTAAAGAAATACAAAAAAATTGTACTCACAAGTACAGCTGACATATTACGAAGAGTTTTATCTATGTAAAACGTGTGTGATTTTTCTTTTTTTGGTGGGGGCCACAAAGGTCTTTGGTTGGGACCCGGAGGGAAATGTGTATAAAACAGAAATCAAAAGAAATAATAATGATAATGATGATGGTGGTGATGGTGGTGGTGGTGGTGGTGGTCTACACAATACACCCTGACAGAACAATCAAAGCCAACCGCCCAGACATTGTTATTAAAGACCACAAACAAAAATAAGTGCCTCCTTATTGATATGGCAGTCCCTGCAGACTGCAATGTATCTTTGAAGATATTCGAAAAACTGTCAAAATACAAGGAGCTTGAAATAGAAATTTCAAAAATGTGGCACATGGGAACATCAACAATTCCTGTTGTAGTTGGAGCCCTTGGACTGGTTGGAAAAGATTCCAGTAGGCTGATTGAAGAGATCCCTGGAAGTCCATGCCTCAAAGAGATACAAAAAATTGTCCTGACAAGTACAGCCCACACTTTACGAAGGGCTTTATCTATGTAATTATTTTTTTATTTTATTTTATTTATTTTTTTTGCAGTGGAAAGTTTCATGATGCCATTTCTAACCTTAGATCCCTGGGTGGGGCCCGGAAAGAAATGAGTAAACACCAGATATCAAAGGAAATAAAAATAATAATAATAATAATTGACACGGCCATAAGTAGACCATAGACAAGAGTATCGTCTTGTTGATGGTTGCATAGTATGTGATACGCCAGGGTTGCATGCGGTTTTGAATACAAAGTTACCTTTCTTCTCAAGTGGTTGCCAACCACGATTATAGAAACCAGTATGCCCTTCTACTTATCCCACTGGTTGGCCGTGAATATTTGGGTTCATACTTTTGCCAAGGGTATTTGCGCGAAAGTAAATGTAGTGAACTCGGCTCGTTGATTTCTCGTTCCAGACCGATAACCATTACCCCAACTTCACGCCCAACGTGTACTGGTTTTTAAAACACAATATTTTAAATAGTTTTCTGTCTCCCAGACGCGGAAGGGGTTGTTAAGGTGGACGTAGCAACAACAGGTGTGTCTAACGGAGTTAATCCTCCTTCGGGATGGAGTTTGAAGCTCGGAACTGATCAGTACGTAGATGGGTAACCGCTTGAGAATACCAGTTGCTGTAAGCTTTTATGTGTGGGATATGTAATGGATAACGGCTCGGAATTGGAAATCGCAGAGCCGTGGAAATCGGAGGGCCGTGTCCCGATTCCAGTCGGGTTCGTTATATTCACTTTCACACAGTCTTGAGAAAGCAATGAATCAACGTCTTCTCACCCCAGCTATGGTTTAAGTAGTAGGGTTTGTGTTAGTAAATTATTATTATCTCGCAAAAGTTTTCACAATCATCTGGCTTTGAATAACCTACAAGTGGTTGATAAGCCGTAAAAGACAAATAAATCAATCGATCTTCTGTCTTTTTAATTCCTGTTATTTTTTTTTCTCGCCTTCATAATGTTTTTTTTTCTCATATTCTCTCACACTCAGTAACTCTTTGAGTCTTAGGAGCTTTATCGCCTTGCTTGGGATGAAATGATTTTAAAAAAAATTAAAATCACTCTATCTTTTCAAGAAGCCATGGAAATTCACAGATAATAAGGAAACGAAATCTATAGTGAGCCATGATCCCTATCTGAAGCCCAATAATTTTCAATCAAATAAGAATAGAATATCTGTTCATAAAATTCCAGCTGACATTTGAGATATATCGTACGAAGTCAAGGGAGACAACTCATATGAACTAGAAGTAATTACGCTGATCGATGTACATGCTATTTCTCCCCGCAAAATGGCGTTGATCATTTGAATAATAATTATTATTAATGTTTCACGTCGGCAAAGGACTATGCCAACGTCAAAGAGAGAATTGATACTCACCATCTTCAATGCAAATTTCTATTTAGAATTTGAAATTGTATAAGTTCATCCGTCCTAAATTATCACACAATCGACGAACAAGACGCTCGATCTGTTGCCATAATAGTCCGGTTTAAACTATGTCGACTGGTTAATATATAAAGTATTATGAGCCAAGACTACAAAATGACCAGTCAAGCAAAAGTAGACAAAAATGATTTTAATATTTTAGTGGCCGAACTGTAGTGTGTTTTGTTTTGTTTTTTGTTTTTGCTTCGAGAAAGGCATAAACTTCAGACCTCTGTTTCTTTCTAGATTTCTTTATATCTTGATGTCATTACTTCAATGCTATATCACAACAGAACGCAGTGAAAATGAATCTGGATTATGTGTCATTAGCCATTATTTAATTATTTACGTTAATACGAAACATCTTAGAGCGTTAACTTCATGTTCAGCGATAACTGTTTGTCTCTAATATTAATTCTGTCAGAGCACAAGAAATGAACATTCAGTTTGTGAACGATTTGGAACTATGGAAAAGCATTTATAATGGTTGCGACTATGAAAAACATTAGCAAGCATTGCAAATATGAACAATCATTAAGCAATTATAGTGACTATGTAAATGCATTAAAATAATTACGACTATGATTAAGTATTTGCAATGATTGTGACAATGGAAAAGGATTGGGATCGATTATGACAATGGACAAGCATTCTGCTTCTTCTGTCTACTGCATCCCTTCAGGACACAAGAAACAATGTGGTTCTTAGCAGTTTTTCTGCCTTTGCTAAAGCTTTCGCACTCCGTTCTGCCATCGTCAAGCAAGTGGTTCGCTGCCTTCCCTTATCTTTCTTGTTCTCTTACTTAATCTTTTAGAAATTCTGGCTCTTCTGTTTTTTTTTCAGCATAGGTTTCTCTCTTGTATCATGAAAAGGTTCTTTGGCAAACAATATATTACTTTATTTTAGTTTAATTTAAATTTGACTCTAAGGCGCATTGGGGTAGCGAAAAATGCCTTCCAAAATCTCAGCAAAGTATTAAGACACAGAAAAACTTCGTTAGAAACAAACAAAAGAGCACTGAACTGTTATGTAATATCGGCCCTCCTTTATGGAAGTGACTGCTGGATAATCACCGCGCAGATGTAGAAAGACATGAAGCAAAAGAAATGTTGTTCCACAGAAGGATGCTGAGAATTCTATGGACCGAACAAGTGAACAACGAGGGGTTTTTATAGAAAATGGAAAATAAAAAAGGACACTAATACTTAACACTAGAAAGAAAGATTTGAAATTTCTAGGGCACATAATGAGGAAAGAGGGCTTGGGAAATTGATATTCAATAAATAGATTGATGGCAAGAGAGACAGAGGAAACAAACGCATGAGATTTAGGAGAGATAACAAAAAGAGAAAATTTATTGTGGAGAGTCATGATCGCCAATATCATGAAGAACACATTGAAGAAGAAGAAGAACAACAACAAAGAGAAATTCATTTATTTATTATAGATTGTATTTTAAAAAACAAAAAGAATTTGTTAAATAATTTTATGTGATTGTGTTTTTCGGCAATTGAGAAAATGACCCGAATAAGAAACGTAGTTAAGTGAGTTCGACTTGTACAGGAAGTAGCTGCGGGTTTTCGAGATATTTTTATCTGCTCGGTTCGGATCGAAGTTGAAGACCTGATCGCATCATGAGGTGAAAGATTTGATCGAAGGAGAAACGATGGCCGAAGGGAACACTGCGGCGAATTGGAATAGTTTCCTGATATTGAGAGAAACCTGGGAAAGTGGTTGAACGTTAATTAGCTTACAATGGGCTTAATGAAGCGAAGAAAATGTTTAGTTCAGCAACATGCGGGCTAACTGATTTGACTAGAAAGAAAGAAAGAAAGAAAGAAGCTTAGATTTGGGGACAGAAATTGACTTATTAATGGTGATCCTAAATGTAGACGAGAAATAAGATCTCGCCAAATGAAATTCCTTCGGTGAAGAAGAGTAAAGAGCAGAACAAACTTCGGATGTCGACGAATAATTTTAATACTATATACATATATATATGTGTGTGTGTGTGTGTGTGTGTGTGTGTGTGTGTGTGTGTGTGTGTGTGTGTGTGTGTGATGAGACAAAGTGGAAAAGATATAAACGACGTTTTTCGCCGAACGTTTGTTGATTACGGCTTCTTCAGGTCAAAATGAAAGACAAAACTGTTTAAGAAAATGCGTTCGGATCATTGTGGACAAGAAAAATTAAATTACCTTATCAGATCCCATGCCCAGAAACCAGAAAGTGCTCCCTTGTTTGTTCGTCATATATATATATATATATATATATATATATATATATATATATATATATATATATATATTATTGTTGTTATTGTTATTATTATTATTATTATATAATGAAAAAACACTTAAAAAGCCATAGGTGATATTTTATTTCATTGAAGCCGATAAAACATGACTTCAAATTCTCAGACCTGCAAACAATTTTTTTTGTTTACAGGTGTAAGAATTTGAAGCCATGTTTTATCGGCTTCAATCAAATAAAATATCAGCTATGGTTTTTAGTGTTTGTTTGTCATTATATAATAATTTTGCCCTTTTGACATAGACCTCTCAACGGATCTATATTCTCTTGGAAATTCCATATGGATTACCAATAATTTTATTATTAATATATATAGAGAGAGAGACAGAGAGAGAGAGTCGTTGCCGTCTGTTGGATTTTAAATCATTCTACTGCAAACAGAAGGTGATTTTATCTATTCATTTATTTTTTACTATGACATTTGTTAATTTTAACGCATTTTCCTTACAGGAATAGAAACGCACACAAGTGTGCCACTAAAATAACGAATATAGTAATATATATATATATATATATATATATATATATATATATATATATATATATATATATATATATATATGGGGGTAAGGCATAATTTGAAAGTTGTTTTTGTTACATTTGTGGATGTTTTGTGACATAAAATGTTGTCTGGCAATTGAATGTTGCTTTTGAGTAGAGAGAGAGAGAGACTGTTTTTAGTGATTGAATAATACCTATATAAGATTTGTTGCATTTTGTGCAGCAACCTTTCCTTAATATATGTTTACTGAATGCAAAAGACAAAACATCTCATAGATTTTGCACTGAGCTTTACAAATATTCATACAATTTTATTTTTGCGGGGGCAGTGAGAGTGCAGAAATTGTCTGCAATGCATATTGTCACAAGCGCTTTCACCCAGTTCATTCGCCATTTTCAAGGAATTCGTTGTTAATATATTTTTCAATATTTATGGTCTACGGTATATTGTGGGGCAACATTAAAAATTCTAAGTTGTGTGAGAATACATATAAATGTCTTCTACGACATATATATATACATATATATATATATATATATATATATATATATACACACACACATATGAAGATATAAGGTGTGTGTGTGTGTATGTGTATCCACCCGTGTTGATATTTTGTGATTCTCTGTCGTTGTACGCATTCTCGAGTGTGGTTGTGTGTAGAATTTCTGGTCTGTCAAATTTGATAGATGAAAGGTTCATCACCCTGTCATCTGACCCTTATCTATCATGCGCCCGGCTTTGTTCTCTTCTCTGTACACTTCGCTTTTCGGTCGAAATTTCGTTCATGAGACACACGCTCTCAAACAAAAACCCACGGGCAGGCACACAGATCTGTAAACACATAAATCCAGGCAAAAGGCATTTAGAAATGTCAGTACTAATATAAAACGGGCAGAATCCTACTTACATATGCAAAAGTACATAGCTTCAAATCTACGCACATATTTTTATACGAAAGTATGCAACAGAATATTAACTTAATATTAAAACCATCTATTTTCTCCTACTTTAAACTCGGCCATGTGCCACATTCAGCTTCTGTTGGAGGGTGAATAACTCATATGTCTTTGTGAATTCGTATCTGAATACATATTTAATAAACTTACACGCTTATATATTTAACCACATACAGACTGTTTCGCAGATCATCAGTATGGCCAGACATCCGATTGCTTCAAATCGGGATCGAAACTGGACCGATTTGACATCAGTCAGAGACGCTACCCTAACACACACACACACACACACACACACACACATATATATATATATATATATATATATATATATATATATATATATATATATATATATATATATATGTGGTAAGTAAAAAATTTTAAACGTAACATGTTTCGCTTTTATTTTACCTTCATCATGGAGAAAAATAGAACATTTTAGAATTTTTTATCTGGTTAAATTTATAAACGTTTCCTATTTGTTCTTTATTCTATCATTCTGAGAGATTCTGATCCATATTTGATCTATATTTGATTCCCCCCCTCTCTCTCTCCCTCTCTCCCCCTCTCTCTCTCTCTCTCCCTCTCTCCCCCTCTCTCTCTCCCCCTCCCCCCTCTCTCTCTCTCTCTCTCTCTCTCTCTCTCTCTCTCTCTCTCTCTCTCTCTCTCTTTCTATATATATATATATATATATATATATATATATATATATATATATATATATATATATATATTTGTGTGTGTGTGTGTGTTTAGAACGCTCGCTTTCTGACCATGAGACCCGGGTTCGAATCTCACCATGGTCGATTTGTCAGAAAGGAGACTTCCTGTTGTTATCGGACTGGATAGTGGTCAATCCCAGCGTGCGTCACATTTGGAAAGTTCCTGAAAACCATACCACGGGTATGAAATTTGATAGACAAGAACTCTTAGGAGCCGGGTATGAAATTGGGTACACGGAACTCAACTGTGCTAGCACGAAGCCACAAGTTATGGTGGCCGAGGGCTTGTTCAATTTGTCGATCACGCTAGATAACACGCTCTCTCCCAGGAACTGCAACTAAAGTCTGCTCGGCATGGTTGCAGTATAAACCACAGGTGGGCTCTGTGGGTGTTCAGCGTCAGCAACAGGGATTGACAAGCCGCCCTAGCAGGCAAGTATCCTCAAATACGTGTGGCCAGTTATTATATATATATATATATATATATATATATATATATATATATATATTCATACATGTTTCATTAAATAATATAGACAAGTGTTGTCTATTTATTTCGTGTAAATTCTTTTCATATCGTATAGTAAGCTTAATAACATTATCATTAAACGAAGAAAGAAAATCACAATATTGATACATATTTTTTTAATCCAATCTAAGCTTTCTTGCTTAGATAAGCCATTATCAAAGATGACAATTACACAATGTATTAAGCAATACACGAACAAGAAGTTGATGATAGTCTGTTTACATGGATGATTTCCAAGCAACGATAAACACGTGCATATAAGACGCTGAAAGCGAAAATCTCACCACAGATCATGACGTCACACATGACCACACGAGAGTGAATTCGATGAAAATTGAGTATGGCAAGCCGTTGGTATAAACCAAGGGCTTCTGTTACCAATTATAGGCATTTAAGAATATCTGTGGAGATTTCATAGTTTATTTTGTTCAGGTTAGGTTTCAACTGTTTTATGTATATAGCTTCAAGAATTTTTAGTTTTTGTTTATTGTTTTCATGTTTAATTATAGTTGTGTTTTCGACGAGGATTTTCCGGAATTGTGTATGCGGCCAGGCATGTTGTTTTAAATGCCTAAAAATGTTAGTTATCATTCAAATGTAGTGTCAAGCGTCGTGAAAGCGAGTTTGTGGTGTGACCAACATAAATATATATATATATATATATATATATATATATTTGTCATCCACAGACAGACTGTTTCGCTGTTTCACAGCTCATCAGTGTTGCTAGACGTCCGGTTGCCTCTAGCTAGGATCGAAACCTGACTGAATTTGCGTCAGTCGGAACTTCCACTAAGCCATTAGCGTACGGTACGGGATGAAGGTGAATTTTAGCGTGTTTATTTTTTAGATTCAGATAAACACACAGTGACTGACGGTGACTCAATTCTGTCGAAGAGTCGTGCAGTATTAGCTTAAATAGTCACTGTTTACAAATTCACACCTCAAACCATAGGGCTCAACCGAAATTAATTTTTCAGGAGCTAATATTTTTGTCATCCACATATATATATATATATATATATATATATATATATATATATATATATATATATATATTAGATAGAGAGAGAGAGAGATTATATAAAAAACAATGTTTGGCAAGACATCATTTCTGATCAAATTTGAGACGAAATCAGGATTGCGTACAAGCATGAAACAGACTGTTGTCGCTGCTAATCTCCCTCTACATTATCCCTATTTTCATGGTAAATATTCAGGCGGGCTACATTCCTTAATTCCGCCAGTTCATACATTTTCGGCTACAACCTGATGTACCACTTAGACCGGATCGACTCATCTTTATTACATTAGATTACAGTGGTATGAATTTTACCTGGAACAATGTTATTAATCAGAAGAGTTGAAATTAATGCATGCAAGATTGCCTAGATCTATCATTACTCCCTCACAGTCAGCCAATTAATTTTCATCCCATCCTCATAGATAGATAAAAATGCAATGAACTTATCTTCTTGAACGACTCCAGAGATTCGTGTCAAAACGCACGTAAAAAAAAATTGAATCGAGCAATTTATTATTAAATTAAAATGGAACATTTTATTATTAAATTATTTTTGCACTATTTATATTAGGACTATTTGATAGATAAATATGAACATAGATAGATAGATAGATAGATAGATAGATAGATAGATAGATAGATAGATAGATAGATAGATAGATAGATAGATAGAAAAAATGGACTAGAACGGATTGGCAAACAAATGAAGAGACTGCGACAAAAATAACGATTAAAACTGAATAAGCTGATCTTTATCAGCAGTTAAATGAATCATTCCCCAGTCAAACGACTATTCTCCGGTTTGGTAATTCCTCTTAGCTGTTTCATTAAAGGACATGATTTAATTCATTTATAAACCTTCAAAGCGATAGACAATATCAGTTTGTAACTAAAAGCATTGAAATGAACGCCCATCTTTGAAAATAGGCTGGAATCAGAACAGTTCGTGTCAAAAATATCAACGACTTGAATTAACTTCGTTTCTGTTCTGGGACATTATAACCATTTAGGTACAACAAAGTTACAAGCATTGAGGAGGTACGTTCAACACATCATATCACTAGTTTTTATTCTCAATATATAAACTATTTCTTTGTAGAACAGTCGGTTGCTTTCCTAATCAGTTGTTTATTTTTTACTGAGAGAGAACAGAGCACGAAATAATTACGCGTGTAAATCTGTTTCCATAATGAGTAATAGAACAATGATAGGCTAAAATACAGAAACTGTATGATCAGAGATAGATAGATAGATTGATAGAAAGAAATTATAAGGATTTTTCAGGACCTTCGTATGCATATAAAAACATAATATTGATTTGACAAAAAGGAGCTAGCGAGAGATGGGTAAAACAAACGCAAGTATAGATAGATAGATAGATAGGAATAAACACTGCACAGTGACGGTCAGTTTTATGTCACTACACGTTTCGCACGATCACGAGACCAGTAACCCATTAGGGTCGTAGGGTCATCGTATGTACTGCAGCTGCAGTAGCAGTGGTGTTTCCTGGACAAGATAGTCTGATGGAACCTAACCCTATTCAGGCTGATTTTGAATTCAGACTTTTTCTTTCTCCTAGACCAGTTGACAACCAAGGATATAAAGCCCAGTCTGTCCTATTATTTACCCATAGCTGGGGAGAAGAGATGTATTCATACCTTTCCCAAGGGTATTAGCACGTAAGTGAATGTTATGAACACGGCTAGAATTGTAGTTTTCCATCCGAGTCACTATCCATTGCTTCACCGTATCTCTACTACACCTTTAGCCTGTTCTATATATAGACCACTGGAGGATGACGAGAAGCGGTTGAGGGAAGAAACCAGGGTTTTCCAGTTATTTCGTTTAGGCTTAATGCTTTCGCCTATTTATAGCCTAGTTGCGTTAAACTGAACGTCAACATGCAGTGTTCGTTCCACTGTCTCAATACTTATAAATGCTCTATCTCTAATATTGCAAATTTCAATAGATAGATAGATAGATAGATGGAAAAAAAAAAAAAAAAATAATGGACTTACCTTCTTGAAAGACTCGTGAGTTTCGCGTCAAAACTCTGTCAAATTCAAAAAATGTCAAAATAAATAGAACATCTTATTATTAAATTATTTTTTTACCATTTACATTTGGAGTATTATCCTCATCTTTGTTGTTGTTTTCACAACGTTTCAAGCGTCGTGTCCTCCAGCATTCACAGCGCAACATACAGGACATTCCGGATAGAACACTTTATTTAATCTACTGGAGACAAACTCGTTCTATGTCTAGGGATATCGCGTCTAGTTCTTTAATACTGCTCAGTTATTGCTCGCCCACTGAGTCCAAGTACACAGTGCCCGATCCACGGATAGGACTCACAATTAGTATGTCACCAAATTCAGGAACCCTAGGCTATTGTAGTCCACTAGGCTAATTCTCTATGGATGACTTGGAGCCTTAAGCCTAAATGCCTGCTGATGCGTTCCCTTGCTTCTCATGCTTGACTACACTCACCGAAGCTTCTCTCTTTTGTTACAACTGCTGCTACCTGTAGGATGAATTCCCTGTAGGTTACTCGGATTGCGATACACCTGATGATGGTCGGGTTGCACAACGGCCGAAATATTGTGATAACAACAAAGATTAAGACAATATTCCTGAAGATCTCTTGTTATTGGATAATAATATTGGATATTTAGATAAAAGGAATTGTTAAAATTAGACACACATTGGATTTTTATTTTTCATGTTTAATCGTTTTAATCCAAGAAAGACGATAATGCCACTAAGACGCAATGTGTTACTGCGAGTCAAAGAAAATAAGAAAACATTAATGAGGAGAAAGAACAAGAATCAGGAAGGCAGAAAAAACTGGAAGCTTGTTCTAATGAAAACAGAAGTTGGCAATTTGCATTTCATTTAAAATTTTTGACAGGAAAGTCAGAAAACGGAAGATAGTTCCACAAGCGGGAAGGGTGAGAAAAGAAACTATTAGAATATAACTTACGGTTACATCTCAGTTGCCAATCAAGTTGTATGCTTGAATTCATGCAGTCGATGTACCAAGAAGAAGACCGTCCTGGGTATGACGATAAACTACATCCAACAGCAAGGCCTCAGATCAGGAGGTTTTGAAGAGCGTGGAACCACCTCTTAATTGCTGGTGTTCCCAGGTCCACCCTGACCCGAGGTGGAAGCACCTGTTAGGGTCTAACTATGGGCAAATAGTTAACCCCAAACCGGGGTCAAAACACTATGAAAATATAAAAATAGGTTTTAATACAGCAATGCATTTTTTAAGAAAAAATATTACCAGCAATAATTTTTTTTAAATATCAGCAATAAAATTCTTGTCGGTAGTAAATAACCCATTGGGGTTGATATGCCGTAAAACAAATCAAACCAAACCAAACCCACGAAAGTCAGGTACATCCGGGCGTGGGACGAAATATGCCCAGCCCCAGCAACCGTCGGTTGCGCTGTCATTTGCATGACTACCGATTCCATATCCATATTCATACGAATCTATCCTAAAAGTTTTGTCGGCATTAAATAACACATCGAGGTTGATATGCCGTAAAACAAAATAAACCAAACCAAAAGCAAAAAGGAGAGCTTATCAGAACTATTGCCAGGAAGATCTTTATAGAAAATTCAGAGGGATGTCACATCACGTCAGTGGGAAAATGTCTATTCGAGATGCCAGATCAAGATCAATTATATTACATGCCCTTCTTTGCATTTTGTCAAGAATCTCGAGATATATAGCAGGAATACCAGCCCAGATATGGCAGAAATATTCACTGCATGGTATGAATGGTAGATTTATAAATGTAAGAGATGGATTCTGACTATAAGTTGTTCTATGAGCGAATAGTTGAAGTATCAAGGCCTATAGCTCAACACTACGTATTCTTCTCAAAATCTTATAAAACTTCTAGGTTTTTTTAAAATCCCATCTTCGTTGAAGCATAAGTTTTTCAGCGTCCTTCGTATTGTTGAAAAGAAATGAGGTTGGTAACATTTCTTAAGGGGGAAATTAATGCGTTGTTGATTATTAAGTAGTAAGTGTAGAAAAAATTAGTAAGATGTTTTTTCTAGGCCCTTTTTTACATAAACCGTCATCAATTCATATGATAACTTATGCGTTGGTTCCCTTTCGTGATCAGCAGCTATTGTTTTTCATTCGTTCGGCCTTTTCTTTCTTTTTATTGTCACCTTTCTTCTTCGGCGAATAATTAAAACAGAAATGAGAACATAAACAAAAAAAGCGAATAAATAAATACCGGTTATTTGCATTAGCAGTTCTGTTCCTCTTGATTGGACAAGGTCAAACAAAGATGCGCGCCATCTGTCGACGATGCCCAGCCAAGAAACAGCGTAAATAAAAAAAAAAAAGGAAAAAATATGTTTCCAAAGTGCTGGTTGTCAACATTAGCGGACAAATCGATCGACAGCGATGGTAAGATGGTGAGTCGCCAAAATCCGGCTTCACATTGTTGTCCCTGCTTCCGATTTTGCGATCGGGAAACCAGTCGTCCATCTTTTTTGACAGCTTCAGTTTGATTTTTTCTTTTTGCTTAATTTTCTTTTTTCCTTCTGCAATCATTAATGCAAATCTTGCTTGTTGCATCGACCTTATATTCTGCCTTCTTTTTTCATTTTTACCTTCATCTTCTGTTATTGTCATTTGAAGAGCACAAGACCAAACAGCATTGGAAAATTTGCACATGGAGATTGTGTTGCGTCAAAATGTTTTCCATCCTTGAAAATCAGTTTTAGAAATCTTCGTTTTTCATCTGGAGTGGCTTTATCGCTTTGTTTGACGTGAAATGATTAAAAAATACGCAACTATTTTGCTCACCAGGATGGTCGACAGTAAGCACTAAGATTAGTTTTATCTGATGCAATGGCAAAAAAAATGAAGCGCCTAATGTATTCGTAATTGTTTGCGAGATTAACTATGTATTGCAAAGCTGCATAATTATTTGATTATTAATTATTGTTTTCCTAAAAGAAATATCTTTTTTTATCTTGTTTTTTTTCTACTTCAGCTTTTTCTTCTTCGTATAATCATTCTTCTTCATTTTCTCCCTTCTTCGTACATTATTTCTTCTTGTGTTCATTTTTCTCCTTGTTCTTAAGTTGCTTCTTCTGCGCCTTGTTTCTGTGCTTATTCTCCTTCATCAGTTCCTTCATCCTTCGTATATTACTCCTCCACTTCCGCCTCCTTCTTCTTCTTCTTCTTCAGTTTCTTACTTCGTTAAATTATTAAAATATTCTTTGTATTTTTCTTAACATTTTCTTGTTATTTTTTCTTTTGCTTAAATATTTCTCTTGTTCCTCTTTTTCTATTCTATTCTTCAAATATTCCTTCTTTTTTCTTCTTCTTCTTCTCATTATTATTATTATTATTCTGTTATTATGTTATTCTGTATTCTTTTTAATTTATAAACATTGCATATGAATTATGCTTCATTTTCATATATTCATTTTATTCTTATTCTATTATTCCTCTTCCTGCTTCAATTCTTTTGTTTGATATATTCCTTCTTCTTCTTCTTTAGTTCCTTACTTCTTTAAATTAAAATATTCTTTGCATTTTTCTTAATATGTTTGTTATATTTTCTTTTGCTTAAATGTTTCTCTTCTATTCTCTCCTTTGAACATTCTTTCGTCTTATTATTATTATTATTATTATTATTATTATTATTATTATTAATATTAATATTAGTCTCTTGTCTTCTTCATATATTTCTTTCTCTTCTTCTTCTTCATATATATTTTAGACAACGAGTACAATAATTACGATTGTAACTGTTCTTTCTCTCGTGCAGAAATCATCTGTCTGATTTCTTCTTAATTTTCCTCCAACGTCTGTTCTCATTCACATTTACCCACTTCTTTTTTTCCTGTTATTTTTATATTGTCTTATTCAAATAACTTATGACACTTCATTTTTCTCTACTTTCTTCTACTTCTTCCTCTCCTCTTCCTTCTTCTTCTTTTTCTGTCACCATTTTCGTAGATCTCATAGATCTTTCTACTTCTCCACATCATCGTCATCCTCAACGTTATCTCTTCGATTTTTACAAATCTGTCTTTTCTTTACCCTGACAATATGTATTTCCCTTTAGCCGTTTTTTTTTTTAATATATTTTTTTCAGAAATGCCATTTTTTAAAAAAGATCTAGCATTTGTAAACATTTTTTCGGTTCCAAACCTTTGTGTTCCACATTAAAAAGAAAAAAAAGATTCCGGAATCAGTGGTCGAGGCGGAAGGAAAGAAGAAGGAGAAACGGTCCATCAACACTCAGAATCCTATAAACATATTTTAAAAAATCGTTTAAATGTGCTAGCAAATATATTCTCAGTCACCCACCGTAGTACGATAGCGAACAAGGTCATCTCACAAACCAATTCATTAGCGCAGTAAGTTTGTTCCATACGAAGTGTCTCGATTTTATGCCCTTTCTCATATAAAACTAAGATTAATAAATAACTAATACAATGTACTGTCTTTGTTTAAGACTGATTCAAATATATTTAATTCCTACCATCATCATCAGTCGTATGTCGTCTAGTTGGTTGGTTGGTTGTTTGTTTGTTTGTCCGTTTGTTTGTTTTTAGTGGTATATCACCTTCTTTCCTTTAGTGTAGCTCGTGACGGTGTAATGGTTAGCAAGTTTGTCTCGCTAGAACAAGTTACGAGTGAGTTCGTTCCTCACTGAGTACCCCATAATTCAACCTCATGCCGCATGTAAGCAACGCTTGGAAAATCACTATCAAGTCCTTATGAGTCATTTAATACCGAAATTTAATTTTCTTGTGAGCAATAGTAATTTCTTTTACAAAAATGCATTGCTGGTAATTTGGTAGTTTGGGGGTTAACTATTTGCCCGAGCTGGGACCCTAACTGGGACCGGGTCAGGGTGGAGCTAGGATCAACGGTAATTAAGAGATGGTTCCACACTCCTCAAAGCCACCCGATCAGAGACTTTGCTGCCGGATGTAGTTTATCGTCATACGCAGGACGTGGATGTGGTCGTAGGATCACTGCACAGCTAAACACCTGACGAGTTACCTTGTATACTAGAGACATTAATTTATGTGTAGCTTGTTTTGGGTAAAAAGACCTAGGGAAAACCATCCTTCTCCATGTCAAACCGCAGCTGATGTCCTCCAACTTCTCGCTTTGGTCATGGACACGACATTGTTGATTCTGTCGTGGAGCCCTCCACACTGGCTGTTTACTTCAGTCTAGGAAGTCCTGCGCTTAGCGATTCTGCATCATCACAGCACTGGCTCCATACATGGCGATGAAGTCCAGTCTACACCATTGTTTTAGGTGACTTAATCATCTTTTTGTAATAGGTATTATTATTATTCCTGCTAGATATCTAGTCACCTTACTCATCAGAAAACCCTAGTGGAGGAACCGGCTTAGTTAACGATGACCCGAACAGGTAGTACTGGGTTATATTATATATGTTAGCAGTAGTACTCGGAGAGTTACCTGATAAAAACAGATTTAGTTCGGTTTGTCAAGCGGAATTTATATTCTTTATGACGTCAGAATGAAAAGGTACAGAAATCAAGCAGGTGTGCGAACAGAAAACTGAACGTGAGGTGCTTTCTAAGCGGAGCTTAGATGTGGCACAAGGCTGAAAGTATGGAGCACCCAGTGAGGATCGAACTCACTATTCAGTCGTAATTGACCTAACGATGTAAGCTTGCTAACCATTACACTACGTAGAAATGTCCTATTTACTAAGCGTAGTATAGAGCACTCAGTGAGGATCGAACTTACTATTCAGTCTTAATTGATCTCACAAAACCAGCTTGCTAACCATTACACCACATCGAACTGTACACTTTACTAATCGTACCTTAGATGTGGCACCAATCCAAAAGTATGGGACTCCCAGTGAGGATCGAACTCACTATTCAGTCGTAATTGACCTAACGATGTAAGCTTTCTAACCATTACACTACCTAGAAATGTCCGATTTACTAAGCGTAGCTTAGATGTGGCGCAAGGTCAAATATATGGAGCACCCAATGTGGATAGCATTCACTATTTAGTCGTAATTGATCTAACGAGATAAGCTTGCAAACCATTACACTAAGTCACCCAATAGATTTTCACTAGCATAGCTTAGATGTAGCACAAAGCAAAATTTATGGGGCACCCAGTGAGGATCAAACTCCCTATTCAGTGGTAATTGATCTAGCGAGACAAGCTTGCCAACCTTTACACCATGCTGAAGTGTCCAATTTACTAATCGTAGCTTACATGTTGCACAAGGAAAAAATTATGGGGTACCCAGTGAGGATCAAACTCACTATTAAGGCGTAATTGATCTAGCGAGACAAGCTTGCTAGCCATTAAACCACGTCGAGGTGCCTGTGAAGATCGAAAGCTAGATACAGAAATCCAGATGTGCATAGGACAAGTAAAAAATGCTTTTCAGTAACTGAGCAAGTCACGAAATTAATAGTAAAAGTAAATATCTTCTTTTTTAAGTGCCGTGTTACCTCAGGACGTAGGCTTTCCACAACTTCCCGTCCTTTGTAGCTCTTAGTAAATGTTGTCTTTCTGCTATTTCTCCTAAACTCTGTTCCGCCATCTATTCAATCAAAGTCACGAAGTATTTTATGCGTCCCTTTGCCTTTAATCTGCCCTGTGAGTACGTACGAAGAAGAGTTCGCGAATGTTATGTAATGCCATATCTGGAATGTAGCTTCTTTTTATTCTATGTACCGTACCCCTACAGGACGTAGGCGATCATGACTGACCACGACTTCCTTTTGTAAAATTCATGACGAAGGTTCATCGCTGTTTTCCGCTGTCCCTTTAATAATCCATATATTTGCTGAGTGCCAGATTTTGTGAACCATATTTCCACAATATATCTCCCAGAAAGTTCAACCGTCTCTTTCTGATTCTATGTGCAAGTGCCATATTTCTTTCCATTTTCAGCTTTCGGCCACATCACGTTGAAAGACCGGTTCCCGTACGATCACTGAAGTTAAGCAAGGTTGAGCTTGGGCACTATCTAAATGAATGACCGCTTGGGGATAGCGGGTGCTACAAGCTTGAGGTTCGGGTGGTGTAATGGATAATGTCTCGAAATTGTTAATTCTATAACCGAGTTTCAATTCCAGTCGGGCTCGTTATATTCACTTCACGCGCAGATATCCTTGGAAAAGGCATGAATCCGCCTCTTCTCCTCCAGCTATGTGTTAATTAGTAATATTTGTATCACTAAATCATTATCTAAAAAACATTCTTACAATCTAAAATTATTTTCTGGCTTTAAATAACCTGCAAATAGTTGATAAGACGAATCAATAAATCTTTCGCGTTTTCTTAAAACTTCCTCGTTGTACGCATGCTCCAGCTATGGTATTCTTATCATCCATCTGAAGAACCACTTCTCTATTGCCTCGAGTCGTCTTTTCATCTGTGAGGCAATTATCCAGCTTTTATTACCATATAGGAAAATTGAAATTGCATAAGTGTTTGCTCTCTTTTCTTTGTTTCTCATGAAATTTTCCTGTTTCTTAATATTTTGTTTTTGAGTTACAAATAAAGATAAATCTTGAAGCGACACGAATAGAGTTTTCTCGGCGAATGTTGGGAATACCATAAACAGAACATTTGACAAACGAGGAAGTTTTAAGCAGTATTTAAATGCAAAGAAACGGTTGTTAACTATTAGGCAACGGCTGAATTTTTACGTATTTCTACTTTTCTATATGGCACTGAAAGCGGGGCAATTTTGTCACGAATGAAAAACGACTTGAGGCAAGAGAGACGTGGTTCTGCAGATGAATACTGAGAAGTCCATAGACAGAGCATGTGGCAAAATTAGGAAGTTTTTAAGACCAACAGAAACTACAAAGAACCTCTTCTTAACAATCAGAAAATTATGGTGGAAATTTTTGGTACTGATGATGAGGAAGGAGGGCTTAGGGAATTTAACACTCACATGGCGCATAGAAGCAAGAGAATCAGGGTCAAACAGAAAAAATGGATGGAGGAAGGCATATCAGAAAAACAAATGAGCAGCATAATAAAAGACG
This sequence comes from Acanthosepion esculentum, assembly GCA_964036315.1. NCBI lineage: Eukaryota > Metazoa > Mollusca > Cephalopoda > Sepiida > Sepiidae > Acanthosepion > Acanthosepion esculentum. Next base: position 40,499,009 of record OZ038508.1, on the reverse strand, counting down.
TTGTGGATAGCTATGATCTTCCACGTTCTGAAAGGACATCGTAGAGAGAGATTACTAGATGTAAACCTGATCCTAATATGAGGTGAACAGTGCTTATAAGCAAATTAAGTAAATGACATGTATAATGTTGTGATGTGGGGTCTGGCAAGACGCAACATTTAACTTGACAAAGTCAGTCGTGATAGAAATATTCAATACTCAGCTAGACAAGTTCCTGCAATAGTGCTATCTTCTTCTATTGACAATTACCCAGGACTACTTATCATGAATGGATCAGTCCATTCATAATAGTAAGGAGGGTAACTGGCTCTTACTGCAAGATATACAATTAAGAATATCTACGTGTGTGTCGGTGGGGGGTTGCGTCCGTGTGTGTGCGTGTGAAAGAGAGAGAGGGGGGAGTGCTAGGGAGAAATCGACGCATTCATTGTTGGCGATATCTTTTTCTCTGCTGTTTTCACCTTTGCTATTCATTTCTTTCATTGCCCCTCGCACCGCCAAAACTGTAAACCCGGGCCATTTCAATTCACATCTTTTGACGTTGTCAAAATTCAATTCTTGCCAAAGCTTTTCTTCACATTCATCGTCCTTTTTTCTCCAGCTTTCGCTTTTTGACGTTTTTGGTTTTCTCTTCGCGAAACAGAAATACAAAAGACATCATTTCGCCTATTCAATTCTCACTCAAGTATGAATAAATTTTGATCGAGTAAATAACGCACATTTTTTTTTTAATAATTTCCTCTACCACCGCCACAATCATCTTATTCTTCCTCTTCTTCTACTTCTTCATTATTATTATTATTATTATTGTTCTGCTTTGCCTGCTTTTTCTTCTCTCTTTTTTTAACATCGCTTCTCTTTAACAATCATATAACTACGTTGACTCTAATTCTATCATTCTTTCTCTCTCTCACACACACATCTTTCTTCTTGTTTCTTTCTGTTTCGCTCTTCCTTCTTCCTCTTCTTTCCCCATCTATTGCTTTACCGCTTTCTTATTACTTTTCTTTAAATTTTATTTCATTTTATTTTTCATCTTAAATATATTGGTGGTCTCCTTGTTCTCCTTGTACTTTTTTCTTGCTTTTTTTTTTTTTTGCTTTTCTTCTTTTGCTTCTTTCTTTCTTCTTCTTCTTCTTCTTACTATTATTATTTTTCCAACTTCCTCTCCTACCCCCGTCATATGACTTCACTGAATTCTTTTCTTTCCCAATCACTTGAACTTTTTCTTATCTTCTACTTCACTGTCTTCTTCTCTTCTATTTTACTTTCTTCTTTTTCTTCTTCTACACTTTCTTCTTCTTCTTCTACTTCATTTTCTTCTTCTTCTTCTACTTCATTTTCTTCTTCTCTTCTATTTTACTTTCTTCTTCTTCTTCTTCTTCTACACTTTCTTCTTCTTCTTCCTCTTCTACACTTTCTTCTTCTTCTTCTTATCTTCTACTTCACTTTCTTCTTCTCTATTATTGTATGCTACTGTCAATTCTTCTTTCTTCTCTTTTCTCTTCTTTTGTTATTATCTTTTACTTTCTTTCGACCAGAACTGATATTAAAAACACGTTTGCAAACTGCTCAAATTACTTCCATATTGTTGAGCGACAGCAAACCACCGTGAATTTCTAATGAAATAGAAAATTTTGCAATTAAGCTGCTTTTGATCGCTTTCTGCTTGTCTCTGCGCGATCAAAACGCAGGCCTTAAATTCATTCAGATTCAATGAGACAGACGAAGGTATAAGCGAGGTCTTTGTCCTTAAAATGCACCGACCAAATGACACCAGCGATTGGTCCGACCGAGATCACGTGATAGCATCCCAAGTCACTTCATTCTATATCACTTGAAAAGACGAAAAGAGATTTCAGTTTGTTTTTTTTTTTTTGTTTTTTTTTTGTTCTGTTTCGTTTTTGTTTTTTGATTTAGATTTTTCAGGTTTTAGTTTTTGGGGTTTGGGGGATTTTTTTTTTTTTTTTTTTGTGGGGGGGTTCCATATCAGTTGAGTTTGCAGCTCCAAAGGAGATGGCGAAATGTAAAAATGGCTCAAAGAAACGACGGTACTTTCCTTGTACGCGGTCATGTTACTTTAGATTAAGATTTACAACTTATTATTCTCTCTTTATATTTAAAACTACAATCGATATTTGACATTGCAAGAAATCATATTTGGAATATTATGACCAATATAGGAAAATCAATGTGCACAAATGCCTATTCAGTCATCAATAAAGTCTAACAGTATATATGCATGCATATACACACACACACACACACATATATATATATATATATATATATATATATATATATATTCATAATAAGCCCGACAAACGGTACACCTCGCTTACAAAGCGATTCTTTCATTTAGCTTCAGGTAAATAGCAGGGGCACCGGAACATATATGCCAGCAATATTCTAAGCATGGACCGTCTACGAAACTCTGGAGTCGGGATGCTGAAAGTAACATCAATCAGTTAAGTGACAAACCTTTTACTTGAATTATATATATATGTGTGTGTGTGTGTTTTGATATAATAGGAAAGAACTGTTAGATTGATGTGCCGAAGTTCTTTAGTATTTTTATTTTTAAAAAAGCAGTGCTCGATACAGAAGTAGAGCCTAGATTATAATTTTTTTTTTAAATATGATTCCATCGTGACACAGAAATTACTATGTTTCGAAACTGGTCAGCAGTATTCAAGTTTAATTTCAATATTAAATCTTAACTGCTGGGTGGCAGTCTCATCCTCAGACGATGTTTGGAATAACTAAGCAACGGAATGTTTTACTCATTTATAGTTTTGAAATGGAGGTGTGATCTAGGGTTTGTTTTTCATTATCAAGGAGTCACTGCTTTGATGGAAGTAGGGCTGTTTGTTATATGTCAAGTTTTGGGGTTGTTTTTTTGTCTGACTGCAATGGCGAATCTTATCAGATATATATATATATATATATATATATATATATATATATATATATATATATATATAATTAAAAAGTAAAGAAAAGTTCAAAACACAACTAAACTTCTTGTCTTTGTTTATTAACTATTATAACTCTAATTTTCTTTATTTTTTAATATTGCGCAAATTTTTACAAACATGGGCTCACATTTAAATGCATTAAACTCCAGTGATTTACTGGACTGCGTGTTTTATGAGGTGTTAACGATCTTTATTATCATTATTATTATTATTATTATATGAAGTTAACTTTTATGTAGCACTTGAAAGGTTGGAGTGACATTGTTTTTCCATCTACCATATAGCCCATATATGGTAGATGGAAAAACAATGTTATGCCAACTTTGAAAGTGACTTCGGTTTGCCTGTTTTGAAAAAACATCGTACTGGCTTTTACTGATCATTGGCGCCAATGAGAAAGACTCAACTCCCTCAGGCTAGCTTCGCCTTGACACCGTCTTTGATGTCATACTGAAAGACTAGGCAAAATATCTTTCCCATTTCAGCAGTTCATTCAGATAAGAGATATTAATCAATGGTTGCCATAGCTAAATTAAATAGAGGTCCCATTTGGCTGCATAATATTTTCCATAGTTTGGATGAAATAAAAATGCATACAGTATGCCTTCAAATATAATGTCTTCACCCCTCGCTTAATGTCGCGTAATTCAGGCCTTGTGCCAGAAACTGGGTTCTTATATTTTTTAATCGACCTCACCCCAATCAAGGCAGTACAGCCAATATCACGCAAGGATTTACAGGGTGTGAAGGAATTAGGAACAGAAACATTGGTAATAAAAAGAAAGTGAAAAGAGCAAGGACAGTAGATAGTGATTGACATTTCATTTAAATTTTTGCAGATTAAAGTTGATTGGAAAGCATGGAACCAAGAGGAAGTTCCACAAGCGAGAAGTGCGACATAAGAAACTTTTAGCTTAAAAGTTCCGGCTACATCTAGCTAGCTCAACAGTAAACTGATGAGATCTCGTCGCCAGTCTAGTATTGTGCATAAATTCAAACAGTCTAGTTACCATAGCGAAGAGCTCATCCGAACATTTACTATGAAATTATTTATTTTTAAAATAAAAGCACAGGGAAATAACCTTACAGCGGTGGGCAAGTGACTGAAACCAGGCCGCCAGATCAGGACCAATAATACTGTTGATTCTTCTTTGGATCTTATCAAGGAGTTCCAGGTAAATAGCAGGGGAACCGGACCATATATTCTAAGCATAGACGAATGGTAGACTTATAGATATGCAAAACAGATTCCGGAGAGAAAAATTATATCACCCGTTACAGTGAACCGACTTTCTTAACAGATGATCTAGCGATGAATTGAATGTAGTCTTTCCACTTCATGTCAGCTGAGAACGTTAGCCCGAGAAGTAGCAATGCATCACATACTTGAAGGATAGCATCAGCCATGTTGATAGAAGGCAGAGCGGGGTCTCTCAGATGATTAATGGAGAGAAATTTAGTTTTGGGGGCGTTAAATTTGATAAGTCTTCTTTTACCCTAGTTAACGATGGTCTTGAAATCGTTTTGAACATCAGCTGTCATTTTGACCTCGTCTGACTTACTATCGAGGCAGGAGTAAATGATTGTGTCGTCAGCGTAGAAGCCAAGTTAAGAGCTGGTGTCATCGGGAAGGTCGTTAATGAAGATTAAAACAGCGTAGGATAAAGGATGGAGCCCTGGGGGACACCCGCGTTAGTACGAAAGGATGCAGACAAGTGACCGTTCAGGACAACTTTCATTTCACGATTAGATAGGAGTGACTGGATCAGCTCAAAAATGTACCCGGAGATACCGTAGCTTTTCAGCTTGTAGAGAAGACCTGAATGCCAGACCCTACCAAAGGTTTTCGAAATGTCCAATGCTCCAACCTCGGTTTCACCGTTTTTATCTAGAGCATGACTCTTTCGGCAATTATCGTTAGTATATCAGTTGATCTGGAAAGACAAAAGCCGTATTGCTTGTCTGAGAAAAGGCCCTGTGATGAGAGATATATAAAACTTAAAGAAAAGATATCCAAAAAACAATATTGCATTTTTAGTAAATAAGTATTTGTTATTTTAATCATATAATTATTTTTAAAATAGTGGAAGTATTTTGTATGTTAAATAATAATTTTTTCTGTTTTTTAAATTAATGAAAATTTACTGTACTAAGCTACACATCCTAGTAAAACCAACTGTACTTTATACCCCCTTGCACTTCTCACCTAAATTTGGTTTCAATCGGTCAATGTATGGCTATTTTAGGTGTGACGGACTAACGGAAGTCATAGAATTTTATATATAGATAGCCCAGTTCACTGCTTGTAGCCTCATCAAGTAACCTTATTCTCCGTAAATGTTGATCAATTTACTACAAGATGATTATTGGTTGAAACCTTTTTCCCTAGGAAATTATTACACTTCCCAGTTTCCTTTTCTTTATCATAAGGGAGGAGAAGAAGTGTTTATAGCCGTAGATGAAGAATGGGTGTTACTCTATTGGTTTCAGTGACGTGGAAATCTCAGTAGTTAAAACAAACGATTCACTTCCCTTTTAATAATTCTTAAAGTAACCCTGATCCCAGCAGGTTAATTACGGAGAAGAAATATTAATATGAAAAACAGCAATAAGTAATTGAAGCAATGTTTTCCATAAGAGAAAATAATTTAAATAGATAAATTAATGTCTAAAAAACATTTAAAATTTAATAATTACTGATGATACTTGAAGAGCAAAAATATCATATCATTAGAGATTTATAGCTAAGTGTTGTATGGAACGAATTGATAAACCTCACTGCACAAAGAACTGATATACTTCTATTAAATGGACTGTTCCGGTAGTAATATAAGCATCTATGGTGTTGGTCTCAGAGGGCTTGTTTTCCTACAAGCATCAAGACGTCGAACTCTATACCTTCGGGCAGAGATGAACCCAGACGAGACTATGCCGAAGGACAGTCTCACCTAGGGAGGTTGACACACCCGACCCTGTGTATGCGCGGTCTACGGGGAAATTCTGCCCGACCCTACGGGCTTGGATCGAACCACATAAAAATCGGCCTTGTGCTACATCCTGCTTCGTGGGGAGGTTGGGTAAATATCGCTTGCTTTCCATCTTAGGCTTGAGCAAGCACCAAGACGTCGGACTTTCTTCTTTCGGGCAGAGAGGAACCCAGAGAAGGCTGTGACGAAGGGTAGACTCTCATCTGGGGAGGTAGACAAACCCGACCCCGTGTATGCAGGGTCTACGGGGAATTTTTGCAAGAGCATACTGGCTCGGATCGCACCACATAAAAATCGGCCTTGTGCCACATCCTGACTCGTGAGGAAGCTGGGTAAATATCGCTTGCTTTCCAGCTTCAGACGAACTTGTAAATATCTACTTGTATTGTTCTTGTTTAAAATAAACCATTATACTTTGTAAGTTGCTGTTCTAGTTATTATTTCAGTACCCTCTCCGGACATTATAAAACTGAGAAAGGGCGTCTTTTAGATCTAGTGATACGATTATTTATATATATATATATATATATATATATATATATATATAATACAATAATAAAAACTGTCGCCTAAAAAAAATACGGTCAGTTCGGATATTTCTGGAAGATAACGTTTCTAACGCAAGCAATCTTTGTAATTCGAGTGCTCGATACCAAGAGATAAACCATTGATGGTAATAAATAAAATAAAATGATCATTTACCTTGTCTCTACTCTGAGTTCCATGGAGATTTCACCCAGTCGGCAGGAGATTTGATTTCAAAATTGAATTAATTTTCAGAAATCATATTTCTCTCCAAAATAGTTTAAGAAAAGTATTACAATCAAGTCTCCTGGCGAATGGGTGCAATTTTCACAATACTATGAGTATAGGCAGGACAAATGAGCACTGAAGAAGAAGAAGAACAGGAAGATAAAAGGAAAAGGTGGAAAACGAAGAAGAACAGGAAGATAAAAGGAAAAGGTGGAAAACGAAGAAGAAGAACAGGAAGATAAAAGGAAAAGGTGGAAAACGAAGAAGAAGAAGAACAGGAAGATAAAAGAAAAAGGTGGAAGAAGAAGAAGAAGATTATTCAAGAAATACAGTAAGATAAAAGGAAAAGTTGGAAAACATCAGAAAGGGTGAAAAAGTCGATCACAGCCTAAGACGTAGTACTGATTTTTCTGATGTCAGATTTTCAACCACCTTTGTAAAGGAAGACGAACTCTACAAAGAGGATTTTTGATGCTGTTCTTTCTTAATGTTTAATAATGGATTTTAGAGAGAATTTGTGTGCTCTCGGCTCCGTCAAGAGATGAGGAAGCGAAGAAGACAAAAGTCATTCATTGATTCAGTGACTTCATTTCAGTTGCTCCAAATTTCATAATACAACCAATGTACAGAACAATAACTTAATGACACGCAATATTTCGCGTAGCCCTGTGAAAAACTGACAGCTACTTCGTTAGAATCACTGACATTTAAAACCGAGATTTCATTCTTAACTAAAAGAAAAAAATTAAATAGAAAACAATGCGATCAGAATAAGACATTTACAATTCAGGACTATGTAGCCTTGGACTTGTTCGTTTAATCAAAATGTGTACAGCATGCCCAAATTTCGCATCTCGATGTCTATAATATCAGGCGCATAATCATCTTTGTTCATCTGAGCCGTTTCCTGTCGCAAAGGTTATTAAAATGATTCATGTGTCAAGGTCCTATGACTAAAGTATGACGTATCAAGACTTTAATAGACGCTGAAGAACGAGAATTACACGTTAGAACCAATTTTCCAAGCTAATTAAGTATGATTAACCCTAGGAGGACGTTAATATTTCTAAGTAAAATATCCAATAGAAATGTTATATTTTCAAATTCCTTTGTATATTTATAGCACAAAATAAGGGCGGTGACTCACTTTTTTGCCTAAAAGAAAAATGTCGTTAGATTACATTCAAATATAAAATATGGCAAATAATTTCGTGACAAATCTGTATTTTTCCTACAGAAATTAAGTTGCCACTTTTTATGCAAAAAAAAGGCTCCAGTGACATTGAAATTGTAATTTTCACATTTCTATTTATTAACAAATGAGAACCCTAAAAAAATGACGCTACATTTCTTTGTTACTTGTAGGCGATATTTTTTAGAAAAATTGAAGGATCAAAAAACTGCAAAATGTTATGGATTTTTTTCACCCTTGAATTGTTAAGTAAAAAATGAACAAAATATATTTTAACCAATGATAGAAGTAATTCTTAATTTTTAGGCCGTTTCGGGTCGATTGTTTTTTTTTTTAAATTCATTAACTAATTTGAGTTATCCACTCTCCAAAAAAATATAAATATCTCAATTTTACACATGAAATACCTATTCTCGGGTTGATTCAGTAGCGTATACTCCTCTGTGACTAATTTATATTCATACAGTTGACTATAAACAAATGCTGGAAAAAATCTCAAGTTTAATTTTTCTTTCTCTGTCTATATTTCTGAGATGAGGTATTATGTACATTATTTACATTATTTTGACTATTGTCCTCATCTTTGTCGCCATATTTATTACAACGTATCGGCCGTTGTACGCTCCGGCCTTCTTCAGGTGGGTGGAATGTCGAACTGAACCCTTTATTTCGTTCACTGGGGTAGACTGTTCTAATGGATGTCAGTTATCATTTATCTCCTATTAATTTCCCTCTGAAAGTTTTCCACTGCCTTAGCCAGGTATTGAACTAACACTCTTTGGGTCCTGTCACTGGATCTAACCAACGCCTTTATCCACTGTGCCATGTGTCCTTTCTCTTTTCTCGGCACTAAAGATGCACCACCGAATTTCTCTTGTTAACTTTATGCAGAGTGGGAAAACTATCGAAATATTATTCTCTTGCATATATACAGTGTAACCCGGATATAAGATACCCGGATATAAGAGAAACCCGGATATAAGAGAGCTTTTCTCAGATCCAAAATTAGAGCCCATACTTACCTAAACAAAATAGACCAAACCCGGATATAAGAGAAACCCGGATATAAGAGAAACCCGGATATAAGATACCTTTTCTCCGGTCCCGACAACTCTCTTATATCCGGGTTACACTGTATAATCAGAGACGTCGATATTAGTATCTACCCAAATGGGAAACCAAGGGTTGATGCGTAGGTAACTTGGAATTGCTTCACATCTAGTCCAACGGTTTGACAGTGAATATCAAAGATCTTTGGATCGGTGAATGCGACACAGGAAATGGATTTCTACGTTATAGGGCGAGTAAAAGAAGCCTCGACATATTGCCCCCACCAACGCCAAACTCTTGGTTCCTTTTGGTTTCTACCATTGCTGAAGCGTAAAAGGATGGTTGAAGGAATCGTGTTAAGATGCAGCCGAATCACAGTCCTAAAAATGTGATTATGACTCTTTATTATATTGGCAATTTAAATTTGGTGCTAATGACCGAGAGTAATTCCAATGTATGTCGAATGTAGTAAATTTAATGATTTAGGGTGGATTAACTAACTTTAAGCAGCAATCGAGCCTGCGATGTCGTAGCCAGTCAAATGAACCTGAAAAGAGAAAAATCGACTTGTCTTATAATGATTAAAACAAATCGCCGAATTAAAGAAACCGCGCGCTTATTTTTAAAAAGGTTCTTAGTAAATGCTTTCTTTATTTTTCTACTGATGTTCACTCAGTAAAAGGTTCAAGTTCCGCTCAAGGTAGAGGGTTACTGAATGAGGTGTGTGATGAATGTCAAATGAGCTAGAAGTGAAGATAAGGAGGATAGACAACAATTAACACATAACCTGTATAGGTTCAGATTGTAATGTTCGGAGAAGCACCTACGCGGGAGTTGGATTCACATAGTAGCAGCATGCTTAGACAATGTCTTCTTTTTTTCCTTCTTCTATATGTCATGTACCTTCTGAACGTGGGTGATCACGGCTCTCCTTAACTTCCTGCCCTTAATGGCCCTTAGTAAAATTTTGTCTTTTTGCTGTATCCACCTATTGTTGTCATGATTTGATTTCCTCTCTCCCTCTTGCCTTCATTATGTCTTGTGAATGTCAAGTTTACCAAGCACTCTTTCCTCATTATATGCCCTAAAAGTGTCTCTTTCTGGTGCTACGTATATGTGTCCTGTTTGTCATTAAGCTAAATCAAGAAAACGATGGGTAGTAAGATTATTTTGCTTTCAATATTCTATTTGGAGATAGCCTTCTTCGAAATACAGAAGAGTAAACACCAAGTTTTATCACCAGTTTAAAATAGGCAACTCCCTCAGCTACGAACTACATTTACTAAGCTTTCATTACTACAAGTAACGTTTGACAATTACTAAGAGTAGTATCCTCTTCTTTGTTGTTTTGGTCACTACGCTTAGACAGTTGCGCTCTCCAGCCTTCCTATAATGACTGAGATTTAGGGGACAAATTGGTGTAATTATTATTCAAAATGCAGCCTGGTACTTTGTCACTTTGATGTGAGTATTGTTCGAGTTTTTGGTAAAAGTTAGATAAAACCCAATTAGCAATTATTTCATCGTCCTGGGTATGACGATAAACTACATCCATGTCCAGGGTAAGACGATAAACTACGTCCAGCAGCAAGGCCTCTGATCAGGAAATTTTGAGGAACGTGGAACCACCTCTTAATTGCTGGTGTTCCCACGTCTACCCTGACCCGGGGTGGTAGCACCTGTTAGAGTCCCAGCTATGGGAAAATAGTTAACCCCGAAGCATTATTAAAGTGTAAAAATAGGTTTTAATACTAGAAATACTTTTTTTTTAATTATTATCAGAAAAAAATTTTTTAAGAAAAAAAAACTGTTACCAGCAATATATTTTTGAAAAAAATATTACCAGCAATAAGTTTTTGAAAATAATATTACCAGCTATACATTTTTGAGGAAAAAATATTACTTATCAGAAATAGATTTTTGACAAAACAAAATATTACAAAAGTTGTCGGCAAATCAAACCAAACCAATTATTTCAGAAAAATATTTTGATTAAATCTATCTCTGGAGCTTATGGCCCCATCGCCTTGAAACATAACGGAAATTAACTAACGTCGAGCCTGGTCATTACCTTGATGGGTGACCGCTTTGGTATCCAAGGTGATGTAAACTTGAATGTGCGGGTGATATAATGGATAATACTTTGGAATTGTTAATCGAAAGAGCCGAGTTCCAATTCCAGTTAGGTTCGTTATATTCACTTACACGCAAATACACTTCGGAAAGGTGTGAATCCACCTCTTCATTCCACCAGCTATGTCAATTAGTGAGGCTTGTATCACTAAATCATTAGTAACTCCACAAAAACATTCTTACAATCTAAAAATATTTTCTGGCTTTAAATAACCTGGAAAGGGTTGATAAACCTTCAGTCAGTTACGTGCCATGCGTGATACACCCTTAGACGATCATGAATCTTTCGATACATGACTGACGAGGCAGATTTTTCCCCGCAGTAGGTTGCCATTTCATTCTGCGGTAGAACCAGTTGCCATCCAAGTCTATAGAAGCTGGTCTGTCCTGCTATTTATCCATAGCTGGGGGGAGAAGAAAAGGATTCATACCTTTCCCAAGGGTATTAGTAAACGTAATGGATTCGACTAGAATTCGAACTCGGCTCTCCGAATCCTCAATCCGAGCCGCTATTCATTACTCCACCGTGCCTCCTAAACCTTAGAAAACGAATTAAACAGTCGATCTATTTCTGGGTGGGTTCTTAATAATTGTCTTATTTTCTTTCTACTAAAGTTCACCCAATGCAAGTTTTAAGTGACGCTTATGGCAGAGCATTATTTAATGAGATGCGTGATATAAGGAGATAGAAAGAAGTGATGTTTATAAGTAGGGATGATAATCATTTTTATACCAATTTTCGCCCAATACAGGACACAGGAATCACTCAATGTAAACGCATAGTCTGTGGTGCATGAGTATAGGAAAAGCAAGAAGTAAAGTTCATGAGGTTGTGCAGGCAAGGAAACGCTTAACCCTAGACTGGAAGAAGACAAAATTGTAGTGACTGGAAAAACATCCTGCCAGGAGTCTGTTCCACAAAGCAACAGCTCTTGGGAAGAAGCTGTTCGAGTGGAACTTACTCCTTACTAATGGAATATGAAGCGAAGAAAGATGATTCATACTTGTGTACGTGGCATGGCAGGTCCCAGTTTTAAAGGTCCGAGCCGAAAGGATTAAGAAATGTAGCTCGTCAGAACGCATGTCATGGAATTAACGACACAGCAACGATAGGCTCGCAAAGTTTCGTCTGTGGGAAAGGGGTTGTATGGTGGAAAATAATTAATCACTCACAAGAGAGCGTAGACGCTTTTGAACAGGCAAGTGAAGGCCAGATATGACAGCAATACTCTATTTCTGGCCTGATTTGGCTCTTGTAAAGGTAGAGTATACCGGAGGAGTCAGACACTTACAGGATTGACCATTGACTTAAAAGTGTAGTGTTCAGGAAAATATGCACGTGGGTATTTATTTCACAAAGTATGTTCCGCCTATGTCACAAAGTTAAATTAAGAAAAAGTTGGGTAAGAAGATTACGCCAATATTCAATCCATAAACAGCCTTCTTGATTGTTTGAAAATAGTTGAAAAACTCTCTTGACTACGGACTATAAGATTTCATTGTAACAAAACGTTTAAGAATTGAGACTAGTATCTTCTTTGTTGTTTTGATCACTATTTTTGGACTGCTGCACCCTCCAGCCTTCCAGGTAATGACTGAGATTTAAGAGATAAAATGGAGCAATTATTCTTAAAATGTAGCTTTGAAAACCAGCAGATTGTCGGAGAAAGTAGTATCCAAAATTTTATGGTCAAATTAGAAATAATTATACAAGTCTGAATAGTAAATAGTATGCAAAAATTCCTTGATAGAATTTAACATAACCGTTTTTAACTAATAAATTTGGCAACAAATCAGGCCAGTAAAAATTGCATCAGCAATTAAAAACAAATCTCGTCCACACTCGCGAGCACACAACACATATATCTTTCTGTCTGTCTCTCTATCTATCTATCTCTATATATATATATCTCTTTCTATCTCCATCTCTCTCTATCACTCTCTCTATATCTATTTCTCTCTCTCTCTATCAATCTATCTGTCTCAAAAATGAATACTTGACCAATGCAAAAAACAACATAGAATTCAAAACACCGAACACCTGCCCCATTCCCCAAATTCTTTGATGAAGATTAATAAATAATGAAACATGTCAAATTTATAATTTTTCCCCACGTTGTAACTTATTTAAATCATATATATACATTTATCGTTATATGAGAATACTGAGATAGATATGTAGCTATGAAAAATTAGACTAGATACAAAGATTAGATACATAGATTAGATAGGGCAATCTCCTTTGCTCAGGAACAAATAGAAATAAGCACAAAAGAATTAAAAATAATCAAGCACTGCGGATAATACCTATTGTAACAGCGTAGAGCTAGGTAGGATAGATTTATTCGCCCTTTAAGTTTCTCCCGTTATGGCCATTATTATATCCATGGTATAATAACAGCGATATTTCACAGACAGGACAAAATAGCCGAAAGGAAAAAGAATGACAAACATGCTGTTTTCAGAGAGACTTTTATAATACTAAAACATACACAAAACTATATATACGTATATACACATGTCTCACACGGAGAATAATATACTACATATATCAACGCAACAAAGCAGTGTGTAAGGAGAAACAAAAAAGAAGGGCCTTATATATAATATGGAGATACTTCTTTATATGGAGACGCCATTATTAGGACTTCAGATTCAATCTGGGGGATTCATCTATGTCCCAGGCTATGATATGTTCCATGAACAGGAAACAGTGAGTCTTGGTTTTTCCCAAATTGAGAACTGCAAGCTGGATTTTCATTCTATATCTAGGAAATATCTATTCCCTAAGAGAAACGGCACTATGTGCTTGTAAGCTGCCGGGGGAGGAGCTAAATAAAACAACCTTCTCGTGTGACTGCTGAAAAGGAACTGAATTTTCACTGCCGCTTTTTATCATTGTATGGAGGGACGTTACAAAACGGATGTCCGGTGACCCATGTGATTTATTTCCGCCAAAGGGAGATAAGCGCTTTCTGTATACCTTACACTATTATTTTTAAAAAAAGACGACGTCTGACTAAAGCAAGAAGTAACATTCGACGTTGCATTAGGAATTTTTTATGGTACCAAAACTAGTATATATTTAGTACGTGAACTAATGAAAAATAATCAAATAACATTATATAGGCCTCTACAGGGACGACGGTCTTATAATCCTAAGCAACTGAAAAGAAAACGACAGGCAAAACCAGAAAATCACAAAAATTTTCAAAAATATAAGATTTAACACCGACATAAAAGCAAACCTAAAAAAAGTAGAAAGGGTAAGAAAAGGTGAATATTAGTCATATAAAATTCAAAGACAAACCAATTTACATGAACGACTACCAGCCAATAATAATCAAGTAGTTTCCACGATCAGTTTACCGTAGGTTATCTGAAAATTTTTAAATTTTCTAAATGCTGTGTTTCTCAGGATCACCTTAACCAGGGGTGGTGGTACTTGTTAGCGCCCAAGCTATGGGCAAATAGTGACCCCACCAAAACAAAAACAAAGCACTATGAAAGTGTGAAAATACATTTTATAGTAAAGTTATCAGAAATACATCTTTATATTAAAAAAAATTACCAAAAATACATTTCTAATAAAATTACCAACAATAAAATTTTAAAGAAAAATAAAGAGCAATACATTTTGTAGTAGAATTACCAACAATAAATTTTATAGCAAAAAGACCAACAATACACTTTATCAGTAACTGAAGGCATACAAATGCGTTCAAAATATATTTGTTTGAAGGCATAAGATTGTGTTCAAAATATTTAGATTTCGGCATTAAATAACCCATAACGATTGATATGCCGATAAACAAAAATCAACCCACCAACAACAAAATCCTAAAAACAAACGTATGAATAATATCCATTAAAGTCATTCCAAAACATTCCCCCACCCCCATCAAGCACTATCCAAAGATATTCAACAGAAATACGATAAAGATCAGCTAGAGTTGAACTGAGAACATGACACAAATAATATAAAATGCAACAGAAAAATAACCAACAAATTACCCGCACAAACCAAACCCACCTGTACCAGCAGGGCAAAGCACGAATGTCCCTGAAATGGTAATTGATTGGTAAACAATATAAGAAGCCAATATAAAATCAGCAGATCACGAGGTGAATATACACAGGAATACCTGAAGGGTCCTGAAAAACTATACACATAAAACATCCTTTACCAATAGCAATTTCGCAAATAGCAAAACCTTTTCTAAAAATATATATGCGAAATTAGAAACAAAAGCTAAAATACACCAAAAATATAGTGGAAAATAAGGAAAACAACACCAATCTTCAAGAATAAATTCAAAAACTTGAAATTATGTCTGGGGGAGAAAATAGTTATCATAACCTCCCCAGATCAACGCAAATTAATAAATTAATTATCAGAACATATCTCAAAATGCATAAACAAAAACATTTTACTATGTTAATTTAAAATCGAAAACTTAAAAGGAATAGCTTGTAAAATATTTTAAAAAATGAAAAATGCAAATATATTCATTATATACAAAGCAGATAATGTGACACTTTTAGTCAAAAGCCAATACTCTAAACTGAACAAATAAGATAACCAAACCCACAAAAAATAAAAGAATAAATAAACAAATAAATGAATAAATTAAAAATTTACGTAATTAATAAACACATTAACAAACTACGAATGCACACATAAAAAACAAGTAAATTTAATAATAATAATAATCAATAACAACAACAAACAATAAATGAGTACGAAATAATCTAAGTAAGCAATGGATAGCGGCTCGGATTGAGGGACTGGAGAGCCGAGTTCGAATTCCAGTCGAATCCATTTACGTGCTATTACCCTTGGGAAAGGTATGAATCTTCTTCTTCTCCCCCCCCCCCCAGCTATATAGCAGGACAGATCGGGTTCTATAGCTTAGGATGGCAACTGGTCTACAGCAGAAAAAATTGGCAATACTGCTGGAAAAATCTGCCTCGTCTGCCTACGCGTGTATCATGCATGGCACATAACTGAATCAATGATAAATAATGAGTTAAATGTTAACAAACAATAATATACAAAATCTACAAGTGAATAACCATTAAATAATTTGAAATATAACCGTTAGGATAATACAGTTGACTTTGCTACTGATAATACTTCATTGACCAGCATATATAAATAGTCGACACACACAACAGGCACAACCTGAAAATTGCCACTTGGTATTGAGATCAATGTCCACTTCTATATATATAAGAAGATTAAGATAATCATAATTTATTAATTCATCGAGTTTAGAAGGTACCTCAACAGGTTTCGTCTTATATTTGGGACTGTTACGATATGAGGCAAACGTCATACCAACTGTACCAACCTCGGTGGCAAAGAAGTAACAAATTAGACTCGATATAGCGCCGCTCGATCACATATTCCGTGGTGGAACTCATCCAAGTTTTCCTTACCCATAGAAGCCGGTTCAAGCAAGGATATACAAGTGATAGAAATTATTAGGAGGATTTGAGATAATCATAATTAAGTAATTCATCGAATATAGAAGAAACCTCAACAGAATGCAGAAAGCTCATATATATATATATATATATATATATATGTGTGTGTGTGTGTGTGTGTGCGTGTGTGTGTGTGCAGAGAGAAATGAAAAACTGCAACAGGACAGAGAGATACAAAACTTTAAACACAGTTGCAATAATGGTGCGTGCTGTGAGAAACAAACTCAACAATTTAAAAACTGTACTGAAAGACTTGCTTACTCGTTATCTCTCTGGAACAAGTGCCATGCACGCAAGCTGAGCATTAATTAATTAAATATTTGCATAAAATATTTAGTTTTCTTTTGGGTGGGGGATCGACTATGAGCAAAATCGTATGTCTGTGTGGGTGGGTGGTGATGAAAACAAATCGTTTCTCATTTTTCTCGTTTTTGTTTTTTTTCTTTCTTTTTTTTTTGCTTTTTGTTTTCCGTCGTTTTTTACACATTTTCAGCATGTCGCTGCGCGCGCAGATAACAACTTCCGGCCATCAGCGAAAAGTTACAAGATGGCGGATGAAGACAGATGTGTCTCTCCGTTTGTCTGTGGGCATAATTTATGTCAGGAACGAGACTGACGCATTTAGACGTCATCGAATAACTGACAGAAAATGAATCAAGTCTCTACACGAATTGATTAACTCGCTTCTACGTCATCTGTCATTATTGCTAGAAAATGAGTCTGTCCAACTGTAACTGATTCGTCTAACTATAAAACACTTTAAAGCAATTTAAAACAAATTCGACAGATTTGCTTCGTTAATTTTTGTTCTTAATTGCAAAGCTGAATGCACGGGTTCAATATTATATAATGAGTTCTATGATTTCTATAAATGCAAATGGTTGGTCAAAGATAGTTTATTTTAAGCTAAGTAATTAAATATCAACAATTTTATATAATACTGAGTGACTTTAAATTTCAGAACATATATTAAGGTAAGTATTATAAGAGAGATATATAAAGGAATTTATAAAAGCTGAACATTCAAATAAGTGGTTTTCTAAATATAAGTATTAGGAGGAGATATATAAGGTGGAGTAATGGATAGCGGCTCGGATTGAGGAATTGGAGAACATAGTTCGAGTACATTCATTTACATGCTAATACCCTTGGGAAAGGTATGATTCCTCTTCTTTTCCCTGCCTCAGTAAATAGTAACAGACCGGATTCTATAGCCTTAGATGGCAACTGTTCTACCGCAGACAACCTACTTCGGGAAAAAATCTGCCTCTTCAGTTATGTATTGAAAGATACATGATCGCCTAAGCGTGTATCACACATGGCACAAAACTAACTGATATCAGGGGCTATATAAAAGGTTTTCGAAATATAAGCAATCAGGAGGTATCTATGGGGCTATATAAAGTCTGAACATTCAAATAAGTGATTTTCTAAACATGTTCTAATTTTGAGTTTTGATCGAAACAAACATGTGGATACTCATCCGTATCGTTCATAAATTCAAAACAATTCAACTCATGGCATTATACTTGTGTACTGTACTTAGTTTAGGCCGTGATACAGATGGTTTGGCTGGAGAGTAGCAGCAACCAGCTTTCTAAAAGAAAATATCTCTTTTTTTTTCCCTTATGTAATGCGAACGATCGTCGAGCCAAACGAAAATATAAATAGTACTTGTCTTTCTATTTTTCTGAGATGAGGTATTATGTACAGTATTTACATTAGTCGGACTATTGTCCTCATCTTTGTCGCCATATTTGTCACAACGTTTCGGTCGTTGTACGCTCCAGCCTTCTTCAGGTGGTTGGAATTTCGAAGTGACAGACCCAAAGAGTGTGAGTTCTATACCCGGTTCAGGCAGTGGAGAACTTTCAGAGGGAAAATTAGCAAGAGATAACTGATAACTGACATCCATCAAACATGGCTCGTGGAACTAGAACAGTCTACCCCAGTGATCGAAATAAAGGGTTCGGTTCGAAATTCCAACCACCTGAAGAAGGCCGGAGCGTACAACGGCCGAAACGTTGTGACAAATATGGCGACAAAGATGAGGACAATAGTCCGACTAATGTAAATACAGTACTTGTCTTGTTTCTGAAAAGTGGACATGTTGACTCTTCTGCTAATGAAAGGAGTACCTTTTCTACAAGAGAAACGTTCACTATTTTATTTTTATTTTACTTTCGTTCTGTATCGCTCCGTTGAAAATATATTGGGTGATATAGATACCACCTCGGTAGATTTACATACCACTTCAGTTCCTTGACATTAGTAATAGGCTGAGGGAGAATGAATTAACCATTCTGTTGGTAGGTTAGTCTTGTAATTGCTAATCTTCTAATTGCCACAATGAAATGAATTAACCCGAACAAAGACCTTCCCATTTGTGAGATTTTGTTTGCTTGTTTGCTTGTTTGTTTGTTTTTTGTTTTGTTTTGGGGGTTTTTTTTTGGGGGGGGGTAATAATTCAAAACGTAACTTATCTAATATAAAAAGAAAACATTGCTTTTTTAAAACAGCTCCTTGCTCTTCGGTGTAAAATCCAAGATACGTGATATAAACACGCTCCATTTCTTGTAGTTTTAGAATGACAAGTATTTAAATAGTGTTTTGTGGGGTCACCTTGTTAAGATGTTTTATTTCATAAGGTCTCAAGTTTGGTAATTTTTATAGGGTAGACTATTATTTTTTTCATTGTCCGGTAGCAATCGGCCCCGGCGCATTATCGGAAGTAGATGGAGCTCAAATCAAATTTTACGCCCATTGCCCCGTGACCAACACAAATAAGATAATTTTGTGGCCCATTAAGAGACAAGTCATTCCTCGCCTTTGGTTAAAAAAAGTCCTTTGTTAATATTTCTATTCTTTCTGCATGTATTTTACTTATTTGTTCATAGATTTTTTTTTCATAGATCTTTTCTTTTCTTTTCTTTTTTCTTTTTTTTTCTTTTTTATTCCTTTTTCATTGACGACCTATGTCGCGTATAAGGCAAAACAAAAGACTTGAGTTAGCGCGAATCTGGACATTTGCCGTTCCTAATTGTATCTGGGGGCACTTTCGACCATTTTTCTAAATTGTCTGCACTTAAACTAAGCGAACAATAAAAGAAACAATCACGTGATATGTTGCTGAGCAGTTATTGGCCTGTCCAGATAATGGTTGCCTATATTCGTTCAAATGCTGCAGAATGGCGTCGAAGATCTTGAAAGAGCAAATCAGAGTTTAAGAGTTCAAGCCGGAGCAGTTACTGTTTGCTTCAGCAATTTTCTGTATAATTTGGTACTAACATTTCCCTCTTATAACTAGTGTTGACCTTGCGTTCTTGAATAAGTTTAGTTCAGTCTGGCACAAGGCTACAAGCTTCTTTGGGGATGCCTGAAAATTAGCGAAGTGTATTCCACTACTTTGACAAACGAAATTATTTCAGTGGCGATTAGCAATCGCTGACTTTATGTCGTGTATACATGCGTATAAATGTGTGTATGATGTTTTTCTAAGCGTAGCTTAGTATGGCACAAGGTCGAAAGTATGGAGAACCCAGTGAAGATCGAACTACTATTTAGTCGTAATTGATATAGCAAGACAAGCTTGCTAACATTTCACCACGTCGAAGTGCCCTGTGTCTGTGTGTGTGTGTGTGTGTGTGTGTGTGTGTGTATAAAAGTGTATGAATTTATGCGAGTGAGTCTGTGGACATGTGTATGCGTGTGTTTATGCTTTTCTGTGTTTATGTGTATACGCGTGCATGAATGTATGTTCGTATGTGAAAATCTATGATTATGATTATGTCTGTGCGTAAGTGTATGTTTTTGTGTACGTGTTTATGAATGTATGTATGTGTGTGAGTTTATGTCTGTGCATATGTGTATACTTGTGTATAAATGTTTTTGCGTATATAAGAGTATGTATGTGCATATGTCTGCATGTCTATGTGCATGTGTATGTGAATGTATGAACGCATGTCTGTATATGAGTTTATGTACATGTACATGTGTATAGGTGTTTATGAATTCATATGCATATATGACAATATGTCTTTGTCTATGTGTAATGACATATATGCGTATGTGAGTGCATGAATTTGTGTACGTATGTTTTTTGTGAGTCTATGTGTATGACTGTGCGTGTACTTATGTGAGTAAATGTGTATGCGTATGTGTTAGTAGCGATTGAATGTAGTGTGAATATGCGTGTATATGTATGTGTTTGCGTATATTGTCCGAGATGAAATTGTCAGTTTTATATTAAGCTAATCGGTCCTCCTATATTACAGTAAATGCTGGACAATCTCCTCACAGATGAAGAATAAACCAGAGGCAACAAAAATGTGGTTCTACAGAAGGATACTGAGAATTTCATTGACTGAATATGTCTTAGCGAAAATGGAAGAAGAAAAATCAAACAATATTATTTAAAGCATCATTTAAAATTTTATCGTTTACAAAAAATGATAATAATATTTCTACTTTTTCTTCTATGTACCGTATCCCTTCAGGACGTGAACGATCATGGCTCTCCACAATTTTCTGTCTTTTGTAGCTCTTAGTAAATCCTTGTTCTGCTAATCATTTACACACGATAGGTTAATTGTTGTTTTTCCTCTGTCCCTTGGGAAAGGTGACGCGGTAGCAAGCGATAGCAGGCGAACAGGAATGTACAGGTTAGTAACGGATGGATTTCTTTGCTCGATAACCGAGATGTACACATATTTCCACCGATAAAAAGTGATCGATAACCGAATCGTACGATAACAGAGTTGATCGGTAACCGATGTTCCACCGTACATTTAACATTACAGTATTATAGCTGTGAGGGTAGGGTAAGGGATATCGGCCCGGAAAATGAAATCTGCAAGCTGAGTTCAAATTACAGACTGACCTCTTGCACACACTTTCGCACAAATACTCTTGAGAAAGACTTGAATCTGTCCTTTCTCAAGCTATGGGTTAAATAGCAGGGTAGACTAGACTTTCTATCCGTCTAAGAAAAGTAAACTCTGAATAGCAAAGGGGAAACCACTTCACTATCTTTCCCAAGAAGAAATTCGCAGATAAATAAACGAAATATATAGAGAGCTGTGATTAATTTCTTTCTAAATAGACATAGGATTTAAAACAAATTAACTTAAATTATAGATTTAGACATGATAGACATATCTGAAGTTTACAACCCCAAGGAAAACATTAACCTACTTATAGCTCACCTTTGTATCTACACTATAGGCTAAGGATTTGGAACCACGATTTGAATTTAATAATTAGTAAGTTTCATATATTCGTTAGGTTAATTAACCCCTACTAAGTTAAGATACTGAAACTGTTTAACCCATTAGTGCATGGTGCCCATTCTTTTAGAAAGAGGTTACCTAAAATGTTAAATCAGCCTGCCCTAAGATCACCATCATCCAGGAAATTAGATTAAACAAAAGTAACTAAAAGTGTAAGGATATTTTATGCAGTAATTGGGTAATTCCGTTATTATTATTATTGAATAATTTTTATTTTCATATAATAAAAACCTTCAGGAAGAGAAATTCCCTTTGGCTGTAAACTAGTTAATTAGTTTTGAAAAAAGCACGGGCCCTTAAATTTTTAGGTGATTCTTCGAAATTCAGACTGTTGCCGAAATGTTAATCCTGGGAATTCATTTTCAGACGTTTTTATTTTATATTTCTTATATGCATTTAAATCCAGTAGTTTTAGCTCATTTTTTACATATATGAAAAGTCATAATAATTGTGTTTTTTTCTTGTATGAATTCAGTCAAAGCGAGAACGGAGAGAAAGATGCTTGGAATAAAAATTCTGCATTTAGACTTCGTGAAAACCCAGTTTTACTTTGTTTCCATTTCCTTTAAAACTTCGACGTTGATTAAAATGACAAACTCAGAATCAAAAAGAGACAGCTGAAATTTCTTTATTAAAATGAGGAAGGAGGGTTTGGAAAATTTGACACTCACAATACATATTGAAGTTAAAAGGGGCGAGGATGCTGCAGGCCACCTACACGACGAGCTTTTGTAAATGGATGACGGAACGGGGAATGTGAGTAAAAAGAGAAACGTTACTAAGAGCTCCAAAAGGATAAGAAGTCCTGGAGAGCCATGATCGTCCACTTACATAAGGAAGATAATAAAAAGAAGAAGGCAGAGTAAGATTTAAGTTTGAAAAATTTACTTCTGTCTTAATAGTAATTCTGATAAGTTTGATAAAATAAAATTGGTAGCTGTTTTCAAAAATTAACTTTAATTAATCTTTTATTAACTGGGCTTAATTTTAATACCTTCAAAAGGAAACTGCTCGAATCATCACTTGCACTTACGAACTGAATTTGTCTAACAAAATATCTCTACAAAATATCTTTAAAATGGCTGGATACGAAAGAGAAGCCAAAACATTAACCAAAAAAACACATGCATTATGATGAATATTTGATCTTACAAAAGTGATACATCACAGCGTCATTCAAAGTCATCAAACAATATATACACATGCAAACCAGCTTGAAAGAGAATATTCCAGGTTTAAACGAGCGGCGCTGTTTGGAAGATAAACTGTGTACTACAGGAAATCACCTGCATTGAAGTTGGTAAAATGACGATACGAAAGTTGGATCAGTTGATTATCTATCCAACCAATCAGTTATAGATAAAACTGTACCCTGATTACTTACTATTGTTTTTTCTGAGAGATCACGACTTTTTCAAGCATTTAAAATATTTCCTTATAGGCATGAACTACAATAGCGCGATGAATTGACAGATTTTTAGATTTTTGTTTGAAATAAACTTGAAATTTGACACTACGATGTTTCTAAAGAAGTAATAGATTTAATTATTTACCAATCCGACATTTTTTTCACTTTAAACATTAGTTTTTGAGAATACCCATATTCGAGTCGATGTTCCGTTTATTTTTAAAACTGTATATTTATTTTTGTCTACCGACTTGAATATTCGAGAAACCTTATTAAAGAAAACAATGCAACCCCTGCCAGGATTTGAAGAAACTATTGTTAAGCCCGATGTGCTTTAAACCGACTCGGTCACGAAGGGCGTGACCGATTAACCAATGCTTAATGTTGACTTTTAATACCGCTTATGATGTTTCTCTTCTCTATAATTCTGAATTCAAATAAATTGAAATAATAATTAAGAATTTTTGGTATAATTTAAATATCATTTAATTTTTTTTTTTTTCATATTTTTCATATTATGTCCATATTGCTGTAATAATAACAGTTATTGAATACCGAAGACCATATATAGTCCCCCCTCAACACATTTGAAAACGCCTACCAAATAACTGATATGGCCCTACCAGCTGACTACAATATAGTAGTAAAACAAATAGAAAAGATGGGCATTTACTGAGACCTGAATCTTGAGATTGCCAGATTGTGGAATATGACGAAGGAAAATCTTAAATCATTCCGGTAATAATTAAGGCTCTCGGTTTAATGCCATTGAAGTTTAAAGAACATGTCGACGAACTTCGTGAAAGCAACAAAAATCTGCCTTATCGGGTACTGTCTGTCACTTGACAGGCAATATGTTGCCTGGTATTCAAGACATCTACACAACAGTTTCCTTATATATTAAACAATAATAATTAATGAAAGTGAAAGACAATGGATATGAGTTTCTCATAGACAGATAGACAAAGAGAGAGAGAGAGAGAGAGAGAGAGAGAGAAAGAAAAGGAAAAGGAAAAAGGAAAACAAAAAGCAACCGGTTCAAAGATATATATATATATATATATATATATATATATATATATATATATATATATATATAAGGATGGCCCTCGTCGTATCCCGAGTTTCACGCTAATGCGATCTTCAAACGACTTCAACTTGGCGTTCGTCTGAATATCGCGTGAGCGTGAAACTCGGGTTATATCTAGGGCCATCCTTTCATAGGATTTAGAGTTGTTAAGCGTTTTATGCTCAGCCTAGTCGAGCACTTTCTTTACTGGGTACGCAGTTTTGCCTTTAGGCCTTTTTTTGCTTTTTCTGTTTTCAGTATTGCCGTTTTTGTTCGAGACTTTGTGGATAAGAGTTTTAGGTTTGTCCGTTGGTTCTATCAACGGTTTTGTTTTTTCTTTAATATATATATTAATATATATATATATATATATATATATATATATATATATATATATATATATATATATATATATATATATATATATATATATGTCTGTGTGTGTTACTACTATAAAAGTTATTGCAATGGCTACACGTATTTCAATTATTTTTTAAATGTTGAGTTTAATGTCAACCAGCCTAAATCGAGAAGTCTCTCTAATGTGCTTCATAACAAGGATCGAACCAATATTCCCTTTACCCATCAGTGAAACTAGTCCTTTAGTTGAAGTGTGTATCTGCTAATTAGGCTACAGGCAACCATCATGATAAAGTCAATTTCAATCACCTACTTTAGAAAAGCTTATCTCTCACTGAGACATTTCGAAATCTATATATGCTTTCGTTATATCTTGTTGGGACATTTCGAAGCCAAATTCTTATTTTGCTTTAACCAAAACAGATAAAGTAATTTTTAAGAAATTATTTTTTTTAATAGGTATGTATTCGAGTAGTTAGACCTTTAGAGTTCCGACCATTATTGACTTGTCAAGGAAGTGATAATATTGGCCTAGGGTCGGGTCGGATCGGGTGTCAATCTCAGTGTATGGCACGATTGGGAAATGAATATCATACCACAGGTTGACCCAAGCTTTGTAAGAGAAAATGTGTGGACGAAACTGTTCAAAGCCGTCGATGATTGTATTAGCACGAAATACGAAAAGTCCATGTTTATATGGGAGATTCTCTTTCTCATATCGATCGAAGCAGAGGCAGGCAAAATAACCGTGGTTTCAGATTGCCAGAGTTGATGTTGCTTACCGCCATATCAACCTGTGTGGGTTATCTAGATCTGAAATCTAAACATTTTGAACACATTTTTATGGCTTCAACTAAATATGTTTTGAGCGCAATTGCATGCCTTCAATTACAGATAAAATGCTGATTTCTATTCGTAGCTTATAATTGGCACAAGGGTGAATATACCGGGCACTCAGTGAGGAATCGAACTCACTACTCAGTTGCAAACTCTTCTAGTTGGACAAGCTTGTTAATCATTACACCATTTCGAGGTTCCCTCAATTACTTACAAAAGGTATTCTTGTTTACTCAACTATAAAACATACTGCTATTCACTATTAACATTATTCGGACTATTGTCCTCATCTTTGTCGCCATATTTATTACAACGTTTCGGCCGTTGTACGCTCCGGTCTTCTTCAGGTGGTTGGAATGTCGAAATGAACCCTATATTTCGCTTAGTGGAGTAGACTGTTCTAGTTCCACTTGCCATGTTTTAATAGATATCAGTTATCAGTTATATCCTGTTAATTCCTCTCTGCAATTTCTCCACTGCTTTAACCGGGTATTGAACTCACACTCTTTGGGTCCTGTCACTGGATCTAACCAACGCCTTTATCCACTGTGCTATGTGTCCTTGAGCGAAATAAAGGGTTCAGTTCGACATTCCAACAGCCTGAAGAAGGCCGGAGCGTACAACGACCGAAACGCTGTATAAATATGGCGTCAAAGATGAGGACAATAGTCCGAATAATGTAAATAGTGTACATAATACCTCATCTCAGAAATCAAGACAGTTACAGCTGTTCATTTTACTACAAATAGGTATTGTTGGTAATTTTACTATAAAAATATATTTTTATACTTTCATATTGTTTTGTTTTTGTTTGGGGGTTCACTATTTGCCCATAGTTGGGACCATAACAGGTGCTACCACCCCGGGACAGAGTGGACCTGGGAACAACAACAATTAAGAGGTAGTTCCACGCTCCTCAAAACCTCCAATCCCCCGATCAGAGGCTTTGCTGCTGGATGTAGTTTATCGTCATGCCCAGGACGAGATTGATAGAGGAAGGCGAGTGGATCATCAATTATATTTATATACTGGTAAAATCCACAGTAATAAAGTGAAATAACTACAGAGGGTGGATTTTATAGTCGAGTCAAAAACTAATTTTTATTTTTTGTACTTCACATTGATTTCAGGCAAGCGAGTCTTTCTGACCTCATACTCGATCAAGCACTTTAAAAATTGGCATCCTCGATACATACTATTCATTTGAACAAATAGATGACTGATCTAATGCCACAAAACAAAGAACTGACGTAAAAGAGAAAGGAATACTGAAGGCAAAAAAAAGACATCGAGATTACCCACATTCTCAAGCGACATAACACACAAAGCTAGGGATATAAAGATAGAGAGAAAAAAGAACGATGATAAGAGAGAGGGATGGCAAAAGTGATAGAAAAAGAACATCTTGAAGAGAGAGAGAGAGAATGGCGCGAAAACCGTTGCTAGAATTGGTAACTCGTTTGGTCTAGAAAATTAATTGGAAAGATAGTTTTCTTTAAGTTTTTAAAAATTGATCTTTGAAGATTTTGCGACATGAAAGATAAAAAGGTATAAACACCGGCAAAGCGTGTGAAGCGAAGCCTAAAGATATGACAATTATTAAAAGTATTATCGATAGAGGAGGGAAAAGCCGGAAATAAACGCTCTGAGCCTGTAAGAAAACTATACACATCAATAAACATTTTAAGGCTTCTCATCTTGAAGATTGACACGAGTCAGGGAGGAGATGCTAGTCCACAAACTATTCATATCGGTTGCTATGGATATGATTTTTCAAGCATATGAACAAGAAAGATGATCTTATGGAAGAAAAATGCTCTTCTGTTCTAACCCCCTTGGTCGATTTTTTGCGTACACTTCTGACAGAAAACTCATGCATGGAATATTTCTCACCGGACTCAATCATAAAAAAAAACACGCGAGGATTCTGAACGCTGCTGTTTAAAGTAAGTAAACTCTTTCTGCTTTGATGAATGACGCAACATAATCTTCATATTCTAGTTCTCTCTCCGTACACTACAAAGTTGAATAAATATTAACACTCACAGACATATTCAGAATAATCACACAAGATAAAGATAACGGTTTACACTGGCGGTCAAAAATTTCCCAGCAGTTTAATTTTAGAATACTATTCTGGATATTTTGAAGTCCCTTTCATATAAGGAAAAACAACAGCTCAAAAACGAAATGTATAAAAGATTCTAAAATTTGTTTCAGAAAATGAAAAATATATTTTGAATTAATATTGTTGTTATTAGTCTATCATTATTGCAGTGGCTGTTTTAATTTTTTTTTTTTTTTGTTCAAACATCAATGTTTCTAAACTTTGTGCACGTTCTGTAGTTATAATTTTCAATTACAACATAATGTGCTTTGGCTTTTCAATACATGAAATATTGGAAATCCATGTTAATTTATAAAAAAATTATAAAACTATTGCCATATGGTAACAGTTTCATATATTTATGCATGTTATGTTAGATATCTTGCACATTAAGATTACGAAATTTTCAGCAATTCCCTCCGTTAATTTTCCAAAATTAATTCTGGAAAAATGTTATTAAAGAAATTACCCACTGGAGGAATCGAAACTACAGCTCAAATGTTGTACATATGATATATAAATTAATTCTTGTTATCTAGTTTATATCATATAGAGAGACTATACAGGGGGAGATACATAGATTAAAAGATTCCCCGCAAGGATCTGAGATACTTTTGAAAAGTTCAAAGAATTTATACAAATAGAGCTAATCGGATACCGTTGAGACATTGTCGCTAGTCTGTCGTTATTGTGATCAGTAGCAGTTGTGAAGTCATTGGATAAATGACCAAACGGACTAATTCGACAGAGTGGAATAAACTAAGTGTTAATATCAGTATTTTTTCAACCGTGAAGTATACATTTCCACACACACACACACACACACATACATACATATATATATATATATATATATATATATATATATATATATATATATATATATATATATGTAGTACAGGTAATCGATCCGATGGTATATAATCCGGGTGGTCCCTAGTAATATTAATTATTAAAACTGATCCACAGAGAGCTCGACGTTTTATTTTAACAGAGCATATGTATTTTTTACAGCAAAAAAAAATTACCTCAACATAGATATAGTCTATTTCAAGCCGTTTTGCATACGGCTATCATCAGTCTGTAAGTGTCTGTCTCGGAACATTTCAGTCCTTCTCTCGTAGACGCCTTGTTAATGAGAGTGGGTTTGTGTTAACGATTGGTGGGGGCGTAAGGTATCTTATCCCGGGGGGAGCGGTATGGGGTTGGAGTTTATTAATGGCCAGGACTTTGTTTGTAGTTTAATATCAGTTCATACTATGTGGTGGCCAGGACTTGTCGTTTGTGGTTTAATATCAGTTCCTACTATGTGATGTTTCTTCTAAAAAAGTCCCGGGGTGTCTTTTTCTGAAATTTACAGTAAATATTTTTTTTATTAGATAGTATACATAACGGCTTGAAATAGACTATATCTATATTGTTGTAATTTTTTTGTTTTTTCTGTAAAACACACACACACACACACACACACACACATTGAATTTCTTTTTTACAGGTTTCCAGATAAGACGTTTAACTATCTTCACTATTTTTCGTAAGAATCACTGAAGAACCCTTTGAGTTATTCAGCAACTGAGCAATGGTGAGAGGAAAAAGTTTATTCAGCCCTTCACTAATAGTACAAACTTTCAAACTCTGGCTTACATCTTCAAAGTTCATTCAAGAACCATCAAAAGTACAGTGAATATTTTTTTTAAACAAAGGGGAACAGTAGAGAAAAAACTATATCAGGAGGTCACACCAGGAAGAGATATCATCAACTTAGAGATAATGAGATCAATTAGAAATGATCCAGCACAATTCATAAGACGTTTGGCACGTGAGAGAGGAGTTTCAGCTATGACAGTCGAAAGAGCAGTGAAAAAAGACTTGAAAATGAAATCCTACGTGAAACCTGGGATGCACCTTGTTACTCCATGACAAAAAGTTAGAAGTTCAGAAAGGGCGAAGATCGTTTTGAATAAGTTAGAAAATGATCCTAGAATAATATATATATTTGAACTTTAATTCAATACTTCATGAGCTTACGATCCTTGATGATGAACATGTCATTTTCGTTTATGACTGATTTCATCACGGTTCTTATGTTAAGCTTGAAGAATAATTATACATTCTTATTGTTTAAAGTAGAGTCTAATAGTGTTATAAAAACCTCGGAGAATTCTAAGATATCTTTAATAATTTCTAAGAGACAACGGTTTAAAGCTCCATCTAATAATTGGACAATTTTGCAGTTACACCTGGTGTGTGTATATATATATATATATATATATATATATATATATATATATATATATATATATATATATATCATACCCATTACTTTTCTAATCGTAGGGCGGATCCGAATGCAGAAGCCACACCAACTCTTTTCCACAACGGTCTATCAACGCCAGCCCCCAGCAATTCTGATACAGAATATATATATATATATATATATATATATATATATATATATATATATATATATATTGTTTTTGCCATTGCTTGATTCAGCTACTGCAACAACATAGGCTAAGAGTTTGCTTTTTATTGAATAACTATTGTGCTTGTCGATGTTGAAGATGTGTTATATCATAGGACCGAAAATCATTTTCTTTACCAAAAATCATGACGAAATGACGACTTGACCAAGATATCTAGTTTGTCTATATGCTTACATATATATATATATATATATGTGTGTGTGTGTATGATCTTATGCATGCCTTATATATATATATATATATATATATATATATATATATATATATATATATATATATATATATATATATTCAAACAATTTTTATCAAGCAATACCGACAAGGTCTGTCTTTCCAACTTTTATTTAGTTTTTCAAACTTCCGACTAAGTTGCTTCATATTTTATACTTTATGTTTTATATTGTTTAATGAAACTTGTTTGAAAGAACTCTTCGTGCCTAAATACACATTTATATATATATATATATATATATATATATATATATATATATATATATATATATATATATATATATATATAAACTTCTTGCAAGGGTTTATATTGTGACCGGACAAGTAAGTAAATGAGAAAGTCTGACAAGTTGGGATCGAATCAAAAGTTGTGTTACTACCTTGCCTATTACCTCCCCCTCTGGAGAAGACACGCGTTGCTACATGTAAGCCGGAAACGGAACCGGAAGTCGACTGACGTGTCGTCGTTCTCTGATATGCGCTTAAGCATTCTATTTTGGTGGTTCAGTCAAAATGACATAAGCATATTCGGTAATAAATAAATAAAAAAAAATGAATTCAGCCAAGCAGCCATACCATTCAGACGCTGCTATATGAAGAATCGTCTTCCTAGTAGTTGTAATAAAAGCGGCTCAAAGAAACACATCCTACCTTTCGAAACGGAATGTTGCAAGTTAAAGATTTTGTATATTAAAAAGTGGATGGTAATGGTAATAGTAGCCGTTTCCTTATTAGGAAGCACTCAGCATTCATTGACCGAGCAACCAGAACCAATGTCGTTTGAAATTTATAAAATATTTCTCTTAAAATAATTTTTCAGGAAAATTGGAATGAGCCGATAAGGACACGATCAGAACTAGACATGGCAAGTAGTAATCATCTCTCTCTCTCTCTCTCCCCCACACGCACCCACTCTCTCTCCATCTCTTCTCCTCCTCTTTCGTTCTCTCCGTCTATTTCTCTCTCCCCTCTTTTTACCTATCTCTCTTTCTTTCTCCAGCTCTTTACCACTCTCTCTCTTCCTCTCTCTCTTTCTCTCGATCCCTCTCTTCCCCTCTCTTTGTTTCTTCCTCTCACCCCTCTCTTTACCTCTCTCTCTTTACCTCTCTCTCTTTACCTCTCTCTTTACCTCTCTCTCTTTACCTCTCTCTCTTTCTCTTATTATTAGTTGTTCTTAACATTAGTTATTGATAATTGTACAGTGGCCGAAGATGCGTGTTTCGCGTTGCTGGCCGGTGTCGAAGTGCGAGGTTTAGCGTTTCTGGCCGGTGTCGAAGTGCAGCCTATGTATTATTACGCTGGGTTGTGAGCTTTACACGTGCGTCTCTACGTGTAAGAAAGTAGTACTAGTATAACGCTAAATTCGGCTCGCCAATGAAAAAGTTACGATCGTGTGGGGTTCCTGAAACGAGTTAGTTTGAATAATGTGTTAATTTGAATACCCTGAAACAGGCTGAGTTGAGCTGATTCTTTTTTCTTGTTAGCTAAACAAGTATCCAGCAGAGGACTGTCTTCTTAATATAAAGAAAGTTATCTTGCTGTGAGTCATTTTGTAGATGTAGGTATTATTTATTAAATATATTTCGGTATGTTTATCTGAGTGTGTAAAGAATTTGACATAAGGTGTTGTAAAGTTACCCACCGACCATTATGTATCTTACTGGACTGTGTATTTCAGAATTTGGCT
The DNA here is from genome assembly GCA_964036315.1 of Acanthosepion esculentum. NCBI lineage: Eukaryota > Metazoa > Mollusca > Cephalopoda > Sepiida > Sepiidae > Acanthosepion > Acanthosepion esculentum. Next base: position 40,466,953 of record OZ038508.1, on the reverse strand, counting down.
GGTTTTTGTTACAGTTCTTTGGTTTCTGATATAGTTTATGTCGGTAGCCTTTAACATAGTACTATGGCTATATAGTGTCATATAGTATCAATTTCGTCAATTACTACTCCCACAAATCAATAGGATCCTTGGAGCGAACACGTTTTTGCGTGGCTGTTCCACTATCCCGTATGTGTACTCTATTGCGTCACTTGGGGGAAGTATCTGGGGACTCCAAGGCATATGACCACACATTTTATGGTAACAGTAGCTGGTTGCCAGTGTCCGTTTTGGTTTTGAACTCTCATTGACTGCTCTGGTATCACTGGCGGTAGATCGTCTCCTGTTGTCTGGTATTGTGATTTTTGTTTTTCGTGACGATACTTCAACTATTCTCGCACATTGTCGGGATTGAGGAGGCCTAAGATTGTCATTTTTGTGGAGGAGGTTGGATATTATGATCCGGTCATTGAACAGTTCAACTGGGCTTGATAAGCTGAGGTTGGTGGTTGTTGCTCGCAGACATAGTATTAACAGGTCAGCATCTGTGTGTAAACTACTCTCGATTTGGCTTGTAACACATTATTTATCATCTCTGAGTTGCGTCTCTGTCTTTTGGCAGAGTGCACTCTGGGGCTACTCCGTCAAAGGACAGAGTTGCAACTGAGGAAAATTATACTGGGAGGTGCCGGCCTTGGGGAACAGCTGCCCGTGGCTATGCCCTCTCATTGCTCTAGAGAGAGAGATCGGTGCACGCACCGAGGCCAGCACAACGGACGATTGCGAGGGCTCGGGAATTTTTGTTTCTACCCCGGGTGTACGCGCTCGGGCTCTCTACATTAAACCGACCATGTGTCACAACCTGAACTCGTGGGAGGGGTGAGTAAATACAAACAGGTCAGCATTTGTTTCGGCAGGTTTTGCTTTCTTTAACAATGTCTTTCTACAGAACCGTTTGATTGTGAAAATCCTGGGAATGACATTATATGATCAAATATCCACTGTTGGACAAATTGTTTGTATGCCCCATTTGAGCACTGTGTCACTTATTACTTTTGTGGAAGTGCAATATTCTGAAAATGCTTGTTTGGTTGTTGCTATGACCATGTGGCTTGTACTTTTTTCCTGTCATCTTACGAAAGATGGGAAAATTGATATAAAAATCAGCCATTATTGCGTATTCATGATCACCAAAATGTAAAAAGTTGGTTTCCCATGCTCAACAAAACATCTCATCTTGCCTGTGCAGGAATGTTTTTCTGACGAATGGAACATTTCTTTATCATGTTCTCAATGCCAGTGTTTACGCCATACCAAGTTACTGTTTCTTTACCTGGAAGACATGTCTTATCTATGCCTTCATAGCTAGATTAGAGCTGATCCAATATGGTTTTCTCTTGTGTGGCTGGAATCAGTAGCCTTGATAATTGATTCCTTCTGTATGAACGCTGCCATTCACAGAGAGTCCGTGTTTGTATGACTAGTAGGAAAATGTTTGATGCAGTAGTACATCCTTACATTATTTACATTGTTCCCACTGTTGTCCTCATCTTTAATGCCATATTCACGGCGTTTAGGCCGTTGTATACTTCTACTTCAGGGATTGGAATTTCGAACTGAACCCTTTATTTCGTCCACCGGGTAGATTGTTCTAGTTCCACGTGTCACGACTCTTCCGAGTGTCTCGTTTACCTCCCTTTAACTCAAATCTCCAAGTTTTTTGTTCACCACTGCAGTAGCCAGGTATTGAACTCACAACTCTTTGGGTCAACTCTTTGGGTCAAGTCATAAACCGACCACGCAGTAGGTTATATAGTACCAGTAGCACCCATAGAGTGACCTGACATATGTTCCGGTGCTTCTGTTGTATATTTAGAGATTGTTAAGAAAATGCAAAAAAGAATCAGCAATATTATTGGTCCTAACCTGACTTCTTGACTACAGTTCCTTTCCCACCGCCGCAATGTAGCTTCCCTGTGCCTTTTCTATAAATACGTTCATGGGAATTGTTAGGATGAACTCTTCGCCATGGTACCTAGACGTTTTACATTTTTACAAGTGTTTTCATGTTTAATACTATATGCGCCTTGGATTTTCGGAAATTAAAAAAAATGAGTTTAGGGAGGAGCTTCTGTTGTCTTGCTGCTATACACACATTAAGAAACTATTTGCAAATTTTCGATTAAGGTCCTAATGATCTTTTAAACCCCGAAATTGAAGAGCATGAGTGAATTTTCGATTAACTTGATAATGAAAAACTCATTCAACTACCATTGCATGACTAAACAGTCATCTCCGACATCGGAGTGGTAGCTATCACACACACACACGCACGCGCGCGCACACACACACACACACATACATACATACATACAGATATATATATATATATATATATATATATATATATATATATATATATATATGTATATATATATATATGAAGAATAAAATGTATATCGAAATCAAAATTGTAGATAAATTGTCATGAGACTGCATTTTTTATGTTTGTTATTTTTCTCATTTTTATTATTTTTTGTTGGGTTTTTGTTGCTTTTACTTAGTTTGTCAAGTACTTTCAATCGTCTCAGCTATTACCAAGAACTGAATATTATCGGCATAGCAGATAGGATGTATGTGTGTGTGTGCGCGCGCGTGTGCGTGTGTGTGTGTGTGTGTGTGTGTGTGTGTGTTTTGAACAATAAAAATATTAAAAAATTAAAATCTTCAGACACACTCGGTTGTATATCAATATTCTTTCGTTTTTATTATTTCAGTTAGATTCCTTGACTTGTTTCGGCCAACATGGCCATCATCATCAGAAAAGAAAATTCTACTTGTTAGTAGCAGTGAACTGCAGAAATGAATGACTTGATGGAGAAAATGAACTTTATCTGTAATTTTCATTTGTTTTTATTTTTGTAGTTTCCATTTGTTTTTTTTAATTTGAGTTTAAATTTAAGTTTATTTGAATTTTGGTCAGTCTTTGTGTTGGTCAAACAGTCTCTTTTAAGTCGTTATTTAAGAGTTGGATGGATTCATGCTGCTCTGAATTCCCTTGGTCATTTTGACAGTTCTATTGGTTCCTGGAAAGGGGATGTGTCTCTGTTAAGTGTATATTATCATTTAGTTCTTCGGGAGTGTATAAGATGTGTGTAAATGTATATATTAGTATGGGTGTGTGTATAAATGTGAGGCCTCAACACCTCCGCAAGCTTGTTTGTATTGTGTGGGTGAGAAATGTGGGTAGGTCTTGATTTGTGGTTATATATTAACTCTATCTATGTTGTTAAATTAAGCCCGTCTGGATAGAGCGTTTTTAGGCGTCGAATCCACTTATTTTCATGGCCTTCTAAAATCTTCCTAATGTTATCTGCTCTGAACTTTCCTATTTTTTCAATTATAGTGAATTTGGCATGGGTTTTAAAATCGTGTTTTTGTAGGTGGAAATGTTGTTCTACAGGCAATAATCTTTCATGGGGAGCCGACTTAATTCGATTGCGATAATTATTAATTCAGTAGTGAAAGGGTCATTCAGATTTCCGTCAATATTGTTTCTGGCATTGTTTCTAAGAGCTAAATTATGTTATGACTTCTACAGTTAGAGTCGTGATAGATTTTGAAAGTAGATTTAGTGACTGAGCTAGTGAATGAAATCGTGTGTCTAATGTGGTTAGAGCATAAACTTCTTTTGTTGTTACATGGTTGGGAAAAAACCGTTGTTTTTGTTTTGGGTTTATTACGGATGACCTTGTCACCTATAATTTCCTTTAGATTTTTAGGCCTACGATATACTAGAAGGCCGGGTTCCTCAAACAATTTTTAGGTTTGGCTTGAGATGTAGTATTTCCAGCAACTTTTGATTATTTGGGATAGTGGAGGCAAGTGGGGTTGAAAGTGGTTTCTAGAGGGACGCGGCTGGGTTTGTTTTTAATCTTGTACATTATGGTGTCTTCTCTAGGCGTGGAAATTGCTCTATTTATTCGTTCCCGGATTAGGTGTGGTTTATAGCGACGTGTTGTGAATTGATGCTCCAGATTTTGGGTGTCTTTATTTAGTTCTTCTTCTTATATGTATATATATATATATATATATATATATATATATATATATATATATATATATATATATATATTACAGCAAAAAAACAAAAATTAGCTCAACACATCATCAGCGCGTATAGACGGCTTGAAATAGACTATCTTCTATGTTGAGGTAATTTTTGTTTTTTGCTGTAAAAAATACATATGCTCTGTTATCATAAATACATTGAGCTCACTGTGGATCAGTTTTAATAGCTAATATTACTAGGATCCACCCGGATTATAGACCAACAGATCGATTAACTGGACTATATATATATATATATATATATATATTTATATATATGGACATATTTAAAATCAAAGTTAAGAAATCTGTTTTTATAATATATACATATATATATATATATATATATATATATATATATGTATATGTATATAATTATATATGTACTCGTATATATATATACATATATATATATATGTATATATATGTTTGCATATATATATATATATGTATATATATATATATGAATGATCGCTTTCTGACCGCGAAACTCTGTTGATGTTGAGCAAACACAAATGTGCCTGAGCGAGCGTCTGCAGTAGGGATTGGCCAATCGCCCTAGTAGATGGGTATCCTCGAATACGAGTGGCCAGCAATTATATGTATGAATGTATGCATGTATGCAGATATATATGTATGTACACACACACACATATATATATATATATATATATATATATATATGCGTGTGTCTGTCTGTTTATATAATTATATATACATGTATAGAGATAGACATACAGAGAGATTACATAGAAAATCATTACCAAATAGTGACTGCCAGTTTCATGCCTCTAGAGATCCTCAGATGATCACCTGAGGCGTGAAGGTCACACTTGCCATACATCGTTGATTTCATCGTCTTTAGTTTTCGTTTCCCTAGGAACGAGGTATCTAGCTTTCAAAGGAAAATATTCAATTTAACTGTTAACTTTTGACTAACAGTCCTCTCGGAGTAAAATAGATGTGAGGTCGAGATTTGCTGAGTGCTTGTTTTCTATTTCCAATTACAGTGATGTGACCTTTACGATACACAGACAGAACAATCAAAGCTAATCGGCCAGACATCGTGATCAAAAGACCACAAAAAAAATGTGCTTTCTTATTTACATGGAAGTCCATGCAGATAGTAATGTATCTTTGAAGATCTTCAAAAACTACCAAAGTACTATGTCTTGGATTTTGAAGTTCAGATCTCAAAAAAATGTGACACATGAAGGCATCAATAATTCTAGTTGTAGTTGACGACCTCGGATTAATTGGAAAGATCGATGGCCCTAAGATAAATTAATCAACTTAAATACGCGGCCTCGGCAACGATCGCAGAAACAGTAGGTGAAAAAAATAAAAACACAACGTAAACGAAAAAGAAAAATGCCAGTTTGGAAAGGAAAAATATAAACCGAAATATATAAAATACGAGGAAAACTGTCATTTCTAACTGAAGTAGACAAGGGCTCCAAAATGAAAGAAAAAGGAGACAACTGAAACGCAGCCTTGACATAAAGAATAAGACTGACGTACCAAAAGTTAAAGAGAAGCTGAAACAACAAATTCAAGCGAAGGAAAAGAGTATTATGCGTTATGAAAAAACAAATAGATTCTTCTGGCAAAACAAAATCTTCAAAGGCGATGCCAAGAATCTATATCGAGAACTGGGAAAAATAGAGATAAATGACCCACCTAATATCCAGGAAATCTAGGAGTTCTGGTGTAAGATGTGGGAAAACTGTAAAATGCATAATGAAAGAGCTGCCTGAATCAAACAACAAATGGAAAGACACACATATAGAGCGCCAAAAATAAATGGATATCAATATTACTGAAACAAGCGCTGTCATATGCAAAACCAAAAGCTGGAGAATACCAGGAATAGACCGAATAGCCAATTTTTGGATAAAAAAAAAACCTTCTAGGTCCCATCAAGTCATCGCACGAGCATAAAATGCATAATCATAAACCCCCCAAAATGACCCAAATTGCTCACGTGAGGAGTAACATACCTACTCCCAAAAACAGAAGAGACGCAGAACCCGAAGAACTATAGACCCATCACCTGCTTACCAACAATGTACAAGATCTTCACTTCTATCATAACCGAGACAACATAAAACTTCCTTAAGAAAAACAATTTACTCCCAACAGAACAGAAGAGATGTAAAAGAGGAAGTTACGGGTGCAAGGACCAACTAACTATAAATAAAACAATATCGAAGGAGATGAAAACAAGGAAAAGAAACTTATAGATTACAGAAAGACGTTCGACAGTGCACCTCACTCATGGATAGAGAAGAGCCTAAAATATACAAAGTATGCTCCACAACGCTCAAATTCATAACGGAGATAATGAAAAACTGGAAGACTACACTAAACCCAATCCATACAAACGGAACATTAACATCGAGAGCAAATAACATCAAAGCGGGATTTCCAACGAGATTCATTGTCACCATTGCACTTCTGCCTTACATTAGCGCCACTCAGCTGCCTACTGAACAACGGTAGCTACAGATACAAATCACAGAATGGCAAACTGAATCACCTATTCTTAATGATCTTAAAGCGTTTCCAAAGATGACAACCTACTGAAAAAACTACTCGCCATTGTCGAAATCTTCAGCTAAGTCATTAGGTTGGAGTTGGGAATCGATAAATGTGCCAAAGCGACCTTCAAAGGCGGTAAACTAACGAAAAATAGAGACTTAGCCCTTAATATCAACAACAAGATTAAGGAACTAGACCAGGATGGTACATACAAATACTTAGGAATTAATGAAGGAAATGGAAATACAACATTCAATTATGAAGATAAAAATCCGAAAAGAATATTATAGGAGAGTGCATTTGATACTAGAAAGCGAACTTAATGGGACCAATAAAATGAAGGCTATCAACACCTTATCTATACCCGTAGTAAGATATTGCTTCAACATTATTAAATGTAAGTTGAATGACATTAAACGATTGGACGCCAAGACCAGAAAAATGCTTATCCAAACAAGGATGCACCACCCGAAATCAGATGTTAATAGGCTGTCGTACCAAGAACCTTAGAAGGCCGAGGTATAATCCAACTTGAACTAACTCTAAAAACTACAACAATCGGATTGGAAGAATAGCTCGCAAAAAACAATAACCCTATCCTACAAAAAATAATAAAACACCAAATCCACTCGATAAACAAAGAAGCTGCACTCTTCAACAAACAGCTTAATGTACTTGAAACCCTATCAACAAAAAACGAAGCGAATACCATCTATGCCAAAAGTGTAAAACAGAAAGCAAAACTACCTGACCAAAGGAAATAAACAAAAATTTGGAGAACAAGACGTCGCATGGCAAATACCTAAAAAGAAAGAAAGAAGCAGATGTGGACCAATAGAAAACACAATCAGTGACCGAGGAGCACCAGGTTAAAAGCTGAGATAGACGGCCTAATTATTGCAGCTAAGGACGAAAGCCTCGCAACCAAATCCTATCAGTGTCGCACAATCAATGATGGAACTAACCCGAAATGCAGGATCTGCGGAAAATACAATGAAACTGTCGACCATCTTATTTCTGTATATCCGGAACTAGCAAAAAATGAATATACCCACAGACATAACAATGTAGCAACATATGTGCACTGGAAGATATGCAAGAAGCACAAAATCGAAACCACTGAGAGATGCTATGAGCACCAACCAGACACAGTTACCCAAAATAGCGATGTAACTATCCTCTGGGTGAAGCCAATTCAAACTGACAGGGAAATAAATGCGAACAAACCTGATATTATAAAAGACAAGAAATTATGCAAGTGAATACTTATTGACATAGCAGTACAATCTGAGAGAAACACCTCCATGAAAATTATCGAGAAATTGACCAAACACTTTGGAAAATCGAGATTTACAGGATATGGGGAATAAAGACTAAGACTTTACCAATAGTAACCGGAGCACTGGGCTTCGTGAGAAAAGGAATGGAAAATTTTAGTAATAGTGTCCCAGGTAACATCAACATACAAGTTACCCAGAAGATCGTCCTACTAGAAAATCCTATATACTGAGAAAAGTGCTATCAATCAAATGACAGTTCTATGAGCCTAAGGACCATAGTTTGAACCCGGCTCTACAGGATACAAAGCAGGAAACATAACATACACAAATGATAATAATAATAACATAAAAGTGAATTAGTAAAAAGAATCCATTGTGATGTATGCCGCAAATTTGGCTTCAGTGAAACTGTATGTATATCAGTCAGAGGTAGTGATAGAAAATGGGATATATTATGGGATTTCTGCGTCCAAGCAAATCATTCTTTAAAGCCTAAATATCCAACCTTATTGTTATAGATAAGGAAATTAGCAATTGTCATATTTTTATTTTGCTCTTCCATTTGATACACACAGTGGACTCCAAAGAAAGGGAAAAGATTGAAAAATATCGGGATCAGGCTTTGAAGAAGCTATGGAGCATGACTGTTCAAATAATTCCTGCAGTAGTAAATGTGCAACCTAGAAGCTTGAAAGAAAGATGAAGGAAAATTCAAATCGAGACCGAGATTTTTTACCTCTAAAAAACTGCACCACTTACTCTGCGGGGATTCTCCGAAACGTTCTTGAGTTGTGAGGAGTTTTGTTGATACCATGCCTGAAGAAAAGAAGTTCCACTCACTACGTTAATATGCGACGCCAAAATGATAATAATAACAATATTAAATTGTAAATGATATTAATACTTTTTTACTTATAGCTGGAGAATGACAGTGGCATTAATCATGAAGAAAATTACATAATAACTGACAATGTTTCATATAAGAAATTTGAATCTCATTAATACTAGAAGTAATAAACCATATTTAAATGTTATATAGGAATAAAGTGTCGCTGCCGACACTAGAGTTTGAACAGAGATCACCAAAGAGCAAACACAGTCAATCAGTTATGTGCCATGCGTGATACACAAGGCAATTTTTCCCGCAGTAGGTTGCCATTTCTTTCTGCGGTAGACCAGTTGCCATCCAAGGCTATAGAACCCATCAGTTCTGCTATTTACCCATAGCTGGGGGTGAGAGGAAGAGGATTCATGCCTTTCCCAAGGGTATTCACACGTAAGTGAATGTAATGGATTCGACTGGAATTCGAACTCGGCTCTCCGATTCCCCAATCCGAGCCGCTATCGAGCAAACACAGTCGATCGCATTTTGAATAAATAGATCACGTGATGGTAAAGGAAATGTATATGTGGGAAATAGCGTCTAAGTGATCTGTATTCGGATAACTATTCGGTGGTTACTTTTCGAGCGATTATTATTGAGCAAGTACTATTAGTGCGAGTGCTATTCGAAGGCGTCTGACACCAGTATTGTTCAACGGCGTACTATAGTTGTACCTGCGAT
>OZ038508.1:40437479-40444979 GCA_964036315.1 Acanthosepion esculentum | reverse complement strand
AAGACTTGAGCATTGGTTTAAGTTCGCCTTTACTTCATTATCGCCTTTGTTTCGATTTATTAGTTTGGTTTTTTTCCATCTTTCGTAACCGATGGTTTTCAATGGAGCTCAAGTGACAAAAAGTCTTCTCAGTGGTTCACAAAATCTTTTCAGTAATTTCACTCTGAATTTAGTAACGCTGTCGTCTGTATGTTTTCAATTATTCAAGTTCTACTATCTATTTTTCTAGTCTCTTTGGAACTGTCCTCAATGCTTCGATAACAATTAGCACTACTGTTACCTTCACAGCTATCTGATAAGTTGCGTTACATTGCGACTTATTCTGTGGTCTGTAAGAAAAAAGGAATCAACTCAGATCTTTTTACAACGACTATATTTAGTCACTAACATGATTAAAGCTTAATATTGAATAATATATATGTGTTCCATCAACCTCTCCTCCAGAGCTCATGTGAAACTCATACAGGCAATCTATCGCTAAAGATGCTGGAAAATTTATCAGTATCTTCTACCACTATGCAAAATACCTGACTCCTCCTGCCATCCTCTAACTTTTAGGTTAGATCAGACGAAAGATGCAATTTTGTTGCCGTATGTGGCCGGAGCTTCCCGATCCTCGCTTTCCAACTTTAAATTTAGCGTTTACTTTGACGAAACATTTTCAGCCCTAAAACGCTTTTCCCACAGATGAAACGTGGCAGAAGACTCTCTCCCAATTTCCCTGATAAATATTTAGACAAGCTTCTTTTCGTTATGTACCGTGTCCCCTAAAGATCATGGTTCTCCACAATTTCATATCCTTTGAAACTCTTAATAAACTTTCTTTTTTTTTCTTTTTTTCTCCTAAACCCTGCCCCGCCATCCATTTACTCAAGCTCACTAAATGTTATGCATCGTTTTCCTCTGTCTCTATTGCCTTCAATCTGTCCTGTGAGTATCAGATTTTCCAAGTCTTCTTTCCATATTATGTGCCCTAGAAATTTCAATTTTCCCTTGCGGATCTTAAGTATAAGTTTCTGTTTTGTTTCTATTTTCTAGAAAACTTCGTCGTGACTCACATATTCTGTCGATGGTGTCCTCAGCATTCTTCTGTAGAATCACATTTCTGTTGCTTCAGGTCTCTTCTTCATCTCTGTCCAAGAATTCACTGCTATATAGGAGGACATATATCACATAACAGTTCAGTACCTTTTTCTTTATTTCTAATGAAGTCTTTCTATCTCTTAATACTCTGCTTAGATTTTGGAATGCATCTTTCGTGATTCCAATGCGTCTTCGGATTCCAGTGTCACACTTTCCGTCCTGTTAAAACACTTCCCATATATTTAAATTTTTGTACTTGTTTGGTTTTTGTATCTCCAATTAGTAATTTTAAATTTGGGTGCATCCTTTTGCTAACAACCATGCATTCCGTCTTCTTGCGGATGATGTTTAGTCCTTTCTTCTCACCTTTCTTTATTAACTTTTGTAGGAGTCTTTGTAGTTTTCTTTACATGTCTGCTATCAACAATGTGCATATCTAATGTTGTTAGCATTGTGGCCGCCAATAATGAATCCTGGTAGGACTCCTAATTCTCTCCGAATCGCCTCGCTGTATAGGTTTAATAAGACCGGTGAGAAGATACATCCTTGTTTTGCACCCCTTTCTATTTTGGTATGTCTGATGAACTCATTTTCCATCCGTATGCAGACGTTTTTCTGCCAGTACATGTTCTTGATTATTCTAATATCCTTTCCCAATACGTCAAAGTTACTGAACAGTTCCAACAGATCTAAAGTGATAACAAGACGTGAGACATTTAGAAGGTTTTAATGAACTAACAAGATGGCTACAATTTTTTTTGTAGAGTCAGCAACAAAGACAGCTATTAATACTAAGCCAAAAGGAAGATTACTAGGAAAGGCCCTGTTCCAGACAAGAGACGGGCAATTGTTCAGAATACAACAAGATCTTCGTGGCGTACTTTATCAAACACGTTTACGTAATTTATAAAACACATGTGACCATCCTTCTGCGTTTGTATTGCTCTTTCTGACAACATTCTGAGCATAAATATCGCATTTCTTGTTCAAGTGTCTTTGACGAACCTGCAGTGTTCTTGTCCTATCTCAGGTCGGATTCTGTTGTGCGCATTCATTCATTCAATCAGTTCAGCTAGAAACCGCATTGTGATGTACACAGCAATGAATCATCATCACTTTCTTCGTATTCCATTGTTAAGAAGGATGTTCAACAACCGAGAACTGCTTCTTTGAGGAACAGGCTCCTAAGAGGTTACCTCTCTGATTAAATTAAGTCTAGGGTTAACCGTTGTCTATCCTATATGCTATCATAATCTGCACTTACTTCCCCTTCATGCAACAGACTCAGTCAGTAAAACTTTACCTTGAGCAGTTCTTATGGCTTGTATCGAGTAAAAAATGGTTCTCCTTATTTTTCATTGTTTCTTTCATTTTGTAGATGTTCCCCAATTACTGATTATCTCTCCAACACCCACCCCATCTAATTTTTGCTTTGGTGTCCAGCAGTTCTTGATCTGACAGTTATCCTCTAATCGAAAATCGTCTTTCCCTATTAGTTAATCGCTTGCTTTTGCCTTCATAGTCTGTTTCTCGTTTTAAAATGTATAACATACGCTACCTGTACTTTTAATCAAATCACCCCAAACAAGGCGATAAAGTCACTAAACAGCAATGAAGGTGACTACTGGGCGTGAAAGAGAATTAAAACCCTTAGAAGGAACCGTAATCCCAATTCTAAACAGGGAACAAGGGATAAACAGCTACTCCTGTTCAATAAATATTTTGTTTAGGTCGGTATTAAGTTTAAAGCGCGATTAATTCGACGACTTTTCCTCTCAGTTTTTTTTCTTTTTTTTTCGTTTTTTTTTTTTGATTAAATCCACAATCACTGGAGAACGATATGCTCCCTCCTATCAGCCATCGATGTGGCACATGCTGGAAAAATGGTTAAAAAAACACGCTAAAATTCACCTTCATCCCTGCCGTGCGCCGACGGCTTACTGGTAGAAGTTCCGACTGACGCAAATTCAGTCGGGTTTCGATCCTAGCTAGAGGCAACCGGACGTCTAGCCACACTGATGAGCTGTGAAACAGCGAAACAGTCTGTCTGTGGATGACAAAAATATTGGCTCCTGAAAAATTAATTTCGATTGAGCTCTTTGGTTTGAGGTGTGAGTTTGTAAACAGTGACTATTTAAGCTAATATTGCACGACTCTTCGGCAGAATTGAGTCACTGTCAGTCACTGTGTGTTTATCTAAATCTAAAAATAAACACGCTAAAATTCACCTTCATCCCTGCCGTGCGCCGACTGCTTACTGGTAGAAGTTCCGACTGACGGGTTTCGATCCTAACCGGCAACCGGACGTCTAGCCACACTGATGAGCTGTGAAACAGCGAAACAGTCTGTCTGTGGATGACAAAAATTTTGCTGTAATCAGACGCCTAAGAAGAAGAAGAAAGTGAGTAATTGATATATATATATATATATATATATAGAAGAAAGTGAGTAATTGATATATATATATATATATATATATATATATATATATATATATATATATATATATATATATATCAATTACTCACTTTCTTCTTCTTCTTCTTTTGTACGGATTTAGTCCGCAACATATCCAGCCATTTTGAATATCCCGAGAACTCAAAGATGTCTTTCTCTCAGACATTTTGCCAACAATAGCTAGAGAAGCCAGACGGTTCTGTGATTTAATCCATAACTGGGTGGGAAGAGGAGATAGATGCACACTTTTTACAAGAGTATTTGCGCTAAAGTGAACGCAGTGGAATCGGCCAGATTTTGAAATCCGCCGGCCGTTTTCACTGTCTGAACCGATAACCGCTATGCTACGTTACGTCTTTATGTCGATAAATATACGTATACCTGCTACTCACTTATCTGTTTTCCGAGAACAAAATGTTACAAGAGTGATTTTATCATCTTCATCACCATCAGTCCCGTGACCAGGTGATGTTGTCGGTTCACTACACAACTGAGCATCTGAAAAATTAGTATTCGTTCATGCGTAGCTTGTCTTGAGCAAGCAGACCTGGCGGAGACAATCCTTCGCCAGATCAAACCGCATCCGATGTCCACCAACTTGAAGGCTCACGGACACGGATCATTGCAACGTTTACCCCGAGAGTAAAGAATAAAGGAAAACCGAAATGAAGTTACAGTCGTTAGGGGTGATATTTAACAGTTTCTGCCAGTCGCAGTTAAGCCAAAGAACTACAATTACATAAAATCCCGTCATTCACAGTTTATGGATTAATCCTTATAATTTATGAGACGATGATACAGGCTTTTTTATGTATTTACATAAATTCAACTATCAACTTTTACCCAGATATGACAGCAATGCTCGCCTTTTGACTTGAGCCAATTTCAAGGGTGTCCTTAGTATATTTTTGTATTTATGTTTTAAGCTGTATTGTGTAAAATTACAAACAGTGCAGGATGAATGTAGTAGTAAACCCATATTGTAGTGTCTTTAAAACAAAACCAACACGTTCTTACTTGTGCCAAAATGATACTATGGGTTAGCTTTAATTGCATAATATATAATGAGCTTCTATTATCTTTAAACGTCTTTTACAAATAAACGGTTTTAGAATGACAATGGGATATACAAAGATTTCTCTTATGCTGGGAGAGAGTTGTGTGAGTGTTTAAGTGTTTCCCCATCGAACTAAGATCACTTGTAGGTTATCAGTATTCAACTTAATGACGTTGTCTGATCAATAATTTATTATTATTATTATTATTATTATTACAACAGTTTTGTATGGGAAAACGAAATTGATAAACTAGATTTGTAATCCGAAGTTTGGATTTCATAGGTGTGTATTATCGGTTTTTGGTGTGATTGGCACTTTTTATTTCTATAGTATAATGTAAGTTTTACACGTTTGCAAGGGTTGACGGATGAAGCGTATTGTTGTATGATGCGTCGCATGGCGAATTCGTCTTGTTTATAATTTTAGGCGTCTGATTACAGCAAAAGATATTAATGTTTTGTTGTACTGTATTTGTACTGATCAAGTGGTGCCGCTTAATTTCGTTAGGAATAATCATATTTGAATATCGATAATGTAGTTAGGAAAATTATTATGTTTGTTTTATGCTTGAGTTCACTGAAAAATATTTTCCAGGAAGAGAAGTTGAGGTGTGCTATTTTTAGAGTTTGTTATTGTGGACATTCACTGTTATAATCGTGAAGGCAGGTATTCTTGTTAGTGTTTTCATATATATACATATACATATATATATATATATATATATATATATATATATATATATATATATATATATATATATATATATATTTATATTTATATACATACATGTATACATATACATATATATATTTATATACATATATAAATATAAAAGTGAACATAGAAGTCAACACTTAGAGGCGACAGTCTGTTTCATGCTAAATGCAATCGTCAGGCCGTGGAATATATGTATGCATATTTTGGGGATATGGGACGTGCTATATTTATGGGATAAAGTGCTCAATATCAGAGATAGAGCGTGTGTAAATATAAAAGTGAACATAGAAGTCAAACTTAGAGTCTGTTTCATACTAGATGCAATCGTCAGGCCACCTGACGATTGCATCTAGCATGAAAGAGACTGTCGCCTCTAAGTGTTGACTTCTATGTTCACTTTTATATATATATATATATATATATATATATATATATATATATATATATATATATATATATATATAGGGCGGTGTTAATTACATAAGTGTTGAGTTTTACGTAAACATCGAAGAATGTTCCATTATTAACACTAAGTTCGGATGATAATTTTAGTACAGAAGTACAGAATTTTACAGAATTTTGGGTTTTTTTTTCAAAAGTGAATTTTAAGTTTTCAATTTCTTTACTATTTTTTGTTAAATAAAAATGTCGTCGGTGTACCTTGTGTAGATTCGTGGTTTGGTCGTTGTGTTCCATGTATAAGTTGGAAAAGGCAGAACCTAAGGTGTTATGTAGGTAGATACGATGAGGTAGTGAGAAGTATTCGGTTGGACACGCTTGTTTAAATGTAATAAAATAAAGATCCATTAATTTTTTTTCGGGAGAAATCCTTTCTTGGTCAGGCTGATCATTTTTAATATAAAGAAAGGTGATAGATTTTTTATTTATTAATCCGATAGATTTTTTTTATTACATAAACATTATATTTAGAGGATTCTCTTAGTTGAGTAGATGCTCCATTTATTTATTAAACAGTATATTTATTTATTTTCATCTACCGGCCTGAATGTTCGAGATATTCATTAGAGAAAAATATGCGCTCTCCGGCAGGATTCGAACCCTCATTCTCATACAGGAAATCGTCGTTAAATCTGATTTCTCAGATACAGGGTACGTCACTGAAAACTCATATTTTGTACACTGACAGGCTCCAGATATTTTAATTTTATATCATATATATTCCCCAACCAGCGACGTCGTATGAGATGAGCGGTATTCTTTGAATTGACAGATGATGAAATATCTCTTAAAAATGAATTTTTTTAAAATCAGGACGTGATCGAACTATTTTCCCTCCTTAAAAGGAATATTTAAAAATTGGGAAATTCTATATGAGCCAAAAATCTTGAGATTAAGATTCATCCGGAGTCGATTATTTTATTATAAATATGTTGTTCGCCAACTAACCTCAGTGAACCTTTGACCAGCGTGTTTGTTCGATCGCTTGTTGCATAAACAAATCTGAAATTCTCACAATTATTTACATTTTTCGCATATTTATTTGTATATACAATATTAAAAAATTTATGTTTAGCGATATTTACATTTCCGCTAAGTTTTTTACATGATGCGACAGTAGCAACTAACTTTCGTTGCTTTTATTTCATACACATTTCATTGAATTTCATACACATTGAAAACAATGTAAGCCTGTGTCACATAGATCTGCACATATATAGTCGCATTTTCCGTTTATCCTATACTAATGCAATTCATTCGGTTGTAATGTGAAAAAAAGATACACAAAATATTTTGTGTGAAGTTGTTCGCAAAGAGTCTTGACAATTCATTTCTTTCAATTTGAAAGATAGTGGCGACTCTAAGTCATCAATGTTTGTCGGGCTCATTACAGTCTTTAACAAAATATATTATTGGTAAAAACGTAAATGCTAAAATGATTCCATTACTCTAACTAAAATATATAATTTTTAAAAATCTCTGTGCATGAAATTCAAAAACACATTTTGGTATTTTAATATTAATTATAATAATTCTATAAAAATAAACATTTATTTTAAAAACATTTCCAGACATGTAAGAAAAAGATTGAGGACAAAGTCTTTGATATATTTGTCCATTTATTACCCCACTTTCCATTTTTTATTGTTTTATAGTCTGGTTATCAAGTCACTGATGGTAGAGTGTGTGCTTGTATATATGTCTGTGCGTTAGTGTGTTTATGTAT
>OZ038508.1:40424979-40432479 GCA_964036315.1 Acanthosepion esculentum | reverse complement strand
GCGAGGTCAGTGACGGAGTACTTAATCCACTTGGCACGACGGGCATTAAAATCACCGAACACAAATATAATTTGCAAACGGGTGTAGAGAGATGGCATTTTCTATATTATCAGAAATACTATCTGTCACGCAACAGCCATGAGAGGAAAGGGAACGGTAGAGAAAGAAGAGTTAGCTGACTGAGTTTAATAGAGAGAGACTGATACACATGTAAGAATAGTCTGGAGATTCAAGAAAGAGTTCTCTAAACAGCAGGAGATGTTTGCGGACATAAACTCCCAGGCCATGCATGTGGACATAGGATCCTCCCTAAAGAGAGAAAGATAGCCAGGAATCGAAAAATCAGAGGAGAGGATTGAAGAGTTAAGATTATCTTCGAAGAGAGCTAGGATTTCCGGAAACCTTTCGAAGAGGAAAGATTCCACATTGCAGAAGTTCGAACGAATACCAAGAATGTTGAAGAAAGAAATCTTGACGGGTTTAAGTGTTTTTGTTGAGCTGGTTTAGTTTTACATCTTTGGTTGCTTATAGTCATGGCGTGTTATTTTTGTAAGGAAAGGCCTAGGGTAGTAGTAGCCGTTGGTCTCCCAATGTAACACGTGCGGGAGGGGAACTGGCACTGACTGCAAAATAGTGTGGCCTCGGGGTTCCCCACCGGTGGTGCTTGCAGCGACATCCTTCCATGCGGAACCTGTTACTGCAAGAATCCCAATATTATGCGACTGTTGACCAGAGCAGCTTCTCAAAACACTACGCAAGAGTTCAGGCTCCTAACTAGAGATTGGGAGCAGTATCCAGAAATCTGCCAACCCGGTACCCTTAGAATGTAGAGATGTTACGACCATCCACACATCTCACAAAAATTCATGATAACACCATTATTAAGGCCTGAGAAAAGGAAAGGAACTGAGAACCCCTTCCTAAACAGTAAACAAGGGATGAGCCTCTTACTCCTGTTCAAGAGAAGTGGGGAGTATGGAAAGCCTATCTGCTCCTATTAAAGGAAAGAAGAGGCACTAAGTTTTAGCTTAGAGTCAGGATGTCCATTAGAAATTCAATAGAGTTAAAAATGGCAGAGACCTCCATCTGAAATAACTTTACAAGAAGAAAGGGAAATTCTGGGTTAGATTTCCAATTAAGTTATATCAAAGAATGAACATTCAGATAACTTATTTTGAGATTCGATCTATGGCCCACAGAACTTTTAGACCATCCCATGTTTAACAGATATTCTGGTATATTAAGAGAGAGAGGTGGAAACAGGTAATAGAGTGGGGTCTGTTTCTAGAATCATGAGTGAGTCGACGGTAACAGCTGGGTAAAAAAAGGAAAGAAAAAATAAAAAAACAAAAACACGATGGCCGTTAAATATTAAGATTAATTGTAGTCAAGATGATGAACGATTCAAACGTGGAATTTAACTAAAATTTAACACTCAAATACCACGAAGAGAATCAATTAGAAAAAGAAAAAAGAATTCAAGGGGGAAAATCAGATGGTATAGTTACTTCATGTAAGAAACAAAGAAAGAGAAAAAAAATCTTAAAGAGAGTGGACAATCGCTCGAAATGAGAAGTCGGAGAGACGAGTTCGAATTCCAGTCGGGTTCGTTACATTCACTTACGCGCAAATCCACTTAGGAAAGGTATAAGTCCATCTTCTCCCTCCAGCTATGGGTTAAATAGTAGGACTTGTATCTGGAAAAAGAATTGTATTTTTTAAAACATTATTCATGCAATATTCACTCGCAAAAGAAAAAAAGAATTCTTCTTACAAGACAAAATATATTTCGGCTTTAAATAACCTACAAATAGTTGATAAATCGTAAAATACAAACCATTCTATCAATCTCAGATTGATTACCACTCAAGGCAAAGAGCCCAGTCTACCCTGCTATTTTATTCATATGTGGGTTGGGGAGACGAGATATATCCTTACCCTTTCCAAGGGTATTTTCGCGAACGTGGACGCAATAGACTAGGTCGGAATTTGAACATGGATCGCCGATTTAACTTTCCGCGCCGATGTCCGTTACACTACCATCACGGAAATGATAATTTACTAAGTGAAGCTTAGATGTAGCACAAGGCCGAAAATATGAAGCGCCTAGTAAGGATCGAACTCACTACTCAATCGTAATTAATTTAGCGAGAAAAGCGTATTAACCATTACACAACGTCGAAGTCACCAAATGATTAAATGATTTTCTAAGTTTAGCTTAGACGTGGCACATGGCCGAAAGTATGGAGCGCCCAGTGAGGATAGAACTCATTATTCAGTTGTAATTGATCTGCACAACGTCGAAGTGTCCAAATTATTTTCTAAGCGTAACTTAGATGTGGCACAAGACTGAAGCGTTCAGTGAGAATCGAACTCACCATTCAGTCGTAATTGATCTAGCGAGAAAAACTTGCTATTACCCGACGTGGAAGTGCCCAAATGATTTTCAAGGCGTATCTTAGATATAGTACGAGGCCAAATGTATGGATTGGCTAGTGAGGATCGAAATTACTATTCAGTCGTAACTGATCTAGCGAGACAAGCTTGTTGACCATTACAACACGTGAAAGTGCCCCCGCCTGCAAGGAAATGATATTTAAATGAAATGAAGGACATTGTGTATTTGTTTCTGTTATCGAACGTCGATTCCATGTCTATGATTTGCTGACTCTTTCTCCTGAATACAAATAGTCGCTGATAACGAAATCTTTTTTTTTCTTTTTCTAATTTGTCGTTGTTATTTCATGCAAAGACAGAATTATAAAACTTAATTATTAAAATGAATCTTTTCATTAACCCGGGTAATTAAACTAGTCAATCTTCAGCTACGATTTCTTGTCACCGATTTTAGCCGAACAAAATAAAATATGAAGTTATTATAAAATAATTACTTCCTGCTAATGTCTATAATTTTGTGTTTACTTCTAATTAGAATTAATTCCAGACAAAGGATGAACGTGAAAACTGAAAAGAAAGAATAATGTATCGAATTGCTTTAATTTCATAAGCGTTGAAACATCTTTTAAAAAGTAGAATGCAAAACAATTAATCCTAGCT
This sequence comes from Acanthosepion esculentum, assembly GCA_964036315.1. Classification (NCBI taxonomy): domain Eukaryota; kingdom Metazoa; phylum Mollusca; class Cephalopoda; order Sepiida; family Sepiidae; genus Acanthosepion; species Acanthosepion esculentum. Next base: position 40,429,422 of record OZ038508.1, on the reverse strand, counting down.
ATTACTAAACGTATACGTTTGTCTCTTTTAACGTTAACAATTAGGAGCAAACCGCCTGCATACGGAAAGAAAATGAATTCAGTAAATATACAAAAATTGAAAAATGGTGTAAGACGTCCATCAGACTTATTCATCCTTTACACTGAGGCGATTCTTAGCTAATTAGAAGTCCTACTAGGTTTCATCATTGGCTGCTACAATCTTAACATTAGATATGCTGCGTTGATAACAGATATAGAAAATAAACTCCAGGAACTCCTATGGAAGGCAATAAAGATAAGCAGAAAGAAAAAAGATAACATCGATTTGTAAGGAAACAGACTGTATGGTCGTGAGCAAAATCAAAGAGCCCAAAATGTTAATTACAAACTGGAGATATAAAAAACAAATAAGTATAAAAAAATTTCAGTATCTAAGTGTCTTGACAGAGGAATGTAAAATGCGTCACCGAAATCCGAATGTGCGAAAAGTTGCCTTCCAAAGGTCAGCGAAAGTTGCCTTCCAAAGGTCAGCGAAAGTTGCCTTCCAAAGCTAAGCAAATTATTAAGACATCTTCGAAATATGCCTCCCAACGATAAGCAAATTATTAAGACGTCTTTGAAAGATGCCTTCCAAAGCTAAGCAAATTATTAAGACATTTTCGAAAGGTGCCTTCCAAAGCTAAACAAATTATTAAGACGTCTTCGAAAGATGCTTCCCAAAGCTAAGCAAATTATTCAAAACGCCTTCGAAATATGCCTCCCAACGCTAAGCAAATTATTAAAACCTCTTCGAAAGATGCCTCCCAAAGCTAAGCAAATTATTAAAACCTCTTCGAAAGATGCCTCCCAAATCTAAGCAAATTATTAAGAGACGGAAACATTTCGTTAGAAACAAAAAGATTACTGGACTGTTATGTAATATTGGTCCCCCTATATGACCGTGAATGCTGGAAAATCCCCTACAGATGAATAAGAGACTTCAGGCAACAGAAATGTGGTTCTACATACGGATGCTGAGGATGCCATTGGCTGAACATGTGAGCAATGACGAAGTTTTAGAGAAAATGGAACCAAAAAGAGCTCTTATACATAACAACAGAAAGAGGAAGTTGAAATTTCTATGGCACATAATGAGAATAGTAAGCTTAGAAAATCTGATACACCCAGGGCATATTGAAGGCAATTGGAACAAAGGAAAGGAAAGCATAGCATAACCTACCAAACAAGTTTTTATAAATGGTGAGTAGGACAGAGATTAGTAGGAATAGCAAAGACAAAATTTACTAAGAGCTACAAAGCACAGGAAGTTGTGGTTAGCCATGATCGCCCATGTCCTAAAAGGATACGGCACATAGAAGAAGAAGTCTATGTTCTATGCGTCACTGGCTACACCTGTTTCATTTGTTTACTTACTTTGTGCCTTAGGGAAGATAATGACACATTTGTCTTTAACGTTCTTGTAGTAATATTGCGAAACATCGAAATATTAACTAAATCGTGTTGTCTGTAACCTTGGGAAGCGTCCTTGACATATCCCACACTGTTCGCATGCTATCCTTTGTAAATTTGCTGCTATGAACATATGCCCGATTTTCTTGGTCATTTTTCCTCGACTGGTCAGCTTCTACCTCACGCCGGGGTCCCATTCCTTATACTTTCTTCTTTTGACTCTTAAAATTGCTTCATGAGCTCGGTATAATTCAACATTAAATATTCTTTCTTAATAAAATTTATTTTTAAAGAAACCCTTTCTCACATCTTCGCAACTCTGCACATATGCCTCAACAAATTTGTACACTGGACAAACGGCTCAGAGAGCGAAGAATTTACTTTCTTTTATAAACCACCGATTTTCCAGCACCCATGGCTTCAGAACAGTGCCGGATTATCCATTGTCAGAACAACGTAATAAGATTAGAACAAATCAATAATACACCAATGACCCACTAAGGCATCTCAGTATCTCTCCAGACTCATCGACTGTTACAAATTTATATTAAATTCGTGCGACACATAATGCCACCTCTGGTAGCCCGGCGTATTCGTCTATCATTTGAAATTCGAATGCTGAGTTTTTATATTACACTGATTAAAAAGGAGTAACATACCGGGAAATCGGTGGTATGTAATGTGGTCGCATAAACATGTCTCCATTCTCTGTTTCTTCATAAACAAATACTTCACTCCCTCTTTATGCATGTCGTGCGCCATAACAAGTATTTGTCATCATGATACCCATTTATACATCCCAGATTCATTGCTGAATGAAATCAGTTGACATATTATTAGAGTGTATCAAAAGTATTTTCGTTTTTTCAATCTCTTGCATGCTTATTGGGGTTATGTTATGTTCAATACACGAGATGGTGCTGGCAAGTTCCGGGACAGTACATGCCGTGATTGTATAGTTCGACGGAACTGCACGAATAACGAACGATTATCGATACATATCCTACTGTGTCAGTCCCCCAAGAAGCTTAATGCAATCTACTTGTGTTCTTTAATAACGCGAGATTTTATAACCGGATACTGGACCGGCTATGTAATCTACACAAGTGGATATAAATTCAAATCCAGCCTTCACCAAATCTTACGTGAAGTTCGGCATATCTATTAGCGATGTAGTAGTGTAAATAGTATTGCTTCGTTCATTTTGTGGCATAGTAATTCTGAGTTCAATCCCTGTTCCCGGACTTAGGCAGAGAGGAAACCAGGGAGGGGCAATAAATGAATCATTACTAAAAAGCAATACGAAATATCCCAAGATGTAGACTGCGGAAAGAGAAAAATCTACCAACCCAATAGGATATAAACCTCTACTACTGTTCAAAAGACTCCAGAGGAGTGTGAACCATACGATAAACGAAGCTATATATATATATATATATATATATATATATATATATATATATATATATATATACATTGTTCGGAATGTTGTCCTCATCTTTGTTATCATATTTACGTTGTACGCCCCGGCCTTCTTGAGTTGATATACGTTGTAATTTCGAACCGAACACTTTATTTCATCCACTGGGGTAGATTGTTCAAGTTCCACGTGCCATGCCTATTCTGAATATCTCAGTTTCAGTTATTTTCCCTTTAGTAACTCAACTCTCCATGCTTTTGCTCACCTCTGCTGTGGCCAGGTATTGAACTCACAACTATTTGGATCAAGTCAATGGATTACTTCAACCAACGCTTTTATCCACTGGGCCATGTGTCACCAAAGAATCCAGTGAAGATAACGGTTAATCTTAGTCTTGAAGTTTAGAATTGGTGGAACTAAGGAAACTAGCGCGTCTTAGAAACTTTCATGGCTCTGTTCGAAATTCTCTGGAGGTTACCAAAATCACTAGCAATCTGAAGAAGGCCAGAGGGTGCAACGACCGAAACGTTGTGATAATAACAGCAAGTTCGTTTACTCTGTTTAAAATATCGCGTGAAATATGGATACGTAGAACCATAAAGGTATCATGAAGAAGAATTTATGCAATTTAATTGTTGTATGGATTTCTTTCTCATATAGATTAAGAGAAAGGAAGTTGGACTCTCTCTCTCTCTCTCTCTCTCTCTCTCTCTCTCTCTCTCTCTCTCTCTCTCTCTCTCTCTCTCTCTCTCTCTCAGTCACCGTCGGTTGGTTGACGTTGGTTGATTTTTTTTTTTATCAGCAATTATTTTAAGTGGTGTTATTCAAACAACCGAGCAGAATGTCAGATGGACGGAAAGTGACCGGTAAAGCTCTGTCGACTTTTTTGCCAGCCCTGGGCCCGGTGTCTGTAATAACGAATTGAGAGACAAATGTCGGATAAAAGCAAAAAGAGGGGAAAATAAAGTAATTAGCTTCCATCAAAGAAAAATTCCTTTGAAGCGAGTTCACTCTGTTTTTGTTTTTGTTTTTTGTTGTTTTTTTGTCACTTTCAAGAATTAATTCATTTGTTAGCTTCGATTGTTTACTTTCTTTCTCGGCGCCATCTCTCTTTCTTTGTTATTTCCTCTTTGTCAGTTTTCGCTGTCGATCATTGCTTAAGATTTCTATTTAATCTCAACAATCGTGTCTCGTGATCGGAACTTTTGTCGACCGCTATTTGTTTTGCTAATCCTTTGAACCATATGTTTTCTTCTTTGAAAAAATATTTTTATTTATATGGAAAAAACAATTTTTATTGTTATTAAAATTATACTTATTACCACTTTACTACGTTCTTTTGTTGCAACAAAAATATCGCTCTCCTTTTCTTTATTCTCTTTCCATCTACCTTGCTTTCTCTATCTTTTTCTCTGACACTCTTTCTCCCCTCACTTTCTTTTTCTCTTTCTCTTTCTCTCTCTCTCTCTCTCTCTTATTATCCCTCTATGACGCATACACAGACACGCATGCATATATATATATATATATATATATATATATATATATATATATATATATATATATGATAAGGCAGAATTACATCCCACTCAG
>OZ038508.1:40414979-40422479 GCA_964036315.1 Acanthosepion esculentum | reverse complement strand
AATGACGATAAAAAAAAACAACGTAGATCCAAGTGAAACCCCGCATTAATGGGAAATTAACTAGAAGCGTGCCTGTTGAACAAGTCCTTCATTACACAATTTGTTAGGAACGATTGGATTAAGCCAAATATTCGTCCAGAGAAATCCGAAATCCTTGAACCGTTATTACCCCAAGCCTGATCGAGAAATTCAATGATAGCCGTTGACACATCGGCGGTAGACCTAGAGAAAAGGAAGCCATATTGTTTATCCGAAAGGAGGCTGTGAAATAAGATGCTTAGCCAATTCGACGATGATTAGAGTACATTGCCAAATGAGCTAAGAAACTAATAGGATGATAATTCCAAGAGTCAGAAGTTTCCCCAGAGCTCTTAAAGACAGGAGTTATAGAGGACTTCCAACAAACTGAAAAACGAGGCATTTATTGTAACATTTGTAGAGAATAGAAGCCAGTTCAGGAGCGCATATATGTAAGAAAATTACAGGAATATCCTCAAATCTGCAAGACTTGTGGGGATCTTGTTTAGAAATGATAGCAGAAATCACGGACAGAGTTATGTACATATCACTTAGTAGAGACACTTTTCTAGGGGGAACATCAGACAAAGTTACTACTGATTAGTCGAGAGTGGAATTAGAAAAGAATTTTCGACCAAAGAATTCTGATTTATCTGCAGTAGATAACAATACTTCAAATTGATTGACTAGAGGAGGAACTGAGAATTTGCTCATCAGTACACTCTTACAGAAGTGCCAATAATCTCTAGAACCAAAACTTGTGAGAGGCTATACAGTGTCTAATTCTATCAGAAAATAGATGACTTTGCTTTTTGAGGATACGCTTACACTAGTTACGAGCAGTTACAAAGATTCATTTGTTATAATATAGTCTCTTGGTATAGCCGGGAGAAGTGATTCATGTGGGTTATAGCAGCTGAACAGGTAGGAGATAACCAAGAAGGTTGTGGTTTCATTTGGTGTTTCTGTGCTGGCACAAAAGCTTTGATGACGGCTTTCTCCCAGGAAGAGTCCTCGGTGGCACATTTCCCAACAGGATGAATAAAAATATCATTCCACGGACATCGCGAAGAAAATCACAAAATGAGTCCCAATCAGTACGTTGGTAAGGGAATAGAGAGTTCTTGCCTGGTGGCTGAATGGGAAAAAATATTTACAGACGCTACCGAATACTCGGTGATGGCAAAGAGGACAGAGCTGCAGAGCACGACATGAGTCCAAGGAGGAGGTAAAAGAAGGAATCAAGTAGAGAAGTGACTGTTTGTCACATGAAATCTCTCTGAAATTGTTTTCTTTCTATTTTGTTCTAGCTTCGACGGGATTTACCCTTTTTTCTTTTATATAGCAATTTCTACCAGTCGGCTACAGTCTTCAACAATGTTAAATGCTTTACCTCATTTCGTTTCTCTTCAGGTCGATGCCTTCGCAGGAATGTTGATCATTAAACATGGTCATAAAGTTCCGAATTTATAGATTTCGGTTCTCTTGTCTTGTTTAGAAAGAGTTCTGAATATTTTACCCTGTCCACTGATTCGTCTCATCTCCCAAGTTTTCTGAAGTGCTCTTATTTTTCTTTCATTTACTCTTGCTTGATGATCATAATTTTAAGCTATTCTTGTAATCGGCAGCAGCTGAAACAACATCGTTATTTTTGTTTCATTATCATTTCGCTTCCGTGCAGCATATGATATTGGTTGCTGGTAATAAGCTTATTTCCGGGTCACCACTTGTGACTTAAGAAAATAAACTGGTCATTTGTTCTATCCATCGACAATCTGTACGCAATACTTTTCGAAGAATCTGCTGTTCCGAGCAGGGATTCTTATTATTATTATTTTCTTTTTCTACGCGGTTTTTCGTTTTCAATCACGTATCTTGCATTATGGGTGTTTTCTATCAAGTCGCACGACCTCAAACAAATAGACCCTTTCGAAGAGTATATGCAGTGCCAAGCAACGAAAACTTCTTAAACTATAGGATACTACGCTTTATTCCGATTTTCTTAATGTAGAACTTATTATTATTATTGTTATTGTTGTTGTTGTTGTTGTTATTATTTTTATTATTATTATTGAAAAAATATATTTCACCTGCATTTGGTTTTATAATCACATGTCGGATGACTAAATGTTTTCGAAGGATGTGATTTTTTGTTGTTTCCACTTAATTAAACAAAAGATCAAAAAAGCTTCACAGGATATGGGCTGTGCTTGTTAGAACTATTTATCATTATTTTATTATTATTATTATTATTATTATTATTTTATTCACTTCTCTTGTCCGGTTTTTCGTTTTCAACCGGAGCTCTTGCATTATGGATGTTGTCCATCAGTTCGTACGACACCAGACACAGAGCATATTTCTCAGAATATTAAACAAGACAAGCCTTCTGAAGTGATGAGATACTAGGCTTTATTTCTGTTTTCTTAATTTAGATTATTATTATCATTATTATTAGTCGAAAACATGTCTTGCGAACATTTTTATTAATGAATTTATTTATAAGTAAGAGTGTACAAATGGAAAGAGTTGAAATTTAGAACCTTTCCATTTCACTTAAACAGACGTTAAACACATCTATCTTCCCTTCTCTCTTTCTTTCATTTTCTCACTGAAACCAGTTAATGTCTTTGATAGTGATTTTCTAAGCACAGCTTAGATGTGGCACAAGGCCGAAAGTATAGGGCACATAATGAAGATCGAACTCACTACTCAGTCGTAATTGATCTAGCAAGACAAGCTTTCTAACCATTACACCACGTCGAGGTGCCCAATTAACGTCTCTGATATGTCAGTTCTGTGTTTTCACACGGTCAATACGGACTAGTCCATTATTTATGAGGTATTGACAGGGCGTAACGGTCGTGCGAACTAAGGAACTAACTAACTAACGAAGAGGGGAGGGGGGACAAGCAGAATTATAATAGAGATTATTATTATCATACCTAGCATAAGGCATGGTAGTAATTACGTGCATTCTGTTTGCACAAATTCTAATACTAAGTGATACTGAATTACTACGGTGATTATTTCTTTTTTCCATTACTAATACTCTCCTGAGTAGATGAGCAGTGCCACACAGTAAAATCTTTTTTAATCTCCTGCAAACAGATATCGTTCCTATTGTGCTTGTCTGTAAATATCTTGCTCACCCAAAACTCAAATTATTACATATACAACAGTATTTTTAGGGTACCACACTTTTTTTTTTTTAGGGTACCACACTTTTTTTTTTTAGGGTACCACACTTTTTTTTTTCATTTCAATTTCAGTATCCTTACATTTACTAAATATTATCATATCCTTTAACAATTTTTATCTGATGGTCCTCTCATATTTATGAAAGGCATTTTTGCTTGTAGTTTTTAATCTCTATATCTGATCTAATATATTTTATATATGTCAGTGTCAATGGTAAAGTCCCAAAGAACAGTGGCTTCATAGCCTTCTCTGACTGGTTCATTGTGATGTTTATACCATTTTTCAGCGTATTGTAATATTGATATATCTTTTAATTAATATAATGTCCAATCGATCTTTGTATTCCTTCGGTGTCAGGATTGGACGAACAGACACTTTTCAAAATGGTCAATAGTTTCAACATGTTGTTCACATAATCTATATATTGGTTCTATACCATTTGTGTGTGGGGGGTATTTTCTGATGAATTTTCTTGGAGCAAGTGATAGCAAATTTCCTCAAATGCTCATCTATAGCATCTTTGCTAATTTTGTGTTCTAAATGACTCCCAACATTACTGGATGTGGAGAATTAGGAACAGAAACATTAATAATGAACGGTAAGAGAAAAGAGTAATCAGGAGGACAGTAGATAGCGATAGACATTGCATTTAAATTTTTGCAGATTAAAGTTGGCTGGAAAGCATGGAGTATAGTTCCACAAGCGAAAGGTGCGAGAAATGAAACTGTTAGCATAGAAGTTACATCTAGCTAACCCAACTGTAAATTAATGAGATATCAACGCCAGTCTAGTACTGTGCTTAAGATTGAATTCAATCCACCAATTCTACAATTTGGACAGAGTAATTTTCACTGACACATTATCAATAAAAGTAAACGGACAATAAGCTAACCAAAGTAAACATCGCTTTTAATAATCTCTACAATGAATCCCGGAACAACACTAATCTGAATACAATGACTAATGTCCAGAATAACTAACTGCTGCTGCTTCCACTTCTTGGAACCATTCCAGCAAGACGCCTTGGTTTTAAATATTGATATCAAATGAAAATGTCTAGTGTTAAATCTCTCATTAAAGCAAAGGTAACAATTATTGAGGTTATATGAGTTAAAATGTATTTGCAGTGTACTGATAATGTCTTCAGATTGTCTACTAAATATAATACTGTCGTCAATACATCGATATATCAGCAACAAATAATCAGCCCTTAATAGAAAACTTGGACTATCTACAAAAAATCACTCCCGGCGACATCAAAACGTACTAAGAAGCTGGTTTGTTTTGCAGCCTATTGTCTTTGGGGTCTCGGAATACTGTCCAGTAAATTCCGTACTGCAAGTCAAGATATCATTCAGTTGAAGCAACGGATAATCACCGCTTAATAGACTTGGATACTCTACAAAAGACCATTACTACCAGAGATATCAACAGAAACTATAAACTCTGTTTGTTTTATTGTGTCCCATTTTCTTTTGATTGAACTGCTATGTATATGACAACGAATGATGAAAAATTTTCCTCGCAGATGAAGAGGATACTTAAGGTAAAAGAAATGGGATACTACAGAAGACTGCTGAGAATACCGTTGGTGTAGCGTGTAAAAACCGAGTAAGTTTTAAAGGAAATGAAAGAAAAACAAAAAGGAGATTTATATTTATACGCAGAAAGGGGGCAGCTGAATGTTTTAGAACACATAATCAGCAAGGAGATCTTGGAAAATGTGACATTCATAGGACATATCGGGGGCAAAACGGACAAGGGAAAGCAGCCGGCAGCCTGCCTGATGAGCTTATGTGAATGTATGGCAGAATGCGGAGTAGGAGAGATGATAAAAAGAGTCGCAATCGAGTCATGAGCAGTCTCTCACTGTTTGCGACTTCTGTCGAACTGTCTGCTTTGGCAGAGAGGAACCCGGACGAGGCTTTGCCGAAGGGCAAAGTTTCGTCCGGGGAGGTAGACAGTCCCTGAACCCGTTTATACGGGTTTTCTAAATGGGCATATTTTTGGCCGAGCCTACGGGCTCGGGGAGCCCACATTAACCCGGCCTTGTGCCACATTCGACCCACGTGGGAGGGTTGTAAAATATCGAGATGATAAAAAGCCAAACATTACTTAGAGGTACAAAGAATAGAGAGCTGTGGAGAGACATAATCGCTCACGTCCTTAAAGAAAAAGAAGCGTATTGTCTTTTTTTATCTCGAGCTGCTCCCAAAATAAAACAGGCAAAGATATAACTTTAAAACCCTGACAAGTTCCACAGTTGAGTAAAGGTTTCCCTCTAGTCGACACAACAGAACCTGATGATATTACATTGGTGTGGTTAATGAACCTATATTCTCGACTGACAACCTTCACAAAATCTTCGATACACTCAATCAACCTAAAAAGATGTATTTTTTTATTTTTATTATGAACTATGTTGTTGCCTTTATTTCTCTTTGCCATTTTTATTATTAGTCAAATACAACAGAGAATTATCAACTTTTAGGGCAATTTCTATTTTTCAGACTAAAATAAATGTATTATCTATTTTGTTGAATTTTGTGGCAAATGTTATTTAGTTCGGCGCCTGCAGAAAAAAAAGTTATTTCTTCAATCAAATAAAACTAAATCTTGCTCTTGACTAATAAAAAAAATATTTTTAAGACGTTTTTTTCCGTCCGCCTATAACAAGATTTCTGAGCAATTGATCACGTGACCTGATAGATTGATCCTATTAACCGATCTCTTTAAAGGCAATTTTCACCAAAATGAAAATGATTAGATATAATCAGGTTACCGTGTTAATAAATTAAATCATGTGATTTTTTCTTTCTTTTTTTTTTCAGATTTTTTTCACTGTTTTTTCAACGTTCCTGAGAAGACGCAGTGAAAGTTAAATTCGATACGACACTTTAAATGCGACTTTTTTTGTTTTTTGTTGTTGTTGTTGTTGTTGTTGTTGTTTTCAGGCCTGTCATTCAGAGGAACACGTTTAATTGTTAAAATGTCGGGCTAGATGACATGAGTATTTTCTTTTACACTATTGTTCACCCAGTGCAAGGCCCAAAAGCCACACAAAGTGTACGGTTAAGAATGAGGTTTTCTTATGCATATAAATGGTGCATATTATAAGGATATGTAGACTAGATAAAGGTTGACCATAGTCGAAGAGGTTAAGATTGTAGTGATTGGTTAAGCATCCACAAAACAGCGTCTCTCGGGAAGAAGCTACCCGAATGGAACTTCTTTTGTTACCAGTAGGATACGAAGCGAATGAGAATGATTCAACCCTGTGTAAGTGGCATAGCAGGTCTTAGCTGTAAAGGTCTGAACTGGTGGAACTAAGGAATGTAGTCCATCAAAACATTTTCAGTGGAAATAACGATAGAAAAACATGAGGGTCGGGGCGTTTCGTCTATGGGAAAGTGACTAGAGTGTTGGAAATAATTCATCACTCAAAAGACCGCGCAAACGCTTTTGAACTCTGTCAAGGCTGGAAAGAGAAGATTAGTCAGCTGCAGTTCGGATATGGCAGGAGTATTTTTGGTTTGATCTGACCCTTGTAAGGATAGAGCATGGAAACTGGAGCATCATTAGTGTTGGATCGTATATATGTTACACCTGAGGTCTGGGGTAAACTTGAGTCCTAGTAGCCGTTCAAGGTAAGGAGTCCCATTGGGAATACATCTGTTCATCATGACCGAAAAAAAATTCAGTGTCTGATCGCACATTATGAAACGGTATGAGTTGTTTTGTCACAAGACATTCACCTGTTAGATCTGGATCAGGTAAGAGATGAGCCGCCAGGTTCTGGTCATTTAGGATTTTTGGATTAGAGTATGATGAATAATTCTTTTCTGAGCTTAGTTTAGTTTGACACAAGGCCACAAAAAGAGAGCACCGGTGAGGATCAAAGTCACTATATAACACAGTGTTTCTCAACTGGAGTACATATGGCTCCTGGGGTTCCAGTAACATAATTGGGGGCCCACACAAAATAAATAGCAAATTGGGGTTCCACAGAAATATTTTAGTGGTCCATAGAGCAATTTCACTTCAGAACGGTTGTTACAACTAAGAATTGGAATTTTTTACAATAATCTACGCTATATTAAATTACTAAAATAGAAAAACAACTCTAAAACTAGCAGAAAATGAGATCAAGCAATGTAAGTTAGCGTCCTTTTTCCTCTACCGGATGTTCTGATTGTAAAAGTTGAATGAAAACTGAGAAGGATATATCTAAAGGAAGGATTATATATATAAAGGAAAATTATATAAAAATTCTTAAACTTA
>OZ038508.1:40217479-40409979 GCA_964036315.1 Acanthosepion esculentum | reverse complement strand
TTCGACAGCAAAGAACAGTCTAAACGACTGTTCCGACACTGACTCAATGTCGATAATTAACAACCCCCCTCCCCCCCGGGTCGAATGTGGCACAAGGCCGGTTTAAGGTTTTAGAGTTCGACAGCAAAGAACAGTCTAAACGACTGTTCCAACACTGACTCAGTGTCTGCTGCTCCCTCTTGAGGCGCAGTATTTATGAGGTACGGAACAGTCTATTAATATTATGGGTAAGTTCCCATAACACCTACGTTAAATTCAAACTAAGCGGAAAAGAAAAAAAAGAAAAATTATTATCTTAGAAATGTCTTATAACCAAGATTTGACATGTAACAGCAACCAGACATTAACTTAAAGACTGATACAAACGGTTACAATAAATGTATATATGCCAGACAGTCAACCTTCATAAGAAATAGAAGCGGGGGAGGGCAGAGCAGTAATTTAACCGAATGCCCAACTAGTTTTGCGCTTTGTGAATTTCCTATATAAAATATATTTTGTAGTTGATAAGAGGCCTCTTTAAGAAATTAGTAAATAATCTAAACATTATTATTTAGTAAATAATATGCAACCGTAAAATAAAATATTATCCATATAAGATGTTAATAATATCGACCTATCAATGTAGAATGTCAAAAATACTAATTAAATACCAAATCATCCGTATAAGATATTAATAATTCTACCAGGAGATCAATACAGAACAAAATTAAGCCAAATTGAATCAATACAAATAGAAAGATACGCTATATATGGTGCAACACAGTTCAACTAAAGACTAAGAGAAACATTGTCAAATTCCAAAGTTTAACTGAATTGTAAGGTAAAAGACAGACTGTGTTTACAATTTACTGTTAATTTGGATCTTTGATTTAATAAAGAATTCATATCAAAGAACCTGGTAATTTCCAATTTTTCATGGAAACACAGAAAACAGGATTCATATAAGGATGTACATGTCTTTGCCAATTTTTAAATTTTCAATTTCACCTTAGGACTTTTATTATTAGACGTATCGTTATGTGTTGAAACACGACTGCAAATGTATAGCGTTTCTTTCATGTTTTTGTTGTAATATCCTAAAATAAATAATATTGCTCTACTATTTATTGAGCCCTCTTTTAAATTAAATGTTACGAACCTTGGAAGTGTATTCTATTCGTTCTCATTGTACCTATATATATCGCCTCACCTGTGATAGCCATAACATAATCTACTATTTATTCTGCACAATATGTCCCAATAGTGGATATATTGGTGAATCTAGAAATAATTTTAGATTTCGCTTCAACAACCATAAACTAACCATACGTCAAAACAATCCTTATTCCCCCATAGCTGAACATTTTAATCAATCAGGACACTCATTAGAAAACTGTAAATGTGTATTGATAGATTCTGATTTCAGTTCCACATACACACGCAGAAGAAAGAAAAATACTGGATTTTAAAATTAAATACATATAAACTAGGGTTAAATTAAGACTTGGGTATTTTAAATCTTTATAAATATTTCAATAGTTAAACAAAAATTTTTTTTAGATATAGTTAAAAAAATTTTTTAAAAAACATCTAAAATATTACTACAGTTAGATTTACGTTAGAAATATTCAAACACAGTTGCATTCCATATCACGTGACGTCCGCGTCTCGAGACGGACGCTACTTGTAAACAAACTTCTGAAAATAGTCATTTCTGATGAAAGATCGGGGTCGATCTGAAATATCAAATATATATATATATAAAAATATAAATAAATACTTTCACAAAAAACATTCAATTTTTTTTAATTTGCAACTTTTCAATTGTTTTTTCTATATTATATACATATTAAGAAAGTATACGTGGCTTCTCATTATGCTATATATATATATATATATGTATGTATGTATGTATGTATAAAGAAATACAGTATGAAGGTGTGCTATATTCATGGGATAAAGTGCTCAATATCAGAAATAGAGCGTATGCAAATTTAAAATGCGGCCTGACGATTGCGTCTAGCATGAAACAGCCTGTCGCCACTGAGTGTTGACTTCAATGTTCACATTTTTATATATATATATATATATATATATATATATATATATATATATATATATATATATATATATAATACATGCAAAACAATATTCATCTGTTACAAACTTCCTGCGACTTAAAGGCCGGTAAATGTAATTAAAAATCAGAACATTTACTTAACTAAATTGTATCTATTAAAATAACGTACGAACAGAAAATATATTAAATAATTGTCGGACAGTCCATTTCATAATATGTTGCCATTGTTTACGTTAAGATATATTTCGTGAGCAGATATGATCGATCGAGAAAAATCGTCGAAGATTTGTCGTTTAAAAAAATTATTTGGACTTTTCTAACCAGACGCTTCTCTATAGCTTAGTGGTATAGAACGTCAGATCAATCGACGTTTCCGTATAGGGCACAGATTTAACTCCTGTGGGAGAACGCATATATATATATATATATATATATATATATATGTGTGTGTGTGTGTGTGTGTGTGTGTGTGTGTGTGTGTGTGTGTGTGTGTGTGTGTGGTGCTCCGGAAACAAATTAATTTTCCGCCCAAATTTTTTATTCCAGCCTATCCGTCTATTCCAGATTTAAGACTAGGTATTTACTCTGTCTCCCTACTAAGAAGAGTTGTGACTCAAGGTCTTTTTTTAAGGTGGGGACCCGAGTGCGTACACCCGGACAAGGAACAAAAATTGCCCGCAGCCCCCGCAAGCGTCGGTTGCGCTGGCCTCGGTGCGAGCACCGATCCATCTCTTTAGTGCAATGAGAGGGCGCGACCTCGGGCAGCTGTTCCCCAGGGCTGGGTACCACTCAGTATAATTTTCCTCAGTTGCGACTCTGCCCTTTGACGTATTCGCCCCCGAGTGCACTCTGACCAAAAACAGAGATGCAACTGAGAGATGATAAATAGATGTGTTACAAACCATTCCAAAGAGCGATTTATACACTGAATATTGTTTTCTTACGATAACGTTTTCAGATTTTTTTTTTAACCATTTCACCCCAAGCAAGGTTTAAATGCCACTAAGATGAAGGGAGTTACTGAGTATGAAAGAATCTTGGAAAACGTTATTATGAAGATGGGACAGTAAAAGGAACAAAATTCAAGGAGGCAGAAGATAACGATTTATGCTGCATTTAAATTTTTGAAGATCGTAGTAAATAGGAAAGTAAGAAGCCGGAACAGATTTTCACAGGCGAGAATTGTGAGATAAGAAAATATTAGAATAGAACTTACGATTACGTCTAGCAATTTCGACTGTAAAATGATCAGATCTAGCTGCAAATCTAGTCTCTCTCTTTACGTACCTTGTCCTGCCAGGATGTAGGCAATCACGTCTCTCCACAACTTCCTGCCCCTTGCAGCTCTAAACAAATTCTCTTTTCGTTATTTCTAAACCCTGTCCCACCATCCATTTTCACAGATTCGTTAAGTAGGTTATGCGTTGTTTTCCTCTGTCTCTCTTGCACTCAGTCTGTCCTGTGAGTATCAGATTTTCCAAACCATCCTTCTTCATTATGTGTCCTAGATATTTCAACTGTCTCTTCATTATGTTAGGTATAAGTTTCCTTTTTGTTTTCATTTTTTTCTAAAAACTTGTCTTTGTTCACATGTTCGGTAAATGGTATCCTCAGCATCATTCTGTAGAACTACATTTATGTTGCTTCAAGTCCCTTCTTCATCTTTGAAGAAATTGTCCATAATTCCCTACCATACAGTAGGACAGATATAACGTAACAGTTCAGTACTTTTCTTTGTTTATAACGAAGTTTTTCTATCTCTTAATACTCTGCTTAGCTTTCGGGATGCACCTTTGACTATCCCAATGTTTCTTTGAATTTAAGTGTCACATTTTCCGTCCTCTGTTAAAACACTTCTCAGATATTTAAATTTTTGTACTTGGTTGATTTTGGTATCTCCGATTTGTAATTTACATTTTTGGCTCCATCCTTTTTCTAACTACTATGCATTCTGTCTTCTTGCAGTTGGTGTTTAGTCCTTCCTTCTCACTTTCCTTCACTACCTTCTTTAGGAGCTTTTGCAGTTTTCTTTCCGTGTCTGTTATCAACACTGATGTGTGTGGGAGAAAACATAATTCCGCGAACAAAATAGAAGAACGGTCAGAGCGTTGATACTGCGATTTGCAAAAGAAGTTCGCTACACAATCCAACATTGAATACAGCGACCAATTGCGTATGTATGAACGCAACGACACATGGATGCGCATATACGCCCAATCCCACACTGTTCATATATGTTTATGTTTGTGTGAGCTGCAATGCGTGAACGTACGTGCGTGTATCCATGTCTGCGTACGTATGAGTGGCTTTCCGACGACAATTTTTCCTCCCACTACCATAAAACACCGATATACGCAACCATAAATATATTCAAAATTTTAAAATTAATCAGTTTGCCTAACGATCGCAAAGAGCGTGAAACCCAGGGTCACAAACTCACATCAATCCAACTACATATATATATATATATATATATATATTACGTGAATCATTCATACGAAAAGCAGATAATGAAGTTAATGATAAGGATCATACCATTCATTAACGGATTCGAGGTTAATGTATTTTATTATTAAATATTGTTTGCGAGAGTGATTCTTGCCATATCATTAACTTCATTATATGCTTTTCGTATGAATGATTCACGTAATATAAATTGAACACGCACCACATAATTGATATATATATATATATATATATATATTACGTGAATCATTCATACGAAAAGCAGATAATGAAGTTAATGATAAGGATCATACCATTCATTAACGGATTCGAGGTTAATGTATTTTATTATTAAATATTGTTTGCGAGAGTGATTCTTGCCATATCATTAACTTCATTATATGCTTTTCGTATGAATGATTCACGTAATATAAATTGAACACGCACCACATAATTGATATATATATATATATATATATATATATATATATATATATATATATATATATATATAGATATATATATATATATAGAGAGAGAGAGAGAGAGAGATAGAGATAGATAGATAGATAGATAGATAGATAGATAGATAGATAGAAAAAAAAAGAATTAATGGATTTTTTTAACCCAACATATTTTTATTACTTCAAACGTTATTTTTAGTGGATACCCATATATGTGTAGGCACCCCGTTTATTTTAAACAGTATTTATTTCGTCTACCGGAAAACTTAATAAAGAAAATATGCCTTCCGGTAGGATTCGATCGTGTTACTGGCAGGTTCACTTTACCAAGACGAAGCGCACCATTTTCAGTTTATACGTCACACCTCATATATAACTATGTACAATATTCACTTTTGTTTCTAAGCTGTGGTTTTGGCAAAAATAATCTCTCAGCATCGCGTATAAAAATCTATATTTTGCCTCAATACCGACGTTCATAAAGCCGGACACATTTCTGATTCTTGTTGACGGACATACCCACCCGAGGGAAATACAAATAAATAACTAAATTTACCCAAATTTCTCTTATTTTGATTCTCCTCTTCGACTGCTAGTAAGATTAAATTTGTGGCTTGCCCGTAAAAAGGCGCAATATGATTGTCTTCTTGAAATTATTGCATTTTATTTTTATCAGCCTTTACATACACTGGCAAAGCTTTGTACAATGAATCGTTTACCAACTCTACAACAGACGCCTTTTAATTTTTTTTTTTCTGAGACTAATTTCTGTCTGTATTTCTGGGATGAGGATTTATCATTAAGAAATGAGTGCTGAATAGTTATGTAATATCTATCCTCCTGTATGGCAGTAAATGTTACAAAATTTTCTCACGGATAATAGGTGTAGATAGGTTCGCCTATCGTCGTAGAGGTTTAACCCTTGTCTCCTATTTAAGATTGTGTTTACTTCTGATGTCTGCTTCAGCTCTATACTCCTACGCTAATATAAGTCCACACAGTAAGCCTCTACCTTGAATTGCTCTTGGTCCTTGTGTTAGTTGAACATTATTAAAGAAATGAAGAGAAAATTTGAGGTACCGTAAAAACACAAAAAGGTGTAGGCAACAAATAGGAGACGTCCAACTCAAACAGATACAGTAATTTAACTCTTTTTGCTGTTTGGTTGATTTTGTTTAGCGTCATATCAAGACCTCTATGTGTTATTTAATGCCGAAATCTAAATATTTTGAACACAATTTTATGGCTGCAACTAAATATATTTTGAACGCAACTACAAATAAATGTATTGTTGGTCATTGTTTCATAAAATTTATTGTTGGTAATTCTACTATAAACTATATTGCTGATCATTTTGCTTTAAAGATATATTGCTGGTATTTTTAATGAAATATGTATTTTTATACTTTCATAGTCATGGGACCCTGGGAACAGCAGAAATTAAGAGGTGGTTCCATGCTCCTTGAAGACTCCAATCACTGACTAGGCGCCTTGCTGCCGGATGCTGTTTATCGTTACACTCAGGACTAAACCCCATTTGGTAGTGTAAAAAAGACGACGAAAAAAGACAGAAATCCAAAGGTGTACTGAAATAGTGAAAGATGCCTTCTGGAAGCTAAACATTGTATTAAGAAATTGGAAGATTTCGTTAGAAACAATGAAAAGTGTGAGAAAGTTCTCTGTCATATCGACCCTCCTATATGACAGTGAATACTGGGAAAACTCAGACAAATTCACAGATAGATAAATAGATAGATAGATAGAGAGAGAGAGAGAGATAACAGACTGAAATAGATAGATAGACAGAAAGAGAGCGAGAGATAACAAACTGAAATAGATAGATAGATAGATAGATAGATAGATAGATAGATAGATAGATATGAATAAATGGAGCTAGATATAGATAGATAACGAACTAAGATAGATTGAGAACAGGCTGAGATAGATAGATAGAGAGAGAGAGAGAGAGAGAAAGATAACAGACTGAAATAGATAGATAGACAGAAAGAGAGTGAGAGATAACAAACTGAAACAAATAGATAGATAGATAGATAGATAGATAGATAGATAGATAGATAGATAGATATTAAGGAAAAGCGGCTAAGAGAATTTGACACTCACAGGACATATTAAAGTAAGAGTAGCAGAGGAAACAACCGGTAACCTAAGGAGATTGTGTAAATGTATGACAGAACAGTGACTGGGAGGGATAGTTAGGAGACAAACGTTACTTAGAAATACAAAGAATAGAAAGTTATGGAGAAGCATGATCGCCCACGTTATGAAGGGACACTGTACATAAAAAAGAAGAATCAGTCAGCGGCAGGCGCTAAAAAGTGGTAAGTATTCACTAAAGTTACCATATTCTGGTGCAAGAATAAAACTAATTAGCAGTGGTGTACAAGATTATCATATTTTCATCCTCAATCAATTCAGTTCACCCCAAGTAAGGCGATAATGTCACTAAGATGCAAGGGGCTACTGAGAGTGGAAGAGAACAAAAAAAATATAGAAGACTCCGGAAACCCAATCCTAAACAGGAAACAAGGGATAAACCTCTACTCCTGTTCAAAAGACCAGGGAGCAGTGTGAAGCGGACGATAGGAGAATCTGTCTACTAGCTTGTTAACCATCACACTACACTAGGTATCTCACTAAAATGATATTTACTAAACTTAATTTTGCTTGTGATAAGAATGCAATAGTTGACCAACTATTTTCAACAGAACTCACAGGCAACGGATTGCAACAGGAGCTCGTTAATCATCATTCTGAACCTGAGATTCCCAAAGTGGGCTGTATCGCCTTCTGGGGTCGCTGGAAAGATCCAGACACTAGTAAAAGTGGCATTAAAACCAAATAATTTATTATTTATTTTTACTGAATCTACAGGTCAAAATCGAAGTCAGCTACACTTAACCCTTTGAGTCGTGCGTTCCTGAACAATTTTAACCCTTCTGCCTGAGCTCCTGAGTTAAAAATCGTAAATAATTGGTATGTAATGTTTCACAGTAGATATAAAAATAGTTACAAATGTTTACCCACCGTTCAACCGGTAGCTGAGCAATAAGTCATTTTTCTCTGCCACTGTTCAACCAGTGGCTGGGCATTACGTCATTTTTCTCTACCACCAGTAGTCAGGACTCAAAGGGTTAAGGAACACGCAAGCTTTCTATTGAATCAACTTAATATAGGAATTATACAGAATGCATGATTTTATTTTATTTTGCAGTCCGAATATTTGTTTGTGTCATGCTGACGGTATCTAGGCAAGAGGCGCCACACACTAAACAAATTGGACAACCGACATTTGCATGGATTCAATGCTCTTGGGTAGTAGGTGAAGCGATATAACCACGGATGTTCGTCTAGCGAAATGCACGCCTCTCTAAAATGTTAGCTTAGCTATGATTTTGGATTTGTGGTATATCTAATGCCAAGAAACACGTGTACATTTTTTTATCGATTTTGTTCAAAGTCAAGCATTAAAGCCATTGAGACACAAGGGGTTACTGGGTGTGGAAAAGTTAGAAACAGAAACATTACTAAGGAGATAGAACAAAAGAAGAGTACACTATTTACATTATTCGGAGTATTGTCCTCATCTTTGTCGCCATGTTTATTACAACGTTTCGGTCGTTGTACGCTCCGGCCTTCTTCAGGTGGTTGGAATGTCGAACTGAACCCTTTATTTCACTCACTAGAGTAGACTGTTCTAGTTCCACGTGCCATGTCTAATGGATGTCAGTTATGTCGTGTTAATTCCCGTCTGAAAGTTCTCCACTGTCTTAAACAGGTATTGAACTCACACTCTTTGGGTCCTGTCACTACATCTTTTTGGACGACTCGGCTAGACGGTCGAACTCTCTGCCTCTGAGGCAGAGGGGAACTCTCTGCCTTTGGGCAGAGAGGAACTCGGACGAGGCTCCGCCGAAGGGCAGAGCCTCGTTCGAGGTGGTTGACCACCCCGATCCCGTTTATACGGGATCTACGGGCTATTTTTGGCCGAGCCTACGGGCTCGGGTACCCCACTTTAAACCCGGCCTTGTGCCACATCTGTCCCTCGTGGGGAGGACACTAAATACTGTCACTACATCTAATTAACGCCTTTATCCACTGTGCCATGTGTCCTTGAGGGAAAAGAGTAATCAGGAGGACAGAAGATAGCGATAGACATTGCATTTAATTCTATACAGATTAAAGTAGACTGGGAAGCATGGAAAACCAGAAGAGAGTTCCACAAGTGAGAAGTGCGAGAAAATAAACTCTTATCATAGAATTTACGGTTCTATCTAACCAACAACTGTAAATTTATGATATCCCGTCGTCAGTCTGATACTGCGCTTAAATTCAAAGAGTCTAGGCACCATAGCGAATCGTGATATTTATTCTGATTATATACAGAAATATGGCACAAGGCCAAAATAGTGAATAAGGAAAAGGACGGTCTTCTTCTGTCATAATGTTTAACTTAGCTAACCACAAAAACTGACCCAAACATACAACAATATTCCTAACGCTAAAACGACGCATTCTTTCTTAACTTTCTTACGACGTCCACCATAATACCTCATTGTCTCCATGAGAGTCCTAACTAGGCCCCATATGTACAATTCAGTGTTTGTAGCGGGGGGGGGGTTATAAAACAACAATAACATAGCGAAGAGTTAATCCAAACAATTACCATGAAAGTATTTATAGAAAAGTCACATATATGGGTTTGGGTGGAGTGCTATGAATGTGGTCTAGAAGCTCAGGGGTAGGGAGTTAGAAAAAGTTGGTGACTACTGAACGGATTTCTCTGCTGCCAAGAAATGAAAAGATAAATTACATCCGTTCAAATGAACTAGATAACAAATACGTTAAAAGAAAGTATTCTAACGTGTGTCCACATTTGTATAAATACAATAAAACAGGTGCGCATGTCCTCCTTGATGTTTTGTGACATTTGTACACCTAGCACATGTAACACAGACCAGAGCTGATACTGAGAGTAGTAATGCTAGTCATGGGCCGTCGAAAAACGTTTTATCCTTCCCGTGATGTGTAACTAACAAAAATAAAAAGACGCCGCAAGAAAAGGAATTGATTTATACTTGGCTGAATTGACCAAGATCCAAGAGATAGGCACAGAACCTGGAAATATGAAACTAGTCAAAAGATAGGTTTTTCGGAAAAGGTTGAACAGGATATTTAAACATATGACAGTGAGATAATGAGATATATATATATATATATATATATATATATATATATATATATATATATATATATATATATGGGTGTGTCTTAACTGCAAAACATTGTTTAGATACGTATCGTTAAATACCCGGGGAATTTTTATTTTAATCATCTTTTTTTCGGATTTTCATTTGTCGTGCAATCTTTCGTGTGTTAGGGTCCAGTTGGTGGAAGAGAATCCCCAAATTCGGTTTCAAAGCGCTTACAATCATCTTTGATTGCCATCAGGGAGTGACATTTTCTTTACATTTTGTGTGTTAAATTGTCTGCTTTTATTAAATTGGGTGGGAAAATTATTGTTTCAAACAGGTTTATTTTTGGGCAGCGAAAGTGTTTAGGCATGTGGAAGATGTGCTGCCTATATATATATATATATATATATATATATATATATATATATATATATATATATATATATATATATATATATATGGGCTTGGGTTGACTAAGTTCACTAAAAATGGCCTCTCAACGTGCTTGCAAAGGTGTAACTGCTTACACTATATGAACATATTGATTTTTCGCTCTTTTGATTCATGCTGCGCTAAGAACGGAGAATAGCTTCTTTAATTATTGAAGTATTTAGTATCGACATTAAAATCTAAAGTTATTAATTTTGATAAACTCTCTTTATGACGTGATGCTCGCTTGTCAACAGGGACGGCCTCGATTACTGATGCGAAATGTGAAACAGAAATTAGAAGATAATTACTGGCGACCGACTTTCGAACTGCAGTGACGTACATGGTTAATGTTTAGCGATTGAAGTGCCAGGCCACGTCTCATTCTAGGTTTCATCGAGGATTTGAATGCGTTTTACGCATGTTGGTAATGTTTTTTTTTCCGAGACTTTTCCAGAGGGGAACAAAATATATTAAAACTTTATTCGCTGCAGAAACTGGGGGCATCTTGTTATCACAGTTAAAAGTATATTTGAAATGCAGCAGTAGAATGTAATATTATTATTGCTACATCTGATAAGAATACGGGACTAAATTTTTCATGCTGTTTATTCACTTCTGGACTCCGTCATATTAAGGTTGATCGGATCAATGGTATGTGTTTTCGGGTCTTCGAACGTTCGATCTTCTTCTTTCGGGGACGTGACAGATTCTATTTCTCACCTCATAAGTTTTATATAACTTCCTGTTATCCGGTTGTCTTTCTGTCTGTATATCTTAAGCAGGTTTCACTTGCTTGTTAATATTGGTGCACCTACTGACATCCTTTAAGGCTCAGTATTACACTTGGTAGCTTTGAGGTACCTTCTTGGTCAAACTTCGAGATTCCTAAATCTTTTGAGGTTCTGATGTGACAGCAAATGGAAAATTTACTTCAGTATCTCTTATGGTGAACCCAGCACATATTGCGGTCATCATAGATCAATTCCTGATGGACATTAAATTCGATTAAGACCTTTGCTATTTATTGGTACAGAAGTAACAATGCCTACTGAACACTCTGTACTGTAGATGGAATATTACATAGAATAAGAATTTTCTTTTACGTAGCATGTTCTTCCAGGACACGGGTAATCATGGCTGTACACATCATCCAATCTTTTGTAATTCACCTCATTTTTTATTCATATCATACACTTCATTCACCATGACAATTTTAACAGTAACCCTCTACCTCGAGTGACTCTTGAGACCTTTATTGGGGAACTTTGATATAATGCTTGTCCTCTTGTTATCCTTCACAGTTCCTTTTCTGTCGTCCCTTTATACAAGCTCGATGTTTCTCTCTTCTCTTCTTACCTTAAATATGTCCTGTGAGTGTCAAATTCTGCACACTCTCTTCCTTCGAAATTTCTTCTTGGAATGTCAATTGCTTCATTCTGATTCTAAGTATAAGAAATATGAGATCAAGCGAGATTTGCGATGTAACCCTTGACAACCGCTACAGTGTGACTATGTATGGAGAACAAGTAACGAATTCCATGTTTTCCACTACTGATTATATAAGCTTATCTTACAACTGATAAGTCTTTATCTCAGACTAATACCATTCATTCGAGAATACAAACATAATTTATCCTTCAAGGAATTACTTTGTAGCATACAAAAATATAAATAGAAAAAATTTGAAAACCGACGACGTGGATGTAATATCCAACACAAATATATTAAGATATGTCACTATTGCCAATAACAGCATAAAATATGTTAATGACACACTGTCCATCGTCACAAACCTATTGCTAATCTATAACAAATGTTTAAATGATCTACATTTCATTAGAACACACTCCTGATAAGATACTGCCACAATCACTAAAATCTTAACTACTTTAGGTCAACCGTTATATATCCTAAATATCCTTATAATCTGCATTTGCTTCCTCTTCTTGCATTCATGCAACAACCTCCGTTACACTCTAACTTGAGTGGCTCTTAAGCCTTGTATTGTGTGAAAATTTGGTAAAAGAAAGAAATGGCTCGAAAGAAAAACTGCAAAAGCTCCTAGAAAGATAGCAAATAAAAGCGACAAAAAATGTGCTGACTATTAAGTCTAAGAAAACAAAATTTATGGTCCTCAGCAAGATAAACAGGAAAAAAGTGTAAGCTACGAGGTGCAGAAATTTAACTCTATGGATAGTGTAAGAAAATTCTACAGGAAAAAAGACAGAAATCCGGTCTACTGAAATAGTAAAAGATGCCTTTCAAAAGCTAAACAATGTATTAAGAAATTGGAAGATTTCATTAGAAACAAATAAAAGCGTGGGGAAAATGCACAACCATGATCAACAATGTCTTGAAGAACAACGGCACATGAAAGAAGAAGTACGAGTATATATTCCACTGTGAGAAATACTTGACATCTGTTGCATGATGAGGGGAACAGCGAGTAATTTGTGAATGGCTGACCAAGAGGACGAAGAGGATGAAAAATAGTCGAACGTTGCTTAGCGCTACAAGGGATCAGAAATTGTGGAGAGCTATAATTTCCCTTAAGAATACGGTAAATAAAAGAAGAATGCTATTTCCAACGATGTAGAATTGGTACTAACTCAGCCATTGGAGACCAGGATTCGCCAATAAAAGAATTGGCAACATGATATTTAACAATATAACAATTTCTTCTTTGATTTTCTAGTCTCTGTGGAAACGGTGTTATTTAAATGGTTCATTGAAGCTCAAGACTCAAGATAGTTTGGAATTAAATAACCGCGATGTACTGTCTGACTCAAAGAAACAAGATCGAAATTGGTCGGTATGTTGAGGGACTGTTTTTCTCTTAATAATGTCTCCAAGTTTACAACTCGCGCTCTTCTTTGTAAATATCTTTTTCAAATAAATCTTCTGTACGCATTGGCTGCTTAAACTTTGTAGTTTGCCCATGAATGAGGTAAAACGCGTCGAAGGAACTTTATTACTCATATCGCCACACACTCCGACAAAAGAGTCGAGTTTTTTATCCGACAAAAGAGTCGACTATTTTATCACCCGAGTACTTTTGATGTGGGTTCAAATTTTCAATATTTGTGAAGCTCGTATTTTAATTATTATCGTTTTTCCCTGGCTATCTGCTATTTTTATGCAACATTAACTACGACTGTCTCTTTATAAAGGCTGTTAATTTCTCTGTTGTAATGCATCGTCATTCTATCTATGTCTCTATCTATCGTGTTCTACGGCATAATATACATTGCGAATAGGGCAGTACTGACATGTTGTTTGTTTTCATTGGTCGGGTAAATATCACGTGTTCATT
This sequence comes from Acanthosepion esculentum, assembly GCA_964036315.1. NCBI lineage: Eukaryota > Metazoa > Mollusca > Cephalopoda > Sepiida > Sepiidae > Acanthosepion > Acanthosepion esculentum. Next base: position 40,396,050 of record OZ038508.1, on the reverse strand, counting down.
TTTTGCGTTAGTATATATTTGTGCATTAATTCTCGTAAGCGTTCTGAGTTTATACGCAGCATTTAGCCGATCGATGGAGCCTACTCTAATGCGGGTTTTTCGTGGTGTTTGTGTTCTTTTACGCATGTTAAGAATTTTTTGTGCCAAACAAAATTAAGACACACACACACACATACATACATACATACATACATACATACATACATACATGTAAATGATTGAGATGTCTTAGATGCTATCAAATAAAATAAATACATACATATATACATGATACCCTTCACTTCATTTTTGGAAGGCTTCCATCTCCTTTCAACGTCTATGGCCCCTAAGATGACTCTTGTTATTAGCATTTGATTTCATAGATATCATGGATATATGACAGATAAAATCCGTATCCTTGATTGGGTTGACTGGATTTACATGGGCTACAACTCTCTTGCGTACCGCCATGAACCTTTTTAGTCTAGATGATGATCTGTAAACTATGTCCAAATAAAACAGGTATTTTTGGCAAGACGAAGAGACAGGTTGCTTTATTCTGGTAATATAATAAACACGTCACATCTCCCCTCTTGCTTATAACCATCCATCATTATAAAATAAACGTTTTTTCAGCACTAAAGTAGAATGAATCAAATAAAGCTTTATAAGCTTCTACTTCGAGTTGTTACTATATTACTGTTGTGGATTCCGGGGATGGAATCCTGCACAAATAAATAAACAACGCCAGTAATTGAAATAGGATAATAAGTGTATTGAACGTAAGAATACAGACTTGAAGTGAAGATTAGTAGTCCAGAAATGCGGGTTAGTAGAAAGTATATGTACAAGTCTCTGTAAGTGAAGTCGTAATTCTCTCTCTCTCTCTCTCTCTCTCTCTCTCTCTCTCTCTCTCTCTCTCTCTCTCTCTCTCTCTCTCTCTATCTATCTATCTATCTATCTATCTACCTACCTACCTATCTATCTATCTATCTATCTCTATCTATCTTTCTATCGATCTCTGGACTCTATGTATCTCAACCTTGTCTCCAACTCTGTCAGTATAAGTATACTTTAGACGAGTCAGTCTTGTGTAAAAGGGGAGAGCCCCACAACAATTACAATGACATTTCAGATGGATTACATATCCTGCTATCGACAACAGCATGCGATCACACGCATCACATTTCCAAAACTGAATATTAGTTGGAAAATCAGTGTTAGTGTCTCTTCGAAGATCACGCCTGATCTGAGCATGACTGAGATATTCATCCTCAAAAGTATTGCATCCCTCTCTTATAAAGTGCCTCCACTCTGTACGTTTTAAAGTTGTATTTACATACGTACAGTGATACCTACATACTAACGCCACAAAAAATGAACACGTCATATCTCCCTGACCAATGAAAAAAGATAAAATAGAATTCAGTAAACCGAAATATCTCTGCACTGCCTCATTACCAAAATGTCCGATAAAACTGAATAAACCGTGAAACATCTCCAACTTATAATGGGTTTTTTTATCATTCTTCCTTATTTAATACAGAAACAAAATAAAAGAACATACCAAAAGAAAATAACAAGCAATACAGGACACAAAAACTTACTATACGATATTCAACCTTACTATACTGAAAACATTACCAGGCGATATTCAACCAACTATAGGAAAATGACTCCCAGGTTTCAGAAAATTAAAACGTGATAGATAAAGAACAAACTATGATAGATAGATAGATAGATAGATAGATAGATAGATAGATAGATAGATAGAGAACAAACTATAATAGATAGATAGATAGATAGATAGATAGATAGATAGATAGATAGATAGATAGATAGATAGATAGATAGAGAAAAAACTATGATAGATAGATAGATAGATAGAGAAAAAACTATGATAGATAGATAGATAGATAGATAGATAGATAGGGAACAAACTATAATAGATAGATAGATAGATAGATAGATAGATAGATAGATAGATAGATAGATAGATAGATAGATAAAGAACAAACTATGATAGATAGATAGATAGATAGATAGATAGATAGATAGATAGATAGATAGATAGATAAAGAACAAACTATGATAGATAGATAGATAGATAGATAGATAGATAGATAGATAGATAGATAGATAAAGAACAAACTATGATAGATAGATAGATAGATAGATAGATAGATAGATAGATAGATAGATAGATAGATATAGACAGATAACAATCTCAATATATATACAGATATTGAGATTGTTTTTTGTGACTTATCAACATTTTGTGGGTTGTTAAACGTCGAAACATATTTCACATCGTAGGGGATTGATTACAGTATCCTGTGTTCGCCAGCTGTCTCCCATCTAAGTACTGACCGGGATCGATGCTGCTTAACTTCTGTGATCGAACGAGAACCAGCGTTTTCAACGTCATATAGATTGAATGAGGAAAAGTGAGAGCAAAAGGAAGAAAGAGATGAGCATACTAAAATCGAATGTATTGATAGAAAAGACTGAGGTAGATAGATCCTAGCAGAGTGGAATAGATAGACACAAAGAGATCAGAAACGTGAAGCAAAAGATAAGGAACAGACTCGAACAGATAGATAGATAGATAGATAGATAGATAGATAGATAGATAGATAGATAGATAGATAGATAGATAGATTCACTCGTTCAGAGAAGTATATATGTTGTTTTCATCACCTTGGGACAGAAATACTGGCCAACAAAAAAGTGATGAAAGGCCATATCGTCTCTGTTCTCATTAAATTCAATTAACATTAACTAAACAATAACAATAATAGTGTGAGTTCAATCCACGTTCTTTTGGCTCATGATGATAAAAGGAACGCCTTCCTGCTGTTGGTCATGACGATGACAGCGACGCTGAGAGCCGCAAAACGAATTGATGAAATTCACAAGCTAATTACAGAAATATATAAGGAAAAGGAAGACATGATATTGATTTTTAGTTTCGGTAGCAATAGAACAGAAAATGACCAAACAGATTGAATTTTATAGAATGTGTGAGTGACTATGATATTGATAAATATTTCGATCTCGTCCAAGGTGTTCATATCTAATTATCTATCGAATCTGTATCTATCCAGTTCTTTACTTAACCATCTTCGTCAAATTTACCTTCGATCGATATCTGTTTATCCATCTTTCCATACCTGGCTTTTACCCATATTAAAGTGGAGAAATAATTATAGGAAGATAGTGATGCGCCAGGATCAAAGAAAAACCTGTGTTCGTAATCCTGGCCTCTATTCGAGTTCTTTGGTGCGTTAGCGATCCAACCATGACAACTGGCTTCGAATCTCATAGTCTCAGAGTCGATTTGTCAAGGAGGTAAATTCTTGACAATATCGAACTGGTAAGACGATCTCGGCGTGCATTACTATCAGGAAGTGTCTGAAAATCATACCACACCTTGAGTGTGAAATTGGATAGACAAAACTGTTCGAAAGCCGTCGATGGTTGTGTTAGCACAAAATCACAAGACATCGTGACTGAGAGTTTGAGTGCACTGACCTTGTTTAACTACTGATCCCGTTATATTATGTCCTCTCTCCCAGAAACAGTAACTTAGGTCAGCTCAGCGTAGTTGCTGCAGAAAGCATAGGCTGTCTCTTTGGGTATTGAAGAAGCAGAAATGTTCCTGAGCAAGCGTCTACAACGGGGATTAGCTGTGTGAAGATTGTTCATGAAATGTTTCTTCATTTTCTAACGATCCATAAACATTTTATTTGGCTCATGTTAAGATAAGCAAGTTTTGTGGGTGTACTTGCTGTGAAGTGAATTCGATGCGCACTTTGTGTTTGATTTGGGGGCTTTGTACAGGACTGAGATCAGCTTAGTCAACTACTATTTCGCTCGCTTTTTAGTTTTAGTTGTTTTTTTATACATCGATCCAAATCTACAGATATCTATCATACATATATTCGTTATATATATATATATATATATATATATATATGTCACAAAAAGACATTTCGAGTTTGTCATATTTTCTAAATATAAATACATACACATATATATATATATATATATATATATATATATATATATATATATATATATACTACCCACTCGGACAGTACGACTCGGAATTCCGTGCTTAATGCAATAATGATTACACCAAAGGAAATATATAGATGTATTTGTATATGAACACTTACACGTACATTTATTTATATTTATCCATTTCAGTATTCATATATATATATATATATATATATATATATATATATATATATATATATATAAAATAAGAACACAGTGAAACAACCAGCCTAGATAGCAAAGTCCTGCAAAATAAAAGAATGTACCTACGTGTCCAGAGTGCTAGCGACAGTCACATTTCGGTTATAGAAGTGGTTTCGCTGATGGAAAAATGGATACAAGTTCGTTCAAAAAAAAAAGAGAGAAATAATTCCTAATTTCATAGACAAACAATTTGGGATGTGGAAGGAAAAAATTAGCCGGTTCATATATATATATATATATATATATATATATATATATATATGAGGAAAAATATGAAAAAAACAAAATCCGAATATGCAAGTTTACTGTTTTAATGTTTCAATGTCGACGTCAGACGTTTCGGTCTAGTAGACCTTCTTCAGGACATAGTTATTAAAACATAATTAAACGATATTCTTAAAATTCAGTTATTTTGTTTTGATTATTCTTATGTCTATCGTCTTTTTATGTTGACTTGAATATCGTTTAATTATGTTTTATTAACTATGTCCTGAAGAAGGTCTACTAGACCGAAACGTCTGACGTCGACATTGAAACATTAAAACAGTAAACTTGCATATTCGGATTTTTTTTTTTTCATATATTTCCACATACTGTCGGATCTATATCCATATATTTGCTTACATATATATATATATATATATATATATATATATATATATATATATATATATATATATATATATATAACCGAGTGGTTAGAATGTTCGCTTTCAGACCATGAAACCGTGTTCGAATCTAATCATTGTCGATTCGTCAGTAAAATGACTCCAGGTGTTGTCTATTTCGAAATTGCCTGAAAACATTCGATAGATTGTAGACGGAAATGTTCGGAAGACTTCGGTAGTTTTGCTAACACGAAGTCATAAGTCATCGTGATCGAAGGTGTGAGTGTACTTTCATTGCTCAAACTGCTGATTATGCCAGATGATTCGCTCTCCCCCAGAAAATATAACTAAGCTCCGCTCAGCATAGTTACAATATAAAGAATTGGTGGGCTCTGTGGGTGTTGAATAAACACAAATGTGCCTGATCAGAGACTGACTAAATCGCCCTGATAGGTAGGTGTACTTGGAGAAAAAGTAGTCAGCCATTATATTGTGCGGGGTGTACACACTCACAGGTATATATATATGTGTGTTGATAGGTGTGCTCATTTCTTGTATATAAATGTGTGCTTACATGTATCTAGAATTAATTTTCTCCAATTATATTGATCTGTTCAGTAATCTGGCAGCTAGTTCATTAATCCTAATCTTTATATTCATAGTTTCTCTATCACTCTTTATATCATCCCCCCCTACCTATCCCACTTCCGTTTGTTTCCTATTTTGTCACGCACGCTTCTTATGTGCGCTCCCCCTCCCCCTTTGACACTTGTCAAAATCAAAACATCTTTAAACGGACTTTGAACCACTTACCATTCAAGGCGAATTGCATCAGACAATAAAAAATATACTGACAGACAAAGCCATAAATCGACAGACAACAACCTGAAATAAATTTAAAATAAAATATTCCTCTCGCTAATTTCATGCCTCTCGGTTTGACTATGATTTCCTTTCCACTTGTACATCTATATCGGCCTGATAGAATTGCCTCTTTTTCTGTTTCTCATTCTCTCTCTCTCTCTCTCTCACTCTCTCTCTCTCTCAACATATCTATCTATCTACCTATATCTCTTTTTTAGTAAATTCTCGTGAGATCTCAACGCCTCAGTCTTGATGTAATTACGTTTCCCGCGTAAAATCTGAAAAGGCGGGGAAAATCAATAACAGATCTTTATTACGTTCGCCACTGATATATTGGCACTTGGATTATTCACTGTCAAAAAAAATTCATTAATGAGTCGAGAGTTGTCTGAAAAACACAAAAAGAATATCGTTTTTTTTTTCTTCTTCTTCTTCATTTCTTACAACTTTTACAATTACAGCAAACTAATATTTCGGCGTCTTTGATTGCCAGTGAACTCCTCAACGTTGATCATCTGGTATGTCTAGCTGTTGTCTCCAAACTTCAATTTTCGTTGTTGAATCGAACAAATGCTCATTCATCAATGGAAGACTATAATCTATATTACTATCATTAGGACTTCAATCACCAGAAATATCCTGGATGCTAAATATATCGATAATATTCAACATCGTACCGAGCAGTACGGCTCATTTTGTACGAATGTTGATCATATAAAATTTATTCATTTATTTGAATATGAGGAACGCGGTAATGTTACACAAACGCTGACCTATTTTAGTAACAATGTGGGATACTTAAAAACAACTGTGATAAAAACAAAAAAAAAAGCTTTCGATGCTGAATGAAGTCGTCTTAGCTGTACGTCTCGACAGATCGAACGCCAGAAATTTAAATTTAAAGTTTAGCGTCCATACAGCCTCAACGTATCTTTATTCATAATTATAAGCAACGTTTTTGTTTATATTTTTTGGTTGGTTGATTTTGTTTAGCGGCATATCAACCTCTATAGGTTATTTAATGCGAAATCTAAATCTTTTGAACAACTACAGATTAAATGTATTATTGGTAATTTTAATATAAATATGTATTGTTGGTAATATATATATATATATATATATATATATATATATATATATATATATATATATATATTATAATAAAACGAAAGAAAGAACAGTAAGATATATAATCCGGTGTTCTAATTGATATTTTTACAAAACAGTGCTCAATGTAAATTTACAGACCATAAATATTATAAATTAACTGATTTACAATCAGGTAATTTATAATATATATATATTAACTGATTTTAATATATATATATATATATATATATATATATATATATATATATATATATATATATATGTTAACTGATTTGAAATCAGTTAATTTATAATATATATATATATATATATATATATATATATATATATATATATATATATATATATATATATATATATATTACCAAGAATAAATATATATACAAATGAATGAATTGCTGAAATTTTATCATAAAAATATATTTTTATACTTTCATAATGCTTCGTTTTTGTTTGGGGGTTCACTATTTTCCCATAGCTACGACATTAACAAGTGCTACTACAAAGGGTAGGATGGACGTAAGAACAACAGCAATTAAGAGATGGTTCCACGCTCCTCGAAACCTCCAGTCTCCCGATCAGAGGCCCTGCTACCGGCTGGAGTTTATAGTCATACCAAGGACTTGTTTATATTTTTCGCTCCGTCACTCTCTCTCGCTCTCTCTCTCTCTCTCTCTCTCTCTCTCTCTCTCTCTCTCTATATATATATATATATATATATATATATATATATATATATATATATATAATTCCATCAGTAATTAGTTTCATTTGATGAAGTCCTTTTAACGGACGTTTCTGCCTTCTTCAAAAGTACTTCGTCAAACTAAATTAATTAGCGGTAGAGATTTATATATACATATATATATATATATATATATATATATATATATATATATATATATTTATATATATATATATATATATATATATATATATATATATTTATATATATATATATTTATATATATATATATATATATATATATATATATATATATATATATATTATATATATATATATATATATATATATATATATATATATATATTTATATATATATATATATATATATATATATATATATATATATATATATATATATATATATATATATATATGTATATATATATATATAGTAATTCATCGAGCCCAGAATAATCTTCAAATGTATAGCACATGTAGCTTAAATAGAATATAATGACGTCATCAAATGTTGAAACCCACATTGCATTAAACAAAAAGTTAGAAAAGAAACCCCCATCGCTACTGGAAAGAGTGATAACAGCTACTGGACTTGAGAAACCTATTTTTCTGAAAAATTGTTTTAATTGAAATATTTTATAAATAATTCAGTCAAAAGTAGTATTGGCTGCTCAGTCAATGAACCGACTAATATTACTATTACCATATATCATATGCAAACTATTTTATACATTATGAAATTGACAAAGTCCGACAATTATTTTAAGACATTTTTATATTTATAGATTCTTTTTATAGATACAAATATTTAAGTAAATGCTCTGTTTATAATAAACAGTATTAAACAACATTTACCGGCCTGAATGTCCGAGAAATTTTCATAGAAAATATTCGTCCTCCGACAGGAATCGAACCTGTATCCTACACGGAACAGTCATATAGCCTGATGTGCATTAACCGATTGGGCCACAGAGGATCGATCGGTTAGTAAATTTCATAATGTGTGACGTCATTTGTTTACATTTAGATACGCATTGAGCAGATATGAATGTACGTGAGAGAATCATGGAAGATTGTAGTTTAACAACAGTAAAATCGACTTGATAACCGATCAATCCTCTGTGGCCCAGTCGGTTAAGGCACGTTAGGCTATATGACGGTTCCGTATACGATACAGGTTCGATTCTTGTCGGAGGACGAATATTTTCTATGAAAATTTCTCGGACATTCATGCCGGTAAATGTTGTTTAATACTGTTTATTATAAAACAGAGCATTTACTTAAATATTTGTATCTATAAAAAGAATGTATAAACATAAAAATGTCTTAAAGCTATTTTATATAAATACGTTGTAAGATGCAAACTGCGCATTCCTATGTTCTACGTTTCCAATTCCCCGTTAGTTCGAAGTCAGTCAGTTAAGTGCCGTACATGATACACGCTTGGGCGATCATGTACCTTTCAATACATGACTGACGAGGCAGATTTTTTCTTTCTGCATTGCCAACCAACGCTAAAGAATCCAGTATGTCCTTCTAGTATTTGTGCGTAAGTGAGTCGATATCCATTGCACCACAACACCTTCGGATTAATATGCCCATTAATTTTATTTTATCTATTTTAAAAAAATACCGTGGTATCTGTTAAAAAAATGGTATAACTTGGCGGCTCACTACATCTCTCCGAGTAATATAGGTTAAATGGTACTATTTTAATGAACGATCTTTGACCTATGCTATTGTCGAACATCCAAGATGGATTGCCTTTACAAGGATCAAGAGGCCTGACTGTCCTGTTATTTGCATATAGTGGGCGGTGAAATGGATTCCCAAGGTAATTGAGGCAAAGTAAACGCGAACTGTCCCTACTGAAGATTGTTGATCTCCTTCCGACTCCGCTATAAGCAGTCTGTAATCCGCATGTAATGTATTTATAATGGAAATTAATTTTTCGTTGTATTTCGTATGAGTAAAAGTCAGAAATGGGTTTTAAATTTCCCCCTTTTGTTAAGAAGAGATACAAAAAATTAATGAAATTACCTGTTTATTTTTCTGGAGATTAAAGCGACATTGATTATGTCAAAGTTTTTGCCACCAAAAGTACTGGTGATTTTGTTAATGTTTCTTCTCATCTCTGTCTGAATTTCTGAGATGAGGAATTATCATTATTTGCACTATTTATAGCTGGGCTATTGTCACAATGGCCTCGTGGATGAAGGCGTTTGTTTTTGAATTTGGTGACATAGCGGCTGTGAGTTCAATCAGTGGAAACGGGCGAGCAATAACTGAGCGCTACTAAATAAAGATAAGAACTAGACGATATCCCTAGACATGAGCAGTGAAATGAGAACAGTCTACCCTTATATGATTAAATAAATGATTCAGTTCAGAACTTCCTGTAGGTTACCCAGGTCGATATATACCTGGGAAGGCCCGAGGGTGCAACAGCTGAAATGTTGTGATAACAACAACAAAGAGGATAACAATAGTCCGAATTTAAATAGTCTAAATTTATTTTCATCATAGTTTATTAAATCTTATTCATTTTAGAGTCACTTTCATCGTCAACGTGTCTAGACCTATGTTTATTTTGCGCCTCTTTCTCACTCTATCGCCAGATTTCACCTTACTCCATTGAGTTCTATCCTAGTTTTCAGTTCTAACTTGTTATTCTTCAATTTAACACCGAGTCACCTATTCTGTCTTCCCTCCCCTTACCTTACCTTCCCCTTCCTTCCTTCCTTCCTTCCTTCCTTCCTTCCAAAATCCAATTGACTCCGTTCACGAGCCGAGTTCATCAACTGAAATTAAGTAGTTCGATACCAAACTGATGGGATCAGTGTGCCGATCGAACTCGGAATGAGGATCAACTCAGGCCAGGTCGAGGTCAGTATCGAAACAAATTATATCTGCCACCATATGCGAGATGTTGACCGAGGATCATATACAGACTGACCCCGAGAAAAACAGATTGAATGATGTCATTCGATTGCTGGCCATCACGAATTTAACTTTCGACCTAAACGCATCTTTCCACACAGCTGTAATTGACAAGACACAGATAACAATTGACCTACATCAGAATTCTTTTAAAGTTTCCCACCAATGCAAATTAAAAAAAAAATAAAACTAAACATAGTGTGCATCAATCTTGTTCTGGCAGAGTAGCTTTTAGATGAGACGAAAAAACATTACGATTTTTAAAAAATCAACCAAGATGAAACGTGAACGCAAAACTTTTTATTTATTTTTCTTTACCGTGCTTAGATGTGTGCATTGCGTAGTGGTTATCGGCGCGGAAAGTTGAAGCGCTGAGCCGATTTCAAATACCTCTAGGGAAGATAAAATTCCGTTTTTACTCGCTATAAGCTATGGGTTAAATGACAGACCAGATTGGCAGCGAGGCTAGGAGAAAGACAAGTCTGAATTCAAAACCGGTTGAGTGTGGGGATATTAAATCCTACTATTAAAATCAAAAGCACCAAATGTACACCACCGAATCTAATTTGAAGAATGAGAATAAACCTATCGCCCCGTTCACACTCCTCCCCGGTCTTTTGAACAGGAGTGCGTAGTCTGGGGGATTATGTGTGTTTTTTTTAATGTATTTGCTATTATAAAAATTAACTTCACATTATTTACATTATTCCGACTATTGTCCTCATCTTTGTTGCCATATTTATGACAACGTTCCGGCTGAACCCTTTATTTCGCTCGCTGGGGTAGACTGTTCTAGTTCCACGTGCCATGTCTAATGGATGTCAGTAATCAGTTACCTCCTGTTAATTCACCTCTCCAAGTTCTCCACTGCCAGTGACAGTGACAGTAAATTTGTGAGTTCAATACCTGGTTAAGGCAGTGAAGAACTTGGAGAGGTGAATTAACAGGAGATAACTGATAACTGACATCCATTAGACATAGCACGTGGAACTAGAACAGTCTACCCCAATGAGCGAAATAAAGGGTTCAGTTCGACATTCCAACCACCTGAAGAAGGCTGGAGCGTACAACGGCCGAAACGTTGTGATAAATATGGCAACAAATATTAGGACAATATTCCGAATAATGTAAATAGTGTACATAATACCTCATCTCAGAAATATAGACAGTTACTTCACATTATAAGCAAAATGTCCTTATTATACGCAAAAGCATTTTTCGTTTTATACGCGAAAGCATTTCGTATTATGCGCAAAAACTTCTATTGTATTATACGCAAAAATAGGCAACGTGTGTTACGAGAGAAGAGGACTTTATTTTCTTAAGATCAAGAACAGAAATAAAGAACATAGCGGAATTATATAATAAGTTTGGAAACCACCGCCTCCTCTCTTTTCAATCCTAAAAGTTTCAACCATTCAAATGTCTGCTTAATTAACATCATAAACATAATTCCCACCTTCTTAACACTAACCTTACCAGTAAAACATATTTAACCACCACAGATGTCAGGACTTATATTTACTAAGCTTAGCCTAGTACAAAATTAAAACTTCGTGTGGAGCACATTTGAGAACCAAATACATTATTGTGGCAATTATATAAAAAAAACAGCTTGTAAAAAATTACTCCTCAACGAAGCGCCAATAAGGTGTGGTATTCTTCTTTAAAATAAAAAAATACTCTTACATCTTATATATAAAGTACAGTGTATGCGTGTTTGTGCGTGTGTGTGGCCAAGCAGCTACTCCGCTCCCACTGGTCCGATTTCAATGATTCATATCTCATTCAAAAGCCCTAGAAAAGTTAGGGGCAGGGAACGGTTTTCGTTGAGCTCAGATTCAGGATTGCCAGATTAGGCAAGGTTAAAAATATATATATTTAATATATTATATTAGCCATTATCGTTGATTTCATGGTTCAAGGGGAGTAACTTTTATTTTCCCTTTGTATCCAAAATCTAAAATTGCAGTGCAAGTTTTATTATAAAGTAGCTTAAAAGCAGCCCTATCGGGCGGCATTTAAGCTAGCTCCTGTGGTAGGCTCTTGGTTTGGCCATCATCACAATAGCTAGGGAGGAGCAGATGCGATAGAAGAACTCAAAAATTGATCAAACAACAGTTAATAAATGAATTCACAAGACATGTTACAAGAGGGTAAAGAAAGAAGCGAAGTTGAAGTTAGTGACAGTTCAATACAATCTTCAGTCAATGTTTCTGAACTACTTACATGCTTCCTGGCTGTCGGGGCGATAAAGAAAATGTGTTGCTTCTTTCAAAGTTAAAAGGACAAAAGAATAAGAAACTTTCAAATATCGCGCCACTTATGATTACCGTCAGGGGAGATAATCTAACTCTATTTCGGATTTCCAACTCATACAATCGCGATTCTCTTATTTTTAGTGCAGTTCCTGTTTATTTGGGACACGATTCCATAAGACGCTATTTGAAGTCGCCAGATGACTTAAAATAAGGAAACCATCTTCCTTCTTCAACGTCTTTTGTTTTTCCGGGTTCAAATAAAGTAATAGCTCTCAAGCATAACAGCGAGTTGTGTTGTATTTGTTTATTTACTGGGAAACGTTTTAACAGATGGAAAATCTGACACCAAAATCCGAAGACGCGTTGTACTAGCGAGAGAAGTATTCCAAAAGCTAAACACGTTTCTGAGAAACGGAAAAAAATCGTTAGAAAAAAAGTAAAGATGGCTGAATTGTTACGTGTTACTTATCTTTTTATACGGCAGTGAATGTTGGGCGATCACCCCATGGACGAAGAACAAAACTAGGGAATCTGAAATATGATTGTACAGAAGGATACTAAGAATACCATGGACGGAACATGCGAATAATGAGGAAGTTTTAGAGAAAATTGAACCAAAAATGAATACATTCAAAATCGGGAAAAGACTGCTGAAATAGACACATAATGAGGAAAGGTGCCTTAGAATACTTAAACCTCACGGGACATATTGATAGCAAGAGAATTAGAGAAAGGCAGCGAGACAATTTACGTGACGATCTTGTATGAATGGATGGTGGAACTGAAGGAGGGGGGACCTTAGTCAAAGCAGAAAAAAACTGCTAAGAGCCGCACGAGATTGAAAGTTGTAAAGAGCCATGACTGCGTGTGTCCTGAAGGAATGCGGCACATAAAAAAAGAAGAAAAAAGTAAATTCATAACTTTTACCGACACTATTCTAGTATTATTAAGTGAATAAAATTTGGTTTTACGATACTAGTTAACAAACTTTTACTTAACGTCAGCTGCTAACGAAAATATATAACTTTTATGCGTCGTGCCCTTTCTGTTAGTAAGGCGATCATAACGTCTCACAACTTCCGGTCTTAATAGCTGCAAACAATATTTGTATCCGTACCATCCCTCCTAGTCAACCATCCAAATTTAGTAATGGAGAAAATGAAATTAGACACAGAATAGGCTGCACCAGTGTTAGTTTCACAAAACACCGCAAATAGCTACAAAACCAAAACATCAAACTCTAGTTATGTTCTTAAACTGCACTCACCCTAACGATTTTAATACAAAAATAATGACCCCAAATAAATGGTGTTTCCCGTCGTACATTCAGCGTTTTAAACCTTTCATACATTTTTCGATTATTTTATAGAAAACACAAAAGAAGCTTTTAGCTATTTATATCTGAAGTTCTTTTAGGAGTAAAAAATAGGAATTTCTTTTAACCGAAAATAAAATCTAAAGTTCCAAGGAGATTGCCATGTCTGTCGTGTATATTATTTTGTGTTTTTAATTTAAATCATTCAATAGTATCCCAATAGTTTGTTCTTGTGTTTGACTAATGATTGTAAATGTCTGAAAATAGTCAACTATATTTGATATTTCAGACCGCCTCGGTCCTTCCTCAGAAATTAATTGAATAACTATATATTACTATATAAAAATAACAAAACAAAAGTCATTGAAACAAAGCAAGTTCAGTCGACCAATGATGACAATTCCAGAACAAATCATCTCGTCAGAACGAGACTTTCATGTGGATGTCAAGCATGCCCGCAAACGCGTTCAGAAATATCTAAACCGTCAGCTGTATACAACCGCTTTCTGGGATTTAATGGTTTTTAAACGGCTTTCAGCGATTGAAGCCTGGCAAAAAATCATCCTTCTTTGAGCATTGTGCACTGGCGCTACAGAATCACAAATAAAGAGCTCTACCACATAACAGAAACTACATCACTTGTGGACTACCAAGAACAACAACATTCAACACTACTTCAAATAAAAGGTTAGGAAGGACACCTCGGCAATACTGGAAAGAGCAATAACAGCTACTGGACTTGAGAAACCTATTTTCCTGAAAAATAGTTTGGAGAGAAAGAATTTATAAATTTCAACCGAAAGCAGTACTGGCTGCTCATCCAACGTATGCCAAATGTTTCCTTATAGAGAAACGGCTATTATTACCATTACTATTATCATTTACACATGTTCATTAGATAGGTTACTCGCTGTTTCCGTCTGTCCCTCAATATACGCTAAGCTTATCTTTGCACGTCACAAAGATAGGTTATTTATTACTATAAACGTTATATATTTAGTGGGTAAACGTGTTTGAATAGACATCACTGTTTTGTCTAATAACTTTAATGTCAACCGGGCTAGATATCGGGAAGTCCTACTAAAGAAAATATTCTTTACCCGTCAGCGAAACTTCTTTCAAGCCAAGTGTGTCTTACCAATTAGGCTATGGGATGCCATCATGATAAAACAAGGTTCTATTTAAGAAATGCACATCAATCGTTGGGATCCATCGAAATCTATATCTGCTAACTTTCTTAGCCGAAACGTAAACGAAGTAATTTTTAAATAGTTTCTTTTTTTTAATCCGGCATTATTTCTCATTGCTACAAACGTTATGTTCAGTGGGTATAAGTGTAGATATAACTTTTTTTTATTTTAAAAAGTGAAATTAATATCAACTGGCTTAAACATCGAGAAGTCCGACCAAAGAAAATGGTCAGTAATCGAACCTGACTTCTCTTTTCCCGTCAGAGAAACCACTTTAAACTCAGCGTGCCTTACCAATTAGGCTACGGGAAGCCACCGTCATAAAACAAGTTTCAATTATCGATTTAAGAAATGCACATCTATCTAACTTTTCTTTCGTAACCGAAACGTAAAAAAAGGCATTTGTTACATAATGAATGGATTTTTAATCCGTTATAAATATTAACATTATTAATTATTATTGATAATTATTAATATTATTAATTATTATTATTAATAATAAACATTATATTTAGTAGGTGGAAATATAAGTGGAAGTGGAAGATTGTTTTTTGCTATTTTTCCAAGTGGGATTATCAGCCTTCATTGAAAATCCGCATTCAATATCATCACTTTTACTAGTGCTTGAACTTGGACATATGCAACCAAGCACAACTAAAATAGAAATATATACGAATTTCGAGGCATCCTGACTAAGCATTGCTCTTCGGCAGACTCGTTCAAGCTGTTGTATGTACAAAGGAATTCTATCCACACAAGATAGTGTGAAGAATTGTAAAGGAAATTTATTTTAATAGAAAAACGATTTTATTAATTTGCATTTCCTGTAGTAAGAATATTGAATTTTAATTTTTTTCTTTCTTTTCTGTGAGATTTTCACAAAAATACTGCTTGGAGTTGTACAATAGGCACGGCAACTAGAAATAATCTTTCTTTTTTTCCAAAATTGATTTCATATCTCAATAATTTACCCCCACCCCTAAATAACGAATATCCGAAAACAGCATTAAATTTTATAAAAGATAATAAGTGTTCCAAATTGCTATGTAAATTCGTCGTTGTAAATTGATCCCCCTATGGAAGCTAAAACAAATTTGCTCATGCGATGCAGTTTCTTAAAATGTACAACAATGAATGAAATAAAATAAAATAAAAATTCACACACACACACACACACACACACACACATATATATATATATATATATATATATATATATATATATATATATATATATATATATATATGGTGCTTTTTGCTCTGCCTAGAGTTTAGTCGTTTGAGCATTAATAATATAGGATTAATACAAATATAAAATTTGGCACTTAACTGATTGGCGTTATTCTCAGCATCCCGACTCTAGAGTTTCGTAGACGGACCCTCGAGCAACCGCTCCGTCCACTCGTCAGGAGATATCAGATACATTGAAATTCGTAATTTGGATTGCTTAATCGATTGTAATATATGAAAAAGGAACTGCGGATTACGAATTTAAATTTTTTAATTTTTTCTATGTGGTGGGGGGAATTTTAAGAAACGTTTTATGGTCATATTTGGATACCGAAGGTTATCGATTGACAATGAATTTACGTAACAAACTGAAATACACCTCTAAACTTTTACGAAATGTCATTTAAAAAATATATTCCGGATCCGTAGTGCTTAATCTATAGGAATATTTATATGAATTCATAAATTAATAAATGAAAAAAATATGATTTCTGCTTGCAGTGTCCTTTATCCTTATTTTCATTATTTGGTGAAGTCGTGAACTCCACCAAATAGTGAAAATGGGGATGCTACATATTTTACAAGCACAGTAAATTCTTTGAGCCATCTATCTGATAGGATGCAGAATTTTATTTTTCCTCCTGAAAGTCAACTAGCATAGAGACAATACTAATGAATCAGTTCCATTTATCATTATCCGCCTCTGTCTGTTTTCTCCACGATTCTGTACGTAGGTGCATGAATGAACTAAGACTGCGAGACGATAATTGGCTTCCTCACCACACAAGGTAAATACTAATTAATTTTACCTCTGCAAAACGTACAGATTAATTAATTTTATCTATTTCATTTATTATTTGTATATAAATCCCACGCACGATATTTTGACATCTGAGATATTTTGATTTCCATAATTACACAAGCGACAAATTCGTTTTTTATTTGTTGAATATACATATATATATATATATATATATATATATATATATATATATATGTGTGTGTGTGTGTGTGTGTGTGTGTGTGTGTGTGTGTGTGTTTCTGTGTGTGTGTGTGTAGTAGTCATTTTCTTAAATAGTTTCATGAGAGTGAAACTTTCATATGGATACCATGCATAGCGCCAAACGCGTTCAGAATTATCAATATTGTCAGCTCTATACAACTGCTTACTTAGGTTGATGGTTAAAAATGGCTTCAAGCGAGTGAAGCGTGTAGATCTCTGCGAGGACCAATCTGCTTCGAGCTTCTTTGTTTAGCGTTACCGAATCTCAAAAAACTGTATCAGATAACAAAAAACTACATCACTTGAGAACTTTCAACAGCTGCAACAAATAAAATGGATAGTACATGTAACTCGAAGAGAGAATAATGTCATAATGAAGTTGCTGACGTTCCACACGACTCCCAAACAAAAATCAAGGAAGGAAACTCTAATAATATCTAATAATAACATAATTATAACATCTACTAGACTTGAGAAACCTATTTTCCCGAAAAATCGTTTCAAGAGAAGGATTTTATAAATTTCAACCGACAGCAGCACTGACTGTTACGTCAATGAATCTCGAATGTTTCCTCAAAAAGAAACGTGTAATATTACCCTTACTATCTATCTATCTATCTATCTATCTATCTATCTATCTATCTATCTATCTATGTCTTTTTATTATCTATGTACATATCTATCTATTTATCTATGTCTTTTCATTATCTGTCTATCTTAGTCTTTTCATTATCTATCTATCTATCTATCTATCTATCTATCTATCTATCTACTTATCTGTTTCACTATCTATCTATCTACTTATCTATCTATCTAAGTCTTTTCATTGTCTGTCTATCTTAGTCTTTTTTATTATCTATCTATCTATCGAACTATCTATCTTAGTCTTTACATTATCTATCTTAGTCTTTTTATTATCTATCTATCTATTTATCTATGTCAGTTTTTTCATTATCTCTGTTAGTTATATTATTATCTATCTATCTATCTATCTATAATAGCCTGTTCATATCTTAGTCTTTTCATTTTCTATCTATCTATCTATCTATCTATCTATCTTAGTCTTTTCACTGTCTATCCATCTAAGTCTTTTCATTATCTGTCTATCTACCTATCTGTCTGTTTATCTATCTTAGTCTTTTTATTTTCTATCTTAGGCTTTTTATTATTTATCTATTTATCTATGTTAGTCTTTTCATTATCTATGTTAGTCATTTTATTATCTATCTATCTATAATAGCCTGTTCATATCTATCTAAATTTTTTCATTATCTGTCTATCTATCGATCTACCTACCGATCTATCTATCTATCTTAGTCTTTTCATTATCTAAGTCTTTTCGTTATCTGTCTGTCTAGCTACCTATTTATCTGTCTATCTATCTTTCTTAGTCTTTTCATTATCTGTCTATCTTAGTCTTTTCATTATCTAAGTCTTTTCGTTATCTGTCTGTCTAGCTACCTATTTATATGTCTATCTATCTTTCTTAGTCTTTTCATTATCTGTCTATCTTAGTCTTTTCATTATCTAAGTCTTTTCGTTATCTGTCTGTCTAGCTACCTATTTATCTGTCTATCTATCTTTCTTAGTCTTTTCATTATCTGTCTATCTTAGTCTTTTCATTATCTAAGTCTTTTCGTTATCTGTCTGTCTAGCTACCTATTTATCTGTCTATCTATCTTTCTTAGTCTTTTCATTATCTGTCTATCTTAGTCTTTTCATTATCTAAGTCTTTTCGTTATCTGTCTGTCTAGCTACCTATTTATCTGTCTATCTATCTATCTTAGTCTTTTCATTATCTATCTATCTTAGTCTTTTCATTATCTATCTATCTTGTTATCAGCGTCGTTAGTGAAATCGGCAGGCCGAGTTCGAAATTCCTGTCCATTCGGTTTCGTTGACATCGCGCTAAAGACCCTGGAAAAGGCACTAATCTATCTTCTTGGGTGGCAACCAATCTAGAAGAACTAAAGCCCTGAATTCAAAACCAAACTGAAGAGAGATGGACTCCCGTCAGGCTTTCTTACCCTAGACACAACAATGTTTCTATGTTTGCAGTTCATGTGGTGACCCTCTTGAGAACTTTCAACAGCAGCAATATGGATAGCACATGTACCACGAAGAGAAAATAATGACATTATCAAGATGTTGACATTTCACACTACTTCAAATAAAAAAGTTAGGAAGGAAACTCCGATCAGTATTAGAAAGTGCGATAGCAGTCACTGAGAAACTTATTTTCCTGAAAAATTGTTTTAACAGAAAGATTTTATAAGTTTCAACCAAAAGCAGAAATGGCTGTTCGGTCAGTGAATACCAGATTTTCCTTATAAGGAAATATTATCGTTACCATATATTCATCTTTTATGCGACATATCCCTTCCAGACGTTCGCGATCCTGGCTCTCCACAATTTCCTGACCTTTGTACCTCTTAATATTTTTTGTCTTTTTGTTATCACTCCTGATCCCTGTTCTGTCATCCATTTACTCAAGTTTGCTAGCTAGTTTATGCGTTGTTTTCCTCTGTCCCTCTTGCCATCAATCTGTCAAATCTGTGAGTATCATATTTTCTAAACACTCTTTCCTCATTTTATGTCATAGAAATTTCAACTGTCTCTTTCTGATGTTAAGTATAAGTGTTATTTTAATTTCCATTTCCTCTAAAACTTCGTTGTTGCTCCCATGTTTGGCCCACGGTATCCTCAGCATCCTTCTGTTGAACTACATTTCTGTTGCTTCAAGTCGCTTCTTCATCTGTGAGAAGATTATCCAACATTCACTGCCATATATTTGACCGATATGACATAACAGTTTAGTACCCTCTTCTTTATTTCTAATGAGATTTTCCTGTTTCTTAATACTTTGCTTACATTTTGAAAGGCATCTTTCACTCTCCCAATGCGCCTTCGGATTTCAATGTCGCACTTTCCCTCCTCTGTTAAAACGTTTCTCATATATTGGGAGGGGTACTGTCTTGGAGATCCCTCACCAAGTTGAGCCTAATAACAAGGATCTTGTGCTCCTTTGCAGTTCTTGCTTAATAGATATAATTAATTAACATAGATTTTAAAAGTACATCCTTTTAAATAGCCGTGTTTTATTCATTTCCAATCTGATCTTTTGTGGGTTTCATAAACAAGCGATTGTTTTGCTGATGGCTTAAGCTAAAAAAATGACGTCAATTGTTAGAACGTATTAATATTGAGATGCAGTGAAACAACGGTTTTGAAACAATGTATTGAGATTCAAGATTCAATAAAGCCAAGATTCAGAATTCACAAATGAAATCGAGGCCAATGAACCGTTTTATTAATCTATTTCGCTTTCTACTCGGTTAAATATCATACGTGATATATTTCAATTACATTATACATTATTTTCAATTCATGACTAACTAGGCAAAAAAAATTCCTACAGTAGGTTGCCATTTCTTTCTACGGTAGACTAATTGTCAACTAAGGCTAGAGATCCCAGTCCGTCATTCTATTTAGCTCATAGCTAGGAGGCTATAGGACCCAGTCCGTCCTGCTATTTAACCCATAGCTGGGAGTCTACAGGAACCAGTCTGTCCTGCTATTTAACCCATAGATGAGAGGATATAGGACCTAGTCCGTCCTGTTATCTAACCCATAGCCGGAGTAAAGTGATGGATTTCTACTTTTTCCAAGGGTTTTTGCGCGTAAGTGAATGTAACGAACCCGACTGGAATTTGAACTCGGCTCTCCAATTTCTTATTACGAGCCGATATGCATTACACTACATCGTACGTCCCTCTTACTACTACGTTTCTTTAAAGGAGATTTTGTTATATTGCATTTTCGATATAACAAGCATACAATCATTTGTATTTCATTATATTATATAACGAATAAGCAGAAGCCACTGAAGTGTTTATACAATTAGTTCCCTTAATACTACGTTCTTTTCTATCACTTCTCGCCTATGGAACACCCTTACGTTTACTTGCTTCCCTGATAACTACAATATTCAAAAAGTTAAATGCAACGTCAATTACCATCATCTATCTCCTAGAATCCCGTTCATCTTTTATCCTTTCCTCAGTCCTCTCTATACCCAATCTTTTCTCTCATTTTCACTCCCTGTAACCGTCTGCATTCCCGATTTGCTTTTTTTTTTTAAGCTTATCACCCCAAGCAAGGCTGGAGGCCACTAGCACGCAAGGGGTTACAGAAGGTTTGGAGGAAGAGCAGATAGAAGTGGTAAAGGAGAGGAGTGGAGAAAGATAGTGGATCGATCAAGGCAAGGGGGTTACAGAAGATTTGGAGCGAGAGCAGATAGGAATGAAAGATGTGGAGAAGGGAAGTGGATAGATCAAGGCAACTGGAGATGTCGATTGACGTTACACTTAAATAGTTGGAGATTGTATTTGTCAGGGAAACAGGAATAAGGAAGGGAGTTCAACAGGCGAGATGTGCGAGACATGAAGCTATTGGAGTAGAAGATACGTCTACATCTAACGGTTTCAACGGTGAAGGGGTGGGAACGGGATGCCAGCCTCGTAGGACGTTTAAATTCATGAGGCCTAGGAACCAGCAAAAGTAGCTCCTCGGAGCAATTACCGTGAAAGTACTTGTAAAAAAGACAGAGCGAGGTAACGTCGCGTCTGTATGGTTTTTTAAATTATTACGTTTCTTGTGGCAACTTGCTTTAAAAAAAGATTTCTTTGGTTGTTCTTAATTTTGATATCAAACGGTGAAAATGATAAAAACCCTAAATCCATACGTTGCATATCTCAGAAACCAGTTCTAAACCCACAGTTTAAATAGAAACTACTGGTGAACTGTTTAGTCAATGAATTCTTTTGTCACTACGTTTCTTGTGGATGTTTTGTTCAAAACTCGCTTATTTTAGACTGCAGTCTTATTTGTTCAAGCCTTTCCTGTGGGGCACTCAGATACCTTTGCTTCCTAACTGATCGTCTTGTTTCAACTTGGTCTTGAGACAGGCTTTATAGTTGCAGTATTTGTCGTTCTCTTGCTAATCTTTTTCTTTCGTCAGATGTTTCCATTTGGAGTTACTGTTATATAAAACACGTAACATTTTTAATATGGAAACAAAAAGGGATGTATATCATGCCTAGAGTAATTAATGAATCATAGATACCACTAAACATCTAAAATATCAATATATTCTTTTCTCAGCAAATTAAATATAGCTTGTATCTACACTATGTGCTTAATCCTATAAAGACTACCTAAAAACGTTAAATCGAGAAGGATATGGCAATAATGAAGAACCTATACTGGCAATAAACCGCCTACATACGGAGAGAAAATGAGTTCAGTAGATATGTAATTATGGAAAGACGTGTAAGATAATGATGTGTCTTCTCACTGGACTTATTCAATCTATGCAGTGAGTCGATTCTGAGAGAATTAGAAGCCTTATCAGGGCACATTGTCGGCAGCCACAATCTTAACAACGTAAGATATACAGGTGACACAGTGTTGATAGCAGACATGGAATAGAAATTAAAAGAATTCCTATAGAAGGTAGTGAAGGGAAGCGAGATTGTAAGATGCCAAGTATGATTGTTAGCAAAGAAAAAGTCCAACATGCAAATTACAAATCTGAAACACTAAAATCAAAGAAGTACAACAATTTGAATATCTAGGATGTGTTTTAACAGAGGACGGAAATCCGAATGCTCATTCCAAAGGCTAAGCAGAGAATTAAGACACGGAAATATTTCGTTAGAAACAAAGAGTACTGAAGGGTTACGTAATATCAGGCTTCCTGCATGGCAATGAATGCTAGACAATCTCCTCACAGATGAAGAAGAGACTTGAAGCAACAGAAATGTGTTTTTCTACAGAAGGGCGCCACAGGCAGAACATGTGAGAAACGATGAGGTTTTAAAGAAAATGGGGGAAAAAAAGGAAACTAATACTTAATATCAGGAAAAGACAATTGAAATTTCTAGGGTACATAATGAGGAAAGAGTATGAAATTTTAAAATAACGTTGATAAATATTTTTGTTTAAAAGGTTAAAAGAAATTCTACAATTATGAATATTATTAATTTTGTACTAAATGAAGGCGTGGCATGAAAAGCATAAGCATATATAAATACTGAACCTACTCCGTCAAAAATGAAGGCTGATTTACAACACTCTGGTATTAAACCTCTCTTCTAAGGTACTTGTGTGTGTGTGTGTGTGTGTGTGTGTGTGTGTGTGTGTGTGTGTGTGTGTGTGTGTGTGTGTGTGTGCAATCATTTCACCCCAAGCAAGGCAATAAAGCCACTAGGACGCAAGGAGTTACTGAGTTACATTTCTGAGAAGAAGGACAGTGATAAAAGAAATAGAGATAGCAATAAAGTTTCAGAGAGAGTGCAATAAAGAAAGTCGAAAACACACGAATTATCTAGTCATTCAAGAGACGATTCCCTGGCCATTGGAAAATTTTTCCGGATGTTAACACCAAAGCCATGCATACGTATTCTAGATTCTTTACGACAAAGAGAAAATAGCCTGGAACAGATAATTTATTGGCTGAGATAGAAAAGTTTAAATTAGTTTCACAAAGCTCTAAGGCAGTGTCTCTCAACGTGGGTGCTAGCGCCTCCTTATGGGC
Organism: Acanthosepion esculentum; assembly: GCA_964036315.1. NCBI lineage: Eukaryota > Metazoa > Mollusca > Cephalopoda > Sepiida > Sepiidae > Acanthosepion > Acanthosepion esculentum. The sequence continues at coordinate 40,371,977 of OZ038508.1, read as the reverse complement.
TCTGTTATGTTGAAAGGAGGCGCTGGGAGTTTTTATTTGATTTGGGGAGCAGTGAACATATTCAGGGACTTGGGGCGTTTACCCATATATTTTTTTCAAATTTTCAAACACTATTCAATATTGGATATAAAAGGAAATTTCTGAAAGTTATATAAAACTGTGGGAAGCTATCAAACTTTTCTTCATTGCTTTTTCAACTTCCTATGTGGCTGAATGTGGTTTCAACGTAGTTACACAGCTTCTTGCTAAAAAAAAAGAAACCACCTGAAAATTACAAAACGAGATCTACGATTATTTCTAAGCAGCATGGAACCTAGAGTAATAGCCTTATCCATTATGCACCAAAGCATTGAAAACATTAAGCTATCAAATAAAAGCTTTTTTTAGTATTTTAAACATTGACAGTTACAGTAGAAATGAAAAAATATTAAAATTAATTTTGCTATTATTATCTTGCTATGAAAGATGAATTCAGTGCAATATGCAAAATTTAATTTGGCAGAGGTGGGCGTTGACAAAAAATGTTTGTGCCGAAAGTGGGTGCTGGTTATAAAAAAAAAGGCTGAGAAACACTGCTCTAAGGTATATGGGGAACATTTCATTTGAAAAGATTCTAAACTACAGAAATTTGTACGAATACCACAAATATTGGAGAAAGAAATATTGATGGAGTAGATGAGTTTTACGTACTGGTTTACTCTTATTCCTTTTAATTGTAAATGTCGTGAGATTATTATTTTAATTCTAATTTTTAAGAAGAAAAGGCCAAAATAATTACCATAGTCTAGCAGGAAGGTGACTAAGACTAAGCATTGCATGGATGCAGAAGGCGCTTATCCCCTTTTGGTAGAGATAAGTCACGTGGGTAACATGACAGACACTTAGTGACGTCAATCTATACAGTAGCGAAAGCGGCAGTCAAATTCAGTTCATTTTACAGCAGCCAAACCGAAAATTTGCTTTCTTTAGTCCGAGATTCCTCCATGAACCGGGCAGAGGCTAAATTTGTTTCCTCGGCAGATTACAAGTTCATGGTGCCGTTTCCCTTTGGGAATATATCTTTCTCATATCTAGAAAGAAACTCTAGCTCGCAGCCCTCAATTTTGGGAAAAACCAAGACTCGCTGTTTCCCGTTCGTGGAATATGTCTTCGCCAGAGACGTAGATGTATCCAGCCCGTTTAAATCTGGAGTCCTAAACATGGATTCTTCAGACACAGGAGTATTTTGATATTATATGTAAAACCCTTTCTTTTTGCTTCTCCCTCCACTCTGCTTTATTGTGTAAATATATGTAATATGTTATTCTCCTCGTTGGACAATTGTATATATGGTTTCATGTATGTCTTTTTGGTATAAAAGTCTCTCGAAGAACAAAGCATGTTTGTCATTCTTTTTTCCTTTCAGCCATTCTACTACATCCGTGAACTGCTGTGCTACTATATCATGGCTATAATAATGCGCATAACGGGCGAAATACAAATGGGAAAATAAATTTTCTACCATGGCTCTCTCCCGTTACAATATAATATAGCCTCAAGATTGTCCACTGGAAGTACATGGAGAGATACCTACCCATGCGCGATATGACACCGCAGATATTATGCAACTGTTGACAAGAGCAGACACTTTAAACGCTACCAAAGAGTTCGGACTGCTTACTACCAGTCGGAATGCAGCAACCAGAAAACTGCCGACCCGGTAATGAAAGATTGCTGTCACTGGTCAGTCAGATCTCTTAAAAGTCTAGACAGTTACATCATTATGGTCATGGAGAAAGAAACTAATAAATTGAAACAAGGGACAAACCTCTATTTCTGTTTAATAAACGTGAAAGCGGTACGAATCGGGCGATAGGCGAACCTATCTATTCCTATTAACATGCCCATAGCACAGGAGGCTGGATGCTTTTATCGAGACACCACATCTAGGACGATTGCCGGACAAGGCTCTTGATAGCTTCCAAGCCAAGGAGAAATTACTAAATTACAAATAAACTTCTCTGAAGATTACCCCAGGTGTTGAATTCTAAGGAATCACTTGAATTTCAAGTACAAGATCAAAGTTAAAATGAATTAAAGTCTAAAGTTTTAACTTTGTTAAAGTCAAAGAAACAAACAAAGAGAAAATTAAGCAATCCTTTGTGAGAACTCATTAATTTCTATTATAATTAAAAATTAACATTCAATAAAATACTTCATACCTTAAGGTATTCCAAAGCGAATTTCGATCAATACCTTGAATTGGAGATCAAGTGACAGCAACAATACCTTGAATTGGAGATCAAGTGACAGCAACAACACCTTGAATTAGAGATCAAGTGACAGCAACAACACCTTGAATTGGAGATCAAGTGACAGCAACAATACCTTGAATTGGAGATCAAGTGACAGCAACAATACCTTGAATTGGAGATCAAGTGACAGCAACAATACCTTGAATTGGAGATCAAGTGACAGCAACAATACCTTGAATTGGAGATCAAGTGACAGAAACAATATCCCAGCAGTACTCTAACTACTTTTGAGTCATACTGTTGTCTGAACTTCTTTTGAATTGCGTCCTGATAACAACTGACGTGACTCTCGACTTCTTGCACCAAACACCCAGGTAAGGTCGAGAAGCTTATCTACTTTTTCCTCCTTTTTCAGATTTAACTTTTAATTTGGCAGAAACAGGGTAAACCACTATCTGCCGTGTCTTCTTTTTGTTTAGAATTAGCAAATTTAGTATCCTGGCGTGAATTGGGCGAAGCGTTTGAATCTCGAAGTCCCAGAAGATTTTATGTTTCGTTTTCTTAGGCGGATTCCAATCTCTGTACACACCATCGGTCTATATAGTCAAAACACTTTGTTCCCTATGGATCACCTTTCTTACCCAATCTTGCCTATTCCTGTATCCTTTTGGTGGATAATTTCCTACATTTGCAGATTATGTGATTGATTATCTCATTTTTATTTCCACAGTCAAAATTAATTATTAAGTATTATTTTTAGTCATGCATTTGCATATTGACACCAGCTTTCAGTCTGTTGACACCATAAATCACATAAAATGAAATCTCATTGACAAATTCCTTCAACGCCCACTAGTCTGTAATCTGGACATATAAATCGTTCTGCGAATCTCCGGTTCTTAGTAATCTTGACTTCAAGTTAAAGAGGGCGTTTTACTGCGTTCCACGACTTTAACCTTCACATGTCAAAGCTTACAAAATTCCCGGGAGAGGTTCTGATATTTTCGAATTTTCGTTTGCATTGATATTTATTTTATTATTCATTTCGTGTTACTTGTTTTTATTTTGTTATTTCATTTTATTGATTAATTTGGTCTTAAATATTGTTTCTGTTTAACTAATCAAAATTTGCATTCTCGTTTGATTTTTTGAACAAAGAGACGAGCGTCAATACTCTAATGCCACACCAATCGCCAAGGCGTTGATGTTTTCCCAACAAGAAACAAAGTGATTAAAATTCTTTTTTGCTTCTTTTTGTTGATTTTCAGAAAGGAAATTCATGGGCCGAAAACAATTGAATTTAAAACTTTTGATATTATTCAATGGTTTCTTTAATATTTTTTTATTAAGAATTGATATTTCTACAGGTATACACCAAATACACGTAAACCATTCACGCGAACAATACAAATTTAATATTAAAACCAAAATAAAAAAAATGATTTCAGATTATTTAAGCTCTTATCAAGAAATCCTAAGTTAAATAAGAACTTATTCAGTTTAAATAAAAAATAATCCTGTTAACAACTATTGTGGAGCCTTCCCTCTAATGAGGCTATTGTGGACTCTTCCACTTACTATAAAGTAGTAAGAAAGTAAGCCTCGGGTGGAACAGTGATATAGTTTGTTTTGTTTTTGTTTTGTTTTGGGGGGGTGGGGGGAACAGTGCCATAACCTGTTCGTAACTGTCGAACTCTCTGCCTTGAGCAAAGAGGAACCCGGACGAGGTTTTGTCGCAGGGGAAAGTTTCGTCCGGGGAAGTAAACAGGCCCGAACCCGTTTATGCGGGCTCTACGGGAATATTTTTGGCCGAGCCTACGGGCCAGGAGAACCCACAGTAAACTCGGCCTTGTGCCACATACATCCCTCGTGGTGGGGCGTTAAATATTATCAGTGTTATAGTTTTTTTCTATTGAGGTTGTTGGCAGTTCCTGTCAAACTCTCTGATTTTACAGGGAGGAACCCGGACGAGGCTGTGCCAAAGGGCTGAGACTCGTCCGGAGAGGTAGACAGACCTGAACCCGTTTATGTTGGTTCTACGGGGATTTTTTGGCTGCGCCTACGGGCTCGGATGACTCACGTTAAACTCGGCCTTGTGCCACATGTACCCTCGTGGGGGGCTACTAAATATAACAGTGATATAGACTGAACGCTGGTCAGCTAACACCCACTCCCAAGTCGTGTAACACACTTCTGTTGTATTTACTGTTCAATACACGATTTATCTGCAACCTTTTGTTTTATTATTTCTTAACCATTACTTGGTCACAACAACAACGCAAAAATTAATTTCATAAAAACTAATTCAGTAAATACACAAAAATAGAAAGGGTTTTAAGATAAGGATGTGTCTTTTCTCTGGACATATTCAAACTATACAGCAGTAGTTCCCAAACGGTGCTGCGTGCCTTATAGTTGCAGCGGGAGAGGATAGCAGGTGAAGCGGAATTATTAAAGACAATCGAAGATTTAGAAACAATTTTTTAAAAATTCATATACCAAAAAATAAATATATGATTTCAAAATTTAAAATATTATTATTGATTACTTGCAATTGCTTGCATGAGTCCCAGTATAAATAGTTATAAATAATTATTGACCGATTTCATCACTGTGATATTTTTGTATTATATCAAATATTAAGAATATAATAACTAGAGTCTGCAAACTGGAGGAGAAAGTTATCAAGAGTTATCTTCCTTGAGCCCGCTCTCTGGACCCCAAAACAAGCACATACCTTTCATTAAATTTGTGTACATTAATCATTTTATAAGTTATGTGTGTCATATATTGTATTTAATGTGCTATTAATCGTTATTCCTTATTTTTAAATGTACTTTTTATCATATAAAATGTGGTGAGGCACCAGCAAATTTTCATTCCGAAAATGCGACCCAGAGAAAATAAGTTTGTGAATCAATGTTATACAGTGAGGTGATTCTGAGAAAATTAGAAGCCCTACCGGGTGTCATTATTGGCGGCCATAATCTTAACATAAGATATGCAGATGACACAGTGCTGAGAGTAGATACAGAAAGGAAACGACAATAAATCCTACAGAAGGTAGTGAATGAAAACGAGAAGAAATAACTAAATACCAATTGCAAGAAGACAGAATGCATGGTTGTCAGAACAAACATGCAAATTACAAATTGGAGTTAAACGTCCTACGAGGCTGGCATCCCGTTCCCACCCCTTCACCGTTGAAACTGTTAAATGTAGACGCCTCTTCTACTCCAATAACTTCGTGTCTCGCACATCTCGCCTGTGGAACTCCCTTCCTTATTCCTGTTTCCCTGACAAATACAATCTCCAACTATTTAAGTGTAACGTCAATCGACATCTCCAATTGCATTGATCTGTCCACTTCCCTTATCTACATCCTTTCACCTTTCATTCCTATCTGCTCTCGCTCCAAATCTTCTGTAACCCCCTTGCCTTGATCGATCCACTATCTTTCTCCCCATCCTCTCCTTTACCACTCCTATCTGCTCTTCCTCCAAACCTTCTGTAACCCCTTGCGTGCTAGTGGCTTCCAGCCTTGCTTGGGGTGATAAGCTTAAAAAAAAATACCAAAATCAAACACGTCCAACAATTTAAATATCTGGAAAGTGTTTTAACAGGGGGCCGAAAGTGAGACAGTGAGATCCGAAGGAGCATTGGGACAGAGAAAGACGCCTTCCAAAAGCAAAGCAAAGTGTCAAGAAACAAGAAAATCCCGTTAGAAGCAAAGAAAAGAATACTGAACTGTTACGTAATATCAGTCTTCCTATATGGCAGTGACTTCTAGACAGTCTCCTCACGGATGAAGAAGAAACTTGTCCGACAGAAGGATGTATAGATCGAACATATGAGCAATGATGCAGTTTTAGAGAAAAGGGAAACAAAAGGACACATACGTAACATCAGAGAGAAGCAGGTGTAATTTCTAGCGAGGAAAGAGGGCTTAGAAAATTTGATACTCACAGCAAGCATTGAAGGCAAGGAGGACAGAGGAAAAGAACGCATAACATATCTTCTGATCTTGAGTAAATGGATTGCAGATCAGGGTTTAGGAGAAATAAAAAAGACAATTGATTAAGCGCTATAAATGATAGGAAATTGTGGACACAGTACATAGAAGAAGAAAATATAAATTTAACATATAATCATATAATAATTGTGTGTTTCCCCCCCGTCGTTAATTCGCAAAACTGTTACGCCTTGCCAATACCTTATAAATAATGGACTATTCCGTTTTAACCACGTGGAGAGACAAAAAGCGCTACTTCGTTTCAGTGAATCGGACCTGTATCCTATACGGAACCGTCATATAGCCTGACATGCCTTAACCGTTTCGGCCACAGAGGAACGTTCGGTTAGCAAGGTCGATTTTACAAGTTAGCAAGGTACGATTCCTGTCGGAGGACGAAAATTTTCTATGAAAATTTCTCGGACATTCAGGCCGGTAAATGTTGTTTAATACTGTTTATTATAAAACAGAGCATTTACTTAAATATTTGTATCTATAAAAAGAATGTATAAACATAAAAATGTCTTAAAATAATTGTCGGACTTTGTCCATTTCATAATTTGAGTCCAAGTAATGTAAATACCTCTTTTCATATAAAAAAAATCAGTCCGTCATGCAGGAGAAGATAGCTTCCCCCAGGGTATTTCCGTGTAGGTTAATGTAACGAACTCTACGAGTATTCGAACTCAACTCTCTGATTTCTCATTCCGAGGCGCTATCGTTACACCACCCGCACATCCAAGCAAGGAAACTTCCATCAATACTAGAAAGAGGAGTAAAAATGGATTTGAGAATTCTGTTTTCTTCAGAACGAGTTTTAAGAAAAAAGATTTTATAAAACTTAATCGACAGTAACACTAACTGTTCAGTCAATTAATCTCGTATGTTGTAAAGAAATGGTTAATTTCACCATTGCCATGTTCTCAGTTTTTCATCGAACTTCAAATTCTTCAACTGAGTTTTTTATGCAATTCTTTTGGATGGTTACATATACTCCACTGATTACGAGAACGACCTTCACCTGAGTTTTCTTTTCCAAGTTCTCGAGTAAGATTCTGGTTTCTCATTTGTCATTATTATTATAGCTGTTGTTGTAATTCGCCTTTACTTTGTGTCGTACAAAGTTTCCAACCAGAGTCTTCAAGAGACAATAAGATCTTTGTAGCAGAAAATACAAACAGATGAAGTGCAATGCAGTCAGGGAGAAAAAATATGTAATTGTGGTCACTGCATGAATATAAAGTACTCATGAGGATGTTTTTTGCCTCTTTTTTTTTTACAGTTTACATATTTTAGCTCTCTCAGGAATATATTCTACACATTTGCTCTTTTTGATTTCATTCTCAAAGCCCCAATATCGACAACTAATGTTGTCTTGAGATGCCACATTCTACTGATTTCAAATTCCTAGTATTTATTAATTATTATTATCCTATTGTAATTCTGCTTGTTCTTCCCTTCGTTAGTTCGCACGACCTTTACGCTCTGTCAATACCTCATAAATGATAGAGTATTTTTTTTCGAATGCGTGGAATGAGGGGAAAAGACTCTTGGTTGCAGTGAGAAAATGAAAGAAAGAAAGAAGGGAAGATAGAAGTGAAGAGAGAGAATCAGATTAAGCTGACTAGAACAGATACTACACTTGGTATATACTTGACAACCCCCTCCCACTGAGTCAGGTTGTAACACAAAGTCGTTTTTTAACGTGGGGACCCGAGCGTTTCCACCCGGGCCGCTGGACTTTGCTGGTCTTAGCTGGTCTTAGCTTGTCCAAGCTGGTCAGGGCTGGTCATAGCTGGTCCTAGCTTGTCCAAGCTAGTCAGAGCTGGTCAAAGCTGGTCATAGCTAGACGTAGCCGTTATACTACCAGCGCAGGGACGGATCCCTGTACCAGGCATGTATCAGTGATCGAATCTCAGCCAAAAGGCGATCATTAAGCTAGCAATCTGAGAACAGATACTACACTTTGATCTTAGTCAAAAAGCGGAGAAGCGATTGTATTTTTCAGCGCGTTCACGTCGCTACCGAATGTGACTTGTTTTCATATTCAGTAGAGTGTGATTACTGGAAATATCGTGAAAAAATTGCCCAAGCACCCTTGGTACTTTCCCGTTTGGGTACGCCTCAGGCGCCGGGCAATAAACCCTCCCGAAGGATAGGTACTGTCTGTGGGGCAGGTGGGGCAGGCCTCCAGGGTCTTGGGCTTAAATTTTTGACACTCCCCGACCTACGAAAGGGACGAGAATCGAAGGCGACCGGGATATAAGCGTAATTTTTCAGACGCCCAGTATCGAACGACGTAAACCGAGTAAAGTAATCACCATAAATCCAGTTACCATAAATAAAATAACATCATCTGCTGAATTATTTTTAAATTAGTATTAAGAGAAATGTTCTTAAGATTGGGATTGACTAATAATTATTATTATTATTATTATTATCATTATTATTATTATTATTATTATTATTATTATTATTATTGTTATTATTATTATCGTTTTTTATTGTTATTATAATTATTAACATAGCCTTGAAAAATGATGCGTGCAATAACATATGGATTGGCATTTCTGCCCAGGATCAAAAAGTCGTTCCATGTACTTTTGGCAAGGTATGATATCAAAATGCAATGCCTGCCCACCTTTCTTTGGCTTGTTCTTGTACTATAGTGAGAGACGCCGCGCAGTCTTCGATCAATTCCCTGCCTCACAATTAGATAACCCCTGTCCAATAGATTCCAACCTTGTGAAATCACCTTCCCCATTCCACCATAGGAGAAAGTTCAGAGTAATCTGGCACCTGCATGATGGTAGTTACAAATATAGGCACCTCACCTGAAACCAACCATATGTTATATCCTACCATCGGGTAAGTAAATACAAGATCAAAACGCAATGACTCGGCGCTTCGTGAAAATACTTACACGCACAGCCATATTAAACATATATGCGCTTTTTATTATTGTTCACCCACTTCCGATAATGTTATCTTATACAATTGGTAAAATTTCCAACTTCATTTTTTTTTTATGAATTTAAGTACTTTCGACTGTCGTTATCAAAATGTAGTCGCAGTCGAAAGTACTTGGATTCTAAAAAAAAAATGATCTTTGAAAATTGTGCCAATTAAAAAAACAACTTAGTCGTAATTTGGAGAAACTATAAAAAAAAATTGGGAACCCAATTATTATTGAATGAAACTTGCTTAAAAGAATTCTTATTGCTTAAATACATCTTAATATATCTTATATATATATATATATATATATATATATATATATATATATATATATATATATATCTGTGTGTGTGTGTGTGTGTTAAGTGATGATAAAAGGTACTTGGCTTGACCTTTATGCAGAGAGGTGAACTTCACCAAACACAATCTTAAGGCGGTCATAAAGAAGAGCTGAATTTTACTATCCTTACTGTCCTTACTTCGCGAAAATTATGTTTGGTGAAGCTCACTTCTCTGCATATGAAACTTTAAGTCGCTAAGGCAGCTGAAAGGTCAAGTTAAATACCTTTTATCAGTATTTATACTTTGCCCTGTATTTTTTATATGTTACATCGAGCACTGTTTTGGTAACATCAACTTTTGTTGGTTTTATACACACCATACACAGACACACATACATATATATATATATATATATATATATATATATATATATATATATATATATATATATATATATCGCGAGAGATAGAGAAACAGACAGACAGAGAGTAAACTAAAACAAAAACCGTTGATGGAACTAACGGACAGCATGCCAAAACCTAAAACCTTTAGCCAGATACGGTCTCGAATAAAAACGACAAAACTGAAAAAAGAGAAAAAGTCCTAAAGGCAAACTTACCTACTCAGTAAATTATTCGATGGCTAGATTGCCTAGACTGAGCAAAATACGCTTAATAACGTTAAATGCTATGAACGGATGGCTCTAGTCGTTACTCGAGTTTCATGCTCGCGTGATCTTCACACGACTTGAACGGTTCAAGTATATATAAACACACACAAATATATATATATATATATATATATATATATATATATATATATATATATATATATATATATATATATATATATATATATATATGAGAAAATTTCTCTGCCTGTCTAAGAACGTCTTCTAAACGAACTATGATGTTTGGTCAAAACTTGGGAAGTGGTTCGTTCCGAGAACTCTTCAGTACCCTATTTGGAGATTTATATATGCGGGTTATTGTAAGCATATCAATATTGAGTAAATGTGAAATTAACAAATTATTTCTTTCACTTCTATTTCTGTTCTTCAGATGATTTGTCCTTCGCCGCAATCTTTTAAAATGGTTACCTTAACCTCATTATTTATCAGTGAAATTCGTATAACCTCCTACACGGACTGTCGGATGAAAATACGAAAGCAAACTTAAAAGGCTTGTATTTGTTTTCTTTTTGTTTTTGGGAGTTTTTTGTTTTTTGGAGGGTGTTGTTTTGTTTTTTGCTTCTTCTGCTTTTGTTTGCTTTTTTGCTATTCTTGTTTGCGCACCAACCCGATCAGTCATTCTTTTGCCCAATGACATTAGAATTTATCATTTCATGTCCGCCATTTTTCTGTTACTTATTTTTCTCCATTTTCCTTTCGTTCCTTGCAACATTCATTCACAACGCAATCTTCGAATAAGGCAGCCCACAAAATTTATCCTTTCCAATTCTCTTTCATTAATTTTTAATCCGCCAGCCATTCACTTATTTATTCATTCTCTTTTTCCTTTCTGTTTTTTTTTTTCGTTTTTTTTTCTTCTGTATTTCATGTATTAAAACTTATTTTCCTTTTGTTTTCATTTTACTCGCTTACTTTACATTATTCTATTACTTTTCCTTTATTTAATGTTTCTATTGTGTTATTTATTAACTCTCTCAACATTCACTTTTATTATACGTTTTTTTTGCTGTTCTTGTCAATTTGCTTTTCGACATTTTGGCGCCAAATTTGTTCGAGCCGAAATAATGCCATTCTCTTTGTTCGCAAACGCAAACAACCAGATTAAACTACGTCCGGATCCCGTTGGAATTTTTCATATCTGTGACTTTTTTAAAGCGTGTTCAATTATGTATTTTTACGGTTTTAATTTTACTCAATTACTTCACAACTGTAAAATTATGTACTTTCATTCCAGGCACGTGCCTTGAGAAATTACTCCCAATAAACTATCAATCGACCTTTAGAAAGTAAATTGTCAACAAAAACGCTATCATTATAAGAAAATATTTTACAATATTTTGAAAAGAAAATTAAGATAATACATTTTTTAGAACAAATGCGAAAAGGACTGATTTCTTGTTTAATAAGGTGTTTCGTTTTCAGAAGCGTAAGATTAAACTACTTTTATTATCAGGTGGGATGTGCGTGTGGTGTAATTGGTGTAATTGATTGCGGTTCGAAATGAGAATTCGGAGATTCGTGTTCAAATTTTAATCGAGTTCGTTACATTCAGTTACGCGCAAATACCTTGGGAAAGGTATGAATCTATTCCCCCCTCCCCGCCTGCTATGAGGACAGATCGAGTTCTATAGACTTGTTTGGTAGTCATTCTAGAGATGGTGACTCAATAAAATTACACCTTCTTCCAGCAAGCCTGGGCCACTCATGGAAAGTGACTGAAAGCGTTTGGTTTTATTGTCAGGTAAATTCTGTTAGCATTCGCTAGGTGGCGTTGCATAAAGTAGCATATAAAAAAAGAAACACGATCCCACTCTCTCTCTCTCTCTCTCCCTCTCTCTTTTTATACATACACACACACACACACACACACACACACACACACACATATATATATATATATATAAAACAGATTTCTCGAACTTTCAGACTGGTAAATGAAAACAAATAAATATACCGTTATTAAACAGTATATGTATTTGTTTTCTGAATGTTCGAGAAATCTTATTAAAGATTTTCTTTAATAAAATTTCTCGAACTTTCAAGCCAGTAGAAATAAATATACTGCTTTATAAGTAAACGGAGCATCCACTTAAATACGAGTATTCACTAAAAATTACGTTTAAAGTAATGAAAATCTGTCGTATTGATAAAAAAAAATCCATTCTAAAAGTCTCTTTGTTTACGTTTGGATACAAAACTGTGATGATATTTTTTTTTTAAGCATTCAACCCCAAGCAAGGCGGGAAGCCACTAGCACGCAAGGGGTTACAGAGTTGGAACGAGAACAAAGAGCATTGATAGAGGAAAGGATGAAAAGACTGTTAGGGGATAGATCGGGGCATCTGGAGACGTCGATTGACGTTACATTTGAATAGTTGGAGATTATAGCTATCAGGAAAACAATAAATGGGGAGGGAGTTCCACAGGCGAGAAGCGCGAGACATGAAGCTATTGGAGTAGAAGAGACGGCTACATTTAACAGTTTCGACAGTGGAACGGTGAGAACGAGATGCCAGCCTAGTTGAACGCTTAAATTCATGAAGTCTGGGAACCAGCGAAAGCAGCTCATCAGAGCAGTTACTGTGAAAGTATTTGTAAAAAGATGGGGCAACGGCACGTCTGTGAGAGAGCGACTGCAGACGAGATGCCAGGGCCAATTACATTGCATATCCGTCTTTGGATTTTATCAAGGACATTGAGACAATTAAGAGGCCCCGGACAATATATGGCAGCAATACTCCATGCAAGGGCGAATGGTTGATTTGTATGAAAAATTTCGGGAGATCTATGACGAGAAGCTTCGATTTTTAGCTTAGAATAAACTTTAAGAAAAATTATTTAAAGTTTTATATTTGTTGCTATGTTAAAGTAAATAGTGTATGTTTCATTATTGAATTTAAAGACTGTAAAATTCGTTCTTCTTATATTGATTGTGTAAAATTATTTGAATTATCTGTTCTTTACAATAAAATAATTTGACATGATTTTTAATTTACATGTTTTATTTTATTTTAATTATTCTGTAGTAGTAAAGTTAAAATATTGACATTTTTTTATGTAGAAAATAAAAGACAAATTTTAAATAATTGTAGAAAAAAATGTTACATAGGTATACGGGAAGTTTAGCTGAAAGTTGGAAGTTTTCTTTTGTTACCGTGTTTCTAATAATATTATTATTTTCCCTAACACAAGAATTATTCAAAAGAACATATGAAGAGCTCCAGACAAGAATTCTTTCAAATTTTTCAATACTATGATTCTCACCACAAGAGTTCACATGAAAAATATGATCATTGTCTGCCAAAATATTCAAGATTATGTGCATGGCTAATTTCCTTTGATTTACTGAATGAAGAAAAGAAGAGTTTTTTGTCAATTTACCAATAACTGTATAATTATAGATAACAGCACTTGTAGTATTATCATTGGGATATAGCAAAGAACCTCTATTAACCCCTTGAAAATAGCTGTTTATTTCATGTATTTTGTCCTCATTATAACTTCCAAATATTAAATTCTTGCAACTGTTGCATTTTATTTTCTGTATCACGGCAATAACCTGCTACATAAAACAAGAACAATTTCTCTGCATTCATTAACATCATCATCTGTTACATTTATTTTAAATTTATAAATATCTAAATTTTGCTCCCCGACACTTCATCTCAGTTAGTTTGTAAATGCTTCAAATCAATACTTTGGTTATTAATGGCAGGCTCAACTTAAAACTGACATCATTCGGATTTTTTTTTCACACTCAAACACTTGACGTATAGAAATATTATATTGATCTCCACCAAGTTGTCGCTACTAACCAAATCCATCCTCAAGGTTATCTGCTTGAAATTTACCAGGTAATGCATACATCAATTTCAATTCTTCATGCAATATTTGGTCAGTTCTAGAATTGCATGAGTAGCATGATGCAAATTAGTTATGAATTTACTGTACAAATTACTGTACATATATTAAATTTTCTATTGCTTTGTAAAACTCCTCTATATAAAATGTAAATGGATATGTACTAAGGAAAAGAATGAAGATTTTCAATTATATATGCGTATTATTTGGAATGCACCTTGCCAATGACCAAGTACCTGGTTCCAGGATCATCCGAGACGATTATGGAGATAGAGGAGCCCAGGAAGAGACACTAAAAACCAAATAAACTACATAACTATCAACAAAAAATTCAGGAATGCAATCGTTCACTGTAAAATCTACCAAAGTGCCGACTGCGGGAGCGATCATCGCCCTGTTACGTGTAAGCTAAGAGTGAAACTACGGAAACGGAAGAAGCCTAAGGCAGCACCCAAGTTGAAATACAACAAACTCCTGAGCGACCCGTACCTGAAAGAAAAATATACAGACAATGTGAAACTCGAAATGGGTCTCATTAAGAGACGCATTAGTGACATCAGCAAACGAGGTCATCCCAAAGGAGAATGGACGAAAAAGAAAAAAACTGGATGGATGGCTGAGAAGATTCTCAACGTGATACAAAAAAGATCAAAAAAAATCTCTGCTACGATACGGAACAGAATACAGAAAATTACACAATGAAATAAGGAACAAAAGCACACAGACTAAAGAAGAGTGGCTAAAAAAATGTGCAGAAGTACAGAGATTGAGTACCACCAACAAAGGAAATATGCACTAATAAATAAGGCAACTAACAGGACAGAAGACATGCTCATCAACAGGCTGCTTAAAATCAAAAGACGGAACACTCATATTAGAGAAGGAAAAAATTCTTCAACGCTGGAGCGAGTATATTGGGGAACTTTTCCACGACGAAAGAGAACACCTAACAATACACAGAACTACCGACGGACCTGAAATTATAAAAACCGAAGTAGAAGCTGCATTGGTCAAATTAAACAGAAACAAGGCGGCAGGGCCTGGCGGAATTGTAACAGAAATGCTGACATAGATGAATTTGGCATAGACAAGATCACAGAAATAATAAATGAAATCTACAACACTGGGGACATACCAGCAGATCTATTTTCATAGCACTACCTGAGAAACCAGGCGCAAACGAGTGTGAACTCCACCGTACAATCACCCTAATGAGCTATGTAACAAAACTCATCATCCGTATTCTTATTAATAGTGCGGGCAGGAGAATCAGGTCAGAGATAGGACAAGAACAGTGCGGGTTCGTTAAAGACACCGGAACAAGGAATGCGATATTCATGCTTAGAATATTACCAGAAAGAGCAATACAAATGCAGAAAGACGTGTATCTATGTTTTATAGACTACGCAAAGGCGTTCGACAAAGTAAACCACAAGGATCTGCTGGAACTACTTAGCAACTTTGATATATTCGGGGAAAATATTAAAATAATCAAGAACCTATACTGGCAGCAAACGGCATGCATGCGCATTGAGAATGAGTTCAGCGAATATACAAAAATAGAAAGGTGCGTAAGGCAAGGATGTGTCTTCTCACCGGACTTATTCAACCTATACAGCGAGGCAATTCTGAGAGAATTAGAGATCCTACCAGAATTCAGTATTAGCGGCCACAAACTTACCAATATATGATACGCAGACGACATAATACTGATATCAGACACGGAAAAGAAACTACAAAACCTCCTACAGAAGGTAGCTAAGGAGAGCAGGAAGAAGGGACTAACCATAAACTACAAAAAGACAGAATACATGGTCATCAGTAAAAGGATGATCCCGAAATGCGATTTGCAGGTCAGGGACACTAAAATCAAGCATGTGCGGATGTTTAAATATCTAGGAAGTGTTTTGACGGAGGACGGCAGGTGCGACGCTGAGATCCGAAGACGAATTAGGATGGCCTAGGATGCATTCCAAAAGCTGGGCAGAGTACTGCGAGACGGGAGGAGTTATTTGGTGATAAAGAAAAGAGTACTGAGCTGCTACGTGACATCTGTTCTCAAGGATGAAGAAGAAACTCGAGGCAGCGGAAAAGTGGTTCTACAGAAGGATGCTGAGGATATCATGGAGTGAGCGTGAGAAACGATGAGATCTTGGAAAGGATGCAAAGAAGGAGGAAGCTTATACTTAACATAAGGAAGTAGGCAGATGGAATTTCTGGGACACGTAATGAGAAAGGAGGGTCTGGAGAATCTGATACTCACAGGTTAAATAGAGGGAAACAGAGACAAGGGAAAATAATGCATGACATACCTATCAGGCTTTAGCAAGTGGATAACAGAACGTGATCTGGGGGAGTTGGCAGAGGCACGAAACTTATTGAGTCACAAGGGATAGGGGGAAGTGGGGGGCTATGATCGCCTACGTCCTGAAAGACTCACGGCACATAAAAAGAAAGGAGTCAGACAATCTTGGAAAGGTGGGGAATGATTTGAATTCGCGTGAAAAAGGTGCATTGGACAAAATAGGTTGAGAATCACTGCTTTGATTGAACATTGTTTTGTAAAATGGGATCTGGACAGACGAAAAGACGGGCTTGACTACTAGTTTTCTTTTCTTTCTGAGGGTGGGGTTGCTACGATCTACAAGAAACACTGCATAGGACTGTTCGTAGATTTGTTACTTGAAGGATTATGGTCAGAGGTGGCTTTACTGGATATGGGCTATGTGTCTACTTCTTCTGACAAAGTTCCTTTAACAATAACTGATAAGCAGACACAGAAAGTAACTAGAACCCCAGTAGAGGGTAGTGAGTGAAAGCCAGAAGCAAGGACTAAACATCAATTGCAAGAAGACAGAATGTATGTTTGTCAGCAAAAGGAACAGTCCAACATGCATATTACAAATTGGAGATACCAAAATCAAGCAAATACAATTTAAATATCTGAGAAATGCTTTAACAGAAGACGGAAATACCGATATCTGAATGCATTGGGACAGAGAAAGCCGTCTTCCAAAACATTTCGTCAGAAATGAAAGAAAGCGTACTGAACTGTTACGTAATATCAATCCTCCTACATGGCAGTGAATACTGGACAAACGCCTCACAAATGACGAAAAACCTGAAGCAGCAGAAATATGATTCTACGGAAGCTGCTGAAAATACAATGGACTTAACATTGACGATGTCTTAGAGAAAATGGAAGCAAAAAGGACGCTTATACTTAAACAAATAAAATCTCTAGGATAAATAATGAGGAAAGAGGACTTGAAAAATGTGATACACACAGGACATCTTGAAGGCAGGAGGAACAGGTAAACAACACATAAACTATATATCGAGTCTGTGTGGAGGGCTGACCAAACTGGGTTTAAGAGAAAGAACAAAAAATAATTATTAAGAGCTGCAAAGCACAGGGAGTTATAGAAAGCCATAATCAACAATCTTCTCAAGGGACACGTCATACGGCACACGAGCGGATAATTTGAATTCATTGACTGATCTAGGAGGAAAGGAAACCGACTCTTATGTAGTAACTCACCATTTCACTAAATAGGACAATATCAGGACCATTTTCTGGGGTCTGGAGTAATATACTAGCGGAAACGGGAAATGTGTTGGATAGCAAAAGTTCATCACTTGCCCTTGAGGCATCGCCAAAGGAATAAATGCAGAAGGAACTAGACTATTTGGGGCCTATGGTCACTTTAAACATAGCCTTTGTGGCACAATCTATTTGTGTGGGCATGCGAATAAACGTTCATATCCAAGGCCAAATCACCAAAATATTTCCATACTGGTTTTAACTCTGCAAAACACAATTATGGTTACTAACGTCAGAAAACGTCACACTGACGTCATCAAGAACTTCCATCGACACGAGAAGCGGAATTATCGTTTAAATTAATATCTCGTTTCTTTTCTTATTTAATTTGATTTTAACTGTATGAGGTAAAAGTAATAATAATAATAATAATAATAACGAAATAAAAACGAAGGTAAAAATATTTCTAATCAATGTAGAATAGAAAAGTACAACAATAAAATAATGATAATAATATAAGATATATGCAGTAAAATAAGCAAAATAATGCATAAATTTTATCTATAATTATTATTATTATCAGAGTTTTTGTTCGTTTATTGGTGCATTAATTACATTTTCATCTTACATACACACACACAGATATATATACATATATATATATATATATATATATATATATATATATATATATATCGGTTAAGGCACGTTGGATCTAATGATGTAGCGCTTGTTTTCTGTTTAGCATTGGGTGTCTGGTTCCATCTAAAGTCTTCTAACTCTGTTTCACTCCTAGTTATCGACTTGCTCAGGGTGAATTGTTTCAATAGATATATATATGTATATCTGTGCGTGTGTGCGTGTGTGTGTGTGTATCAGTGGCTGCTCTAATTTTTGTCAGATTCATTTCAGTCTTTAAAAAAATATAATACTGGCATAACTTAGATGATAAAATTATTCCTTTTTACTGTAAGTATAATATATAATTTTTAAAAATCTCTGTGCATGAAATTAAAAAAAACATATTTTGGTATTTTAATATTAATTGTAATAATTATATAAAAATATACATATATTTTTTTAATTTTGCAGTGTATATCTATCTCGAGTGTGTGTTTGTATATATGTCTATGCGTCAGTGTTTTTATGTATTTCTCTGTGAATTTTTAGTTTAATTCATTGTACGTTTATGATCAGTACTGCTGACTGATGTCATATTTCCTCATCACTAACCCAATCACGCTCCTCACCCCAACCTTCCAGTCGACGAGTTAAGGCAGCCACTTTCTTCAAATTTAAGTCGGGCTAAATTTAATTTGCCTTTTTTCAATTGAAAACTTCCTCTAAAAAAACTTATACTGTACGGAATAAATTATGAAAACAATAAGTTGAAGTAAAAATGTGTTCTTTCAAAAAAAAAGGGCATACATGTCATTAGAGATTTTTTAAATATTTATAACTAGAAATGCATTGCCTATTAAGTATGTCTTTTGCTTGAAAGGGCTCAGATCTACGCAGCCCGACCAGCCACACTAATATTATTTCTTTTTTTTTTTTACTTACTTTCTTCTTTCTTTATTCTTTATTATGAAAAATATCAACGAAATGTATTTCAGTCAATATTTTGGACCCAACTGAAGTCAAGAATGAAAATGAAGCACCACGAAAGATTTTTGTTGCTTTGAAATATATATACTTGAATGTTGACTCACTCAGGTTAAGACCGACAACCCGACTCCCGGAGTCGCTACTGATATATATATATATATATATATATATATATATATATATATATATATATATATATATATATATATATATATATAGTTAAGTATTAACACCCCAAGCAAGACCACTAGTACTGAAGGGGTTACAGAGAGTGAAACAAAAGACTGACTATAAAGGCTTTTGGGGAAAGGATAAAAAGAAGAACGAGGATGAAGGCATCAGAAGATGTCGACTGATATTACATCTAAATTTTTGAAGATTATAGTTACCAGGGAAACAAGTAAGATGAAGGGAGTTCCACTGTAGGGAAGTGCGTGAGAAGAATATGTTGGAGTAGAAGAGGCGGTTACATTTAACTGTTTCGACAGTAAAAGAGTCGCACTGAGATGCCAACCTAGTAACACCCTTAAATTCATGCAGTCGGGGCACCAGTGAAAATAGCTCTTCAGAGCTGTTGACATGAAAATATTTGTAGAAAAGACAGAGGGAAACCTCATCACGTCTGTGAGAAAGTGACTGGGGTCGAGATCCCAAGTCAGGACCGATCATATTGCATATCTGTCTTTGGATTTTGTCGAGAACCTCGAGATGAACAGTTGGGGGCATCAGTATTCATTGCATGGACGAATGGTAGATTTGTAGGTGTAAAGGATGGACTCAGACGAGAAAAGACTTCTGGCGCGACACAGAGAACCAACTTTTCTTGTGGTAGATGCAGCTATCGATTCAATGTAGTTGTTCCACTTCAGGTCAGTGGAAAGCGTGAGACCAAGAAGGTGCAGTGAGACGCTCTCGTGAAGTTGAGCATCAACCATGCTGATAGGAGGCAGGGAGGTTTCTCTATCGCGTGTAAATGAGAGCAGTTTCGTTTAAAATTTGTCATTTCCTGCACCAGTCAACCACAGATTGGAGGTCGTATTCGAGACCAACGGCCAGGTTAACTTTCTCAGCGCTTCCGGATTTACTATTGAGACAGGAGTAAATGGTAGTATCGTCTATGTCTATATCTATCTACTTGAGAACTGATGACATCAGAAAGATCATTGATGAAGACCAGAAGCAGTGTTGAACCCAGGATGTAGCCTTGGGGAACACCAGCGTTCGCATGAAATGAACTGGAAGAGAACCCGTTGAGGACGACCTTCATTTCACGATTTGACAGGAATGGTTGGATTAAACCTATTAATCGTATTGTAATACCGTATCCCTGAAGCTTACGTAGAAGGCCGACATGCCAAACCCTATCAAACGCCTTCGAGATATCTAGAGCCACAGTTCGAGCTTCAGCGTTATTATCAAGAGCTTGGTATACAAATTCAGTTATGTGCCTTAAGCACATAAGCGGTAGACCGGGAAAATCGGAAACCATATTGTTTCTCAGAGAGTAGATCTTGAGAGATAAGATGCTTAACCACTTCGGCACTGAAGACTATGCTGAATAATGGTAGGAGACTGATGGGACGGTAGTTAGAGTGGTCAGAAAGATCTACAGAGTTCTTAAAAACACGGACGACAGAGAACTTGCAACGGGCTGGTAAGCAAGAATCAGCGAGACAATAGGTGTATATTTTGGAGAGGACTAAAGCCAGCTAAGGAGGACATTTCTTTAGCACTACGGCTGGTATCCCCTCACCACTACTTGCTTTATGAGAGTCTTATTTAGAGATGATCTCCAATACCATCGACGGGTTTATGCACATCTCACTCTGTATAACCTCAGTTTTAGAGGGAAAATCATGCGACGGTACTCCGGATGTGTCGAGTGTTGAGTTGGGTGAGAATTTCTGAGCAAACCATTCAGCCTTATAAGTTGTGGATGTTAGGACTTTTAATTGATTGAATAGAGGAGGGATTGAGGATTTGCTGTTGTTCAGAACACTCTTGCACAGCCGCCAGTAATCTTTAGAACCAAACTTGCGATAAGCAATACGTGGTTTCATTTTATCAGCAAACAGTAACTTTGCTTCATTGAGGACACACTTGCACTCATTACGTGCAGAGACAAAGAGACGTCTGTTGCAATCAGACATGTTGCTCTGGTACAGACGGAAGAAGTGATTCCTATGGGCTATAGCGGCTGAGCAAGCAGATGAGAACCAAGGAGATGATCGCGATTTAACCTGGTATTTTCTTGCTGGGATAAAAGCCTTCGATGCCGGCTTTTACCCAGCAAGACTCACTCTTGAAAATTAGATTTAGCTATGCTGATGGAAGACAGAAAGGGGTCTCTCAGATGATTAATAGAAAGCAGTTTTGTTTTGTAGTCCTTAAAATTAACAAGTTATGCTTTGTCCCAGTTAACAGTTGATTTTAGGTCATTTTGTACATCAGCAATCTATTTGACCTCATCGATCTCATCAGACTTACTAGAGTAAATGCTTGTGTCATCAGCATAGATATCAACCTGATGCCAACAGGAAGATCAATGACGAAAATTTAAGAACAAAGTAGGGCCAAGAGTAGAGCTATGTGGGACATCTGCATTGGTACGAAATGATCTAGAAGAGTGGCTATTCAGGACAACTTTCATTTTGTGATTTGATAAAAAAAGACTGAATCAATTCAAAGATTCGTCCAGAGACACCATAATTTTTCAGCTTGTGATGAAGACCGTTATGTCAAATCCTATCGAATGCTTTCGAGGTGTCCAAAGCAACTGTCCAAGCTTCAACATTCTTCTATAAAGTTTGATAGACTCTTTCACCAATAATCATTAATACATAAGTAATTGATCTAGAGAAACGAAAGGCGTGTTGCTTGTCTGAAAAAAGACCCTATGGTGTGTGATGCTCAACGAATTCAGCATTGATTAGGATATCTAGTATTGTATCAAAAAGAGGTAGAAGGCTAAAAGGCCGATACTTGGAAGGGTCAGAAGATACACACACACACACACACACACACACACACACACACACACACATATATATATATATATATATATATATATATATATATATATATATATAGTTTTACGGTCCTGGTTATTTATGAGTAAAAAGTGCTCAGTAGCAGAGATAGAGCGTATGTAAATATTAAAGTGAACACTGAGGTCAACAGCAAGCAGCGACAGTCTGTTTTCAAATTTTCAGGTCTAAAGAATGCGTTCAAGCATGAAACAGGCACTCGCCGCTTGGTGTTAACCTCAGTATCCACTTTCTCTGTTAGACACAGAGCAATGTTTATTACTGTTTAGGTAGATCTTTGGGTTATTATTTTATGGAGGCACAGTAAAGTAATGGATTGCGGCTCGGACTGAGAAATCGGAGAGCCCATTCCGAATTCCAGTCGAGTTCATTACATTCACTTATCGAAAAGGTATGAATCCGCCACTTCTTCCGCAGCTTGGGGCTAAATAGCAGGACATGTTGGATTCTATAGCCGTCGGTGGCAACCGATCTAGGAGAATGACAACTCTGAGTTCAAAACCTGAGCAGAGGGAATGGGAATCTTGTAGCACGTTGTGCACCAGTTCTCCGTATTCGGCTCTTCCAAAAAGTGTGGTCGATTCTCCACAAACCTTCACCACTATAATCAAATCATATGTTCGGGTAGTATGGTGGCTGCTTGTTTCTAAGAAGTGAGCTGCTTGACCATAATATGTCGAAAAACGGCCGGAGAATCATACACACACACACACACACACACACACACACACACACACACATATATATAGATAGATAGATAGATAGATAGATAGATAGATAGAATGATTAGATTATATATATATATATATATATATATATATATATATATATAGTTAGGTCTGCTCTACTTATTGTATTGAGCGCTTTATTTAGTTATTTTGTGTACTCGTATCGGGTTTTTTTCTTTGGGCTTTGGACTTGCATGCTAGACAATTATTTTAGGCTAACGTACATGTTCTTGGTTCTTTTTTTATAGCATTTTTTTCCCTTTGGTATTAGTTTGATTATTTGCAAATCAAGACACCGAAGGTTTTCCGAACGAGTATAGTTTCTTATACTTATAAGATTACTACTAATAATAATAATAATATATCATATATATATATATATATATATGATTATATGACATATATATCATATACATATATACATTATATATATATATAGAATGTCTATGCATATAAATATATACAGGGTGACCCAAAAAACGGGAATTTTTTAAGTGCGTATTGCCAGACATGAGCAAGTGGCAACACTGCGAGACAGTGACCTTGAGCAAGTAAACATTTCGCCATTTTAGTAACGAGAATGAAATACAGTATCCCAGGTGAGATGTTGCAGCAGTCAATGAGGAATCTCAACAGCAGATTTCAAGAATTCATTCGTAGAGGAGGACGCCATCTACAGGACGTAATTTTAAAAAAATGATTATTCCATCATTGTATCTTAAATGGCATGTTTTAAGGTTTCAATTACTATGAAGTAAATATTTTTCTTATTTTACTCTTGGTATTATTGGATTGTTAAAAAGTTCCCGTTTTTTGGGTCATCCCATATATATATATATATATATATATATATATATATATATATATATGCAATTTATATATATATTATTTATATATTATATATGGGCGGTACTTATTGGAAAGCGCTCAATATCAGTGATAGAGCTAACATATTTAGTTGGATTGGTGTGAGTTTGTGACCCTGGGTTTCACGCTATTTATGATCGTCAAACTCTGAGTTTGTCTGAGAATCGCAAATAGAGTGAAACCCAGGGTAACAAACTCAAACAAAGATGAAATCCCCAGTTCTCTTTCTCTTATCCTTTCTTCGGTTACCCGAAAGTAACAATTCAAAGTAAGTAGCACTGAAATTGGCTTTTGTACGTTCACAGAAAATGGCCAACTGTGACCCCCAGGATTTGGGGAGGAAATACCATATAGTTATGAATAACATAATCGTAAAATGATTTACGTAATAACAGACAAATCAGTTATCTTCAAAGTAACAATTCTTACTTAACAGTAAGTAGCCCTGAAAATTTCATTTGTGTATTTACAGAGAATACAGCTATTAGGAAGGCTAGCGTTAAAATAAATTTTATAACATATTTTTCACAATAGAGCTGCAAATAGATTTAGATATAGATTTACAAATAGAATAACATATAGATTAACCAAAGATTTACAACACTGACAAATACTACAGTTAAATCATAAACACCTGATGATTGGCTGTTTCTTATCTAGTTTACAGAGCCTCTTGATAAACAATATTTTTGCTTTTTCCGTGTGCCGTATAAATAAAGAAATGATTGTGATTGCCGACTCTTAGACATCCCATATAAAACTGGCTATGGAAAAAAACAGGTTCTGCAAGGTTAAGGCCTATCACATCCAAGGAATGCCCCGGGAATTGCAGACGTTTCGTTAATGCTGATTGCAAAACTTAATTACATTGGGAATTGCAGCCGCTTGAACTGGAAAGGCATATCCGAAGGAATAAGTGGAATTTTAGTAATAAATACAGCCTCTCCGCTTGATTTGCCAGTCAGAATATTCACCTCCAAGACTGTTGGTATCATTTTCTTAATTGTAATTGCAAAACTTTGGTGGGTCCAGGTTTCTTGGCAGCATCATTGCTGCTCCAGTCTTGAAGTGAAAATTGTGAGGTGGGAGGCCTGCTGGTGTTATGCTATTCTAAAATTCAACTGGATAATTCACAGCTTCATCGGTGTTTAGTACAGTATCAATATAATTGTAGCTGTGGCGCTCACCTGATAACTGTTCCAGAAGTTTGATGTTCAAATCATGAACTGCCACATTCTTTGGAGCTAAAAAGGCTCGACTTGTTTGTTTGTGGTCTGTAAACTGACTGGTAAGGTTAGGAAACACTCTAGTCATTACTTCCTTGAAATCAGATTCCATATGTCCAAAAGGCAAACTGACCCGGCCATCCTGCTCGCCAAAGAAAGTGCCATTACTAACATCCGATATTTGCTTAGAAAAAGTACCAGCTTCCTCATCACCACTGAGCTGCACTCACATGTTGGTTGTGAGTCTCAGCTTTTTCAAACATGTAGGAAGGCTTTATACATGTGTTTACCTCATGACCATTTCGGAATCACTGGAAAGGTTTCTCTAAAGTCTCCCGCAGGCAAGACTGTTGCGCCTCCCACGAGCAGTGTGTTGTGTCTAAGATGCTGAAATGACTTGTCAAGAGCCTCGAAAGAACCTTTATTGCTCATTGTCGCCTCATCCCAAATTTTCAGTGACTGAGAAGTTTGCCATTTATAGAACCACGACTGATGTTGCAGTTTGTCTTCTCTTTCTTGGACAAGTCCAAAGGAAGTTTGAAGGAGGAATGAGCTGTGCGATCACCACTTAGCACTATTCCACTTGACGCCACTGCTAGAGCAATATGTTTCATTTGGCGCAGTTTAGCCAGAAGTTGATTGATAATAAATGTCTTGCTAGTGCCACCTTCAATGCTCGAAACAATCGTGTTACAAACACCCAGTTAGCCCTCCATCAGTATGTCTTCATTATCAGCTATATACGTCGTCATTTCTTCGGTGTCATAACTGATCTGCTGCATGTACTCAATTCAAAAACTGTTTACGGCACTTGACTGTCCAGATCAACTAAAGACTAATTGTAAATGTCATCATTGAACGGGACAATTTCCGCTGAGGTTTGCCTTTTGAATCTTTCGTAGGATTTCCTATGCCATGCTGGTTTTGTGGTTCACCCAAAGCTTGAGAGGCTCACGCAAGCCACCTGTCATAAACATGATGGAAAATAGTTGGCGCAGTTGACTTGGTGCTCTACTGACTGCTGCCTCCCCCAGCATCGTCTTCCAGTCGTCCATGATTGGCGCAGGCTTCTCTGTAGGTCGTACAGACTCATCCATTATATCTTCGCAGATCTGTGAATGATGTAGGACCTCTGACAGTGTGCAGCAGTAGACGCAGAAAGAAGCACTCCTACCGATTAGGGTGCACAGTGTACACCCGCCCGATGATACCGCTTCTGAAGAGAGCATTTTCTTCCCAGCCCTCAACTTGTGCTCCTTACTTGCGCCTGTTCCATCTATTTTGTGGCCAGGTGTAGTAGACGAGAACCTCAACATACAGCAGTGTTCGGGCGAAGAGGTCACTTTGGCATAATTTGAAGAAAGCTGTCAAAGTGGTCTTTTGTGTATTCTTAACTACGTTTCGGGCAGTATATCTGTGAATGATACGCGCTGGCAATTTTCAAGATGAACAACTAGATTCACCACTGTTGGATGCCGCTCGTGGATTTCAAAGCCCAGGGTGTACCACATTGCCTCGTTAGAGGAAATATATCTTCCCAACTGATAGATTATATATATATATTTCAATATTGAATGAAGAGAAAGGTTTAAAAATAAGTATTTATTAAATTTTTGATTTCAGTTTCGATTTTCGTACTGATTCAACTTCATATCGTCTAATTAAACCGCCGCAATTAAAACTAAAACTTATAGGGAAAGAGTACGTGGCTCATGTAGATTAAAGACGTTTGGAATTTTTAAGAAGGATGTCTGTTTCCACAGCTAGATTTTTTTACACAGACGGTACATAGCACGAAAGTGTCCTTCAAACAGGCTATTACTTCACAGACAGCAACCACAACCACGATATACCTTTTTATGGGTAGGTTGAAATATGAGCTTAAGTAAAGATTATAATCGCAAATAAGCTTAATTTAAATGTTATTTTACGTTTAAATAATAAATAGTAATTTCTTTGTATAAATAAATTCGAACATGGCGAATTTAATGATGCAAAATTAATTTTTTTGCAATGTAGACACACCACGGATATCGTATTCAAAGAAAGATTATGCTGAATGAATGTGTTGAATAAAGATTTTTTTTAATGAAATAACCTGCGATTTGTTCAGACGTTGTCCCCTAAATTTTTAAAAGCAACCTAAGAGCCATATCTGTCTGGAATTTTAAGCTTTTTCAGAGTTATTATTTCGTAACACATGTATCTTAATTTCTAAAAGGTTTGCGTAACCAATTATCTCCCTTTCTTAAACGCAATGCTAGCATGTAAACAGCGTTTCGCTTAGACCCGGTGGTGAGCAGTGATATAGGGGCCCTACCGCTCCAATTATAGATTTTTATAAAAAAAACAAAAACAATTAGCCTAATAACAAACTGGATGATAGTTTAACATGTATGCAAAGTTTCATCAATATTGGTTCAACAATATTGCTTCAAGGGTTTAGGCGGCAACTTGATTCAGACAGAGAGGAATTGATATATATATATATATATATATATATATATATATATATATATATATATATATATATATATATATTATATGATATATATATATATATATACATATATATATATATGTTATAATTGAGTCTGTGATACACACAGACATATATATATATTATATATATATATATATGTTATAATTGAATCTATGATACTCACACACACAAACGCACACACACACACACACACACATATATATATATATATATATATATATATATATATATGATAGGACAGGATAAAGATCAAATGGTAAACATCATTCGAAGATGTTTCACTTTTATTAAAACTTCATCAGAGAATGAGATATGGAGAAATAAAGAATAAAGAAATTCTGTTTAATTTTTTTTTTTATCTTTGGTTAATCAGTGTTTGCGTTCATGAAATTCATACTACACAAAAATAAAAATAGCAGAATTTATTTATTTTTTATTTTTCTTCCATATCTCATTCTCTGGTGAAATTTTAATAAAAGTTAAACATTTTAGATTGATAAACGTTTCCTATTTGTTCTTTATCCTATCATTCTGTCGGATTACGATCTCTATTTTATCTGTATTTGATACCAATTCACACACACACAAACACACACACATATGTGTGTGTGTGTGTGTGTGTGTGTGTGTGTGTGTGTGTGTGTGTGTGTGTGTGTGTGTGTGTGTGTGTGTGTGTGTATACCAATAAAACACAAAATATTGGAAAAAGCAACTGAAAGCCTGCCAAGGGATCAAAGAAAAACTGACAACCAATGAAACAAAAAACAAGAAAAAAAAAGGTTGAAGTCCAAAAAGGCAAAAGAAACATGAGCAAAGAAAAATGTCTAAAAGACTGACACCTTCCTGAACACTAATAAAAAACCTTCTATGTATAAGTTACTAAAACAGACCGAATTTTCATCTGAATTTCTGGAATGAGTTATCATTATTTGAACTATTTATATTCGGGATATTGTTTGTGAGTTTGGTGACATTGTGGTTATGAGTTCAATCCCTGGGTTGGGTAATGTGTACTTGTACTCACTGGAAACGGGCGATCAGTACTAAACAGTGCTAAATAAAAATAAGAATTATACGTTATCCCTAGATATAAGCGGTGGAACGAGAACAGTCGACCCCGAAGATTAAGTTCAGAATTCCTTGTAGGTTACCCAGATCGATATACACCTGAGGAAGGCCGGAGGGCACAATGGCCGAAACGTTGTGATAAAAACAGCAAGGAGGCGGACAATAGTCTGAATATAAATATTGAGGGGTCTCCCCTTTTTACACAAATGGACTCACCCAGAGTATACATATACTACTGCCAGTGAATATCCGAACGGTAGTAGTCAAGTAGTAATAGAGTAGTAGTGGAACGTTGAGTCGGTCGGTAGAATAATGTAGTGGCAAGAGTCACAGTCACGAGCACTTAGACTCAGTAAGAAGTCATACAGCGATACGTCGATACCAAAGACTATATATATATTTGTCAACTAACCCCGCATTCCTGGAACTACTAACCTGTATTACCAGTTTGTATTATTACGTTAATACATTTATTTCCTATATTTATTCGTGGCGTTTGTTATTATTTGCTACCGGATTTCATCCCGGAATCCACAACAACTTGGCGACAAGGAATTTGAACTTATACGGGAAGGAAATCGAAACAAAATTCTTCCTCGTTGTCCACAATAAATTGACGACGAGGTATTCGAACTCACACAGAAAAAAAAAACAAAAAACAAAAGTCTCCTTTGCCGTTTTTTGCCAATGTCCACAACAACTTGGCGACAAAAGATTTACGAGGATTAAAATACGGAAAAGCGAGTTTTTCGTAAGACTTTTATCATGGAAGATTTTTAAAATATTTTAGTAGAACTTGTAAAATACCAAAATGAACAACAATTACAACTCCAGGAAAGAATGGAAGAAAAATGGCAAAAACAATTACTACAAACGCAGGTACTAATATTAAAGGTAGCGGGTAACAAAGAACAAAATATCGAAAACGAGGCGACTTTTTCCCAAGACGCAGTGTGGAATACGATAGAAACTTTCAATTACTCCCTAGAAGAGGATAAAAATTTCGGGGATTATTTCAGACGTTATGAAGACATCTACAACATCGATTGTCAAAACTGGACAGAAGTAAAGAAGCTACGTCTGTTGCTCAGAAAATTAGGAACTGAAGAATACACAAAATTTTTGGATTACATCTTGCCAAAAAAGACAAATGAGTTAACGTTTGACGAAGCAGTTACATGCCTTACAGAGCTTTTCAGTCCAAAGACGTCACAATTTCACAAAAGGTGGAAATGTCTTAACCTCGTAAAGGACGAAAATCAGGACTATTCCACGTTCGCCGCAATCGTGAACAAACATTGTGACGACTTCAAGTTGGCAGAATTAATTCCGGACAATTTCAAGTGTCTTATTTTTGTACAAGAGTTAGTCTCAGCTAAGGATAGTGAAATGCGCAAAAGAATGCTTCCAAAACTGCAAAGTGAGCCTGGATTAACACTACAAAAATTATCAGAAGACTGTCAAAAATGCCTAAGTATAAAGAAAAACTCGAAGGATATCGAGGAGTCAGGAATAGCACATATACGTAAGTTGAACAAAAGTTTACGTTTTTCACCCTCCCCGGAAAGAAAACAAAAATTCTATAATAATGGTAAAAGTACAACATATAGGACAAATTATGACAAAAATCAAAGCAAATATAAGCTCCCCCCCATCTGCATGTTATCAATGTGGAGGACTACACTGGAATAAGGATTGTCGTTTTAAATATAAAAAACGACTAGCGTGTGGAAAAATGGGTCACAAGGCATCCCAATATAGGAACAGAAGATTTACTAGTAAGATAAGAGCTACTAGAATGCACGACGAAACAATATTAACATAAGAAAATATGTGGAACTTGAAATTTTAAATAAAAAGATTAAATTACAAGTTGACACAGGTTCGGATTTAACGATAATTAACCTACAGACATGGAGAAAGCTTAATAGACCGACCATGATACATACGCAGAAAATTGCTACGTCAGTTACAGGAAAGCGTATAAAATTGGAAGGAGAAATGATCTTAAATGTGAAATTCCACGGAAAAACTAAAAAACTCAAGATATTCGTAATGAAAGATACAGAAAATCTAATGGATACAGAAGTTCAACGTATGGGATTTACCTATCAGTTCTTTTTGTAAAAAGTTAAAGTGCGAACCATCAGAAGCGACAAAGTTAAAGGAAGAATTACATAATCAATGTCCCGAAGTATTTTCGAGCGGTTTGTGACGAGGTAACAAGTTTGCTGCTAGAATTGAATTAAAAGAAAATGTCCAACCAGCAGTAAAAAAAGAAGCGAGACGTGCCGTTTGCCCACAGAATACGGTGTGTGTATGTTAAGTTATTGCCGAACAAGAACAAAAACCGGCATACACCTATAGTACTCAAGAGATCATTCGAACCTGGTACAATAATTAACAGACTAGGAAATGTGATGTACACAGTACAAGACGAAAAGCCTACTCACAGAAGACATATTGACCAAATACAAAATGAGATTCAAAGACCTCAGGAAGACACAGAAATTAGAAGGTCAAACAGGAAGAGAAAATCTACCGAAGCTCTGATTATCGACCATAAGAGAAAAAAATACTAACTCCTCGTAAAATGCATTTAAGGAGGGGTATTGAGGGCCTCCCCTTTTTACACAAATGGACTCACCCAGAGTATACATATACTACTGCCAGTGAATATCCGAACGGTAGTAGTCAAGTAGTAATAGAGTAGTAGTGGAACGTTGAGTCGGTCGGTAGAATAACGTAACGGCAAGAGTCACAGTGAGCGAGCACGAAGTCATACAGCGATACGTCGATACCAAAGACTATATATATATTTGTCAACTAACCCCGCATTCCTGGAACTACTAACCTGTATTACCAGTTTGTTTTATTACGTTAATACAGTTATTTCCTATATTAATTCTTGGCGTTTGTTATTATTTGATACCGGATTTCATTCCGGAATCCACAACAATAAATAACGTATATAAGGACAGAACAAATACGCTTCTCAGCGTCACTGTTCAGAAAGACACGAAATTCGAACAGCTTCTCAAGTTTAACGCTAGCGCGATCATATATATATATATATATATATATATATATATATATATATATATATATATATATATATTTCGCAGACAGTACTGTTTCGCTGTATCACAGCTCCTCAGTGCAACTAGACCTCAAGCCCGGATCGAAACCCAAACGACCAGTCAGAGTTTCTACCACTATCTTCATTCAACAGAGAGAAACAACTAAATCTAGCGTATTGGTTATACGAATGTAAACAAATGCCAATCAGTCGGAGTGCTCCAATTCATTTTACCGAAGAGCTTTGCATTAATATATATATATATATATATATATATATATATATATATATATATATATATATATATATATCCGACTCGTGGGAAGAAGCTGCTAGAGTGAAACTTACATCTCACCAATGGAATACGAAGATAATGAGAGTTGTACCTACAATGTACGCAGGATGGCGGGTCTTAGCCGTGAAGGTTAAAACTTGTGGAACTCAGGGAACTAGCACCTTTAGTGTTGGATCTTATGTACGAGCTCTACTTAAGGCTTGGGTTGAGTTTAAGGCCCCATAGGCGCTAGAGATCGCACACAGGAAAACAGAGAATGGGTGTTAAGGAAAAAAGATTTGGTAAAATAACTGAAAAGTAAAGGTATTTACCATAGATATGTGTGTGTTGTTAAGCGTTATCTGTGGTAAACGTCAGCTATTGGTCAAATAGTAGGACAGATTGCATACTTGGGTGGCAGCCAACCTAGGAGAAAGACAACTCTGAATTCAAACGCGTTGAGACAGCAACGGTTTGGTTTGATTTGGTTTACAACATGTCAACCTCAATGGGTTATTTAATGCCGACAAGATTTTTATTGCTGATAATATTTCTTTTTCAAAAAAGTATTGCTGGTATTAAAACATATTTTTATACTTTCATTTTGTGGGGGGGTAACTATTTGCCCATAGCTGGGACCCTGACAGGTGTTACCACCCCGAGTTATGGTGGACCTGGGAACACCAGCAATTAAGAGGTGGTTCCACGCTCCCCAAAACCTTCTGATCAAGGCCTTGGACACAGCAACGGAAAAACACTCCACGTTTCCCAAGAAGTCAGAACAGTTCACAGATAATAAGGAAAATAAATCTATGTATAGCTATGATTAATTTACGTCCAGAAGGGACATGGTATTAAAATATTATTTTAAGAAATTCGTATCAAAAACAAGGGAGGGAAAAAAGGATAAAAATTCGGGGTCATTTCTTTACTTGTTTATTAAACAGTTTTGTCAATTATGAAAAAAAACGGAATTTAAAAAACAAATTAATTGATAACTTCTTGGAGTTCGCCTATCTTTGTTTCCTGTTTAGGATTGGATTTCCGGTTCCTTCTAACGTCCTTTCATTCTCTTTCTTCCCCAGTAACTTACTGCGTTTTAGTGGCATTATCGCCATGCTTGGGGCGAATTGATAAAAAATAATACATTTTACCAGAAAATATTATTAAAGTCATTTTCTTTATTGCCGATATTGGTTCAATATGATGGAAGCTTTAAACGGAACCAAAGAAAATTAATCCAAACAAATAGTTTCAGCACACCTGACTAAACTGGACGATAATATTGATTTTGATAAAAAAATGTTTTGTTTTGTTTCTTTAAATTTGGATGCAATTGCCTTTTTAGGAAATAACGTATAGTCCAATTTTTTTAATCAAGAATGCATAGAAAATTGCTAAAGGAATTCTAAGTTATTTTTTATCTTAGCACAAAATGTATCACTGATAACTTCTCTGGACTCAGTTTTAGAACTGGTCTCTAAACGGAACAGACTAATTTATTTAGCATTTAAATAGAAAAAAAACTATAATAATATGGAGAAAAATTGTAAGACCTCAGCTCACTAAAATGGATTATTTCAAAAAAAATAAATGCAGATAAACAAAATTAAAAATATCTTTCTATAATATGCTGCATGTATTTGCATATACTTTGTCTGCACTTGAGTTACCTCCCTTGTGCTAGTGATACCAGGTAGCAGTGTCTTTATTTTGTAGACTTCTCGAAGACGCTTACGAAGCTTGAGGGTAAACAGACGGACTCTGAGAAAAAAAGAGAGTACAAGAATAACAATTGGAAAAAATAAAATAAATTGATTCGCTTTCTTCGGCTTATCGAGCATTTACAGGAAGCTAGAAAATACTTTTAGATTGTAAGATTTTTGGTGGGGGGATAATAATGGTTTAGTGATACAAATTTTACTAATTAACCCATAACTGAGGAAAGAAGTAGTGGATTTGTACTTCTCCCAAGGGTATTTCCGCGTAAGTGAATATAACGAACCCAACGGGAATTGGAACTTGGTTCTTTCCGTGTACTAATTCCGAGACATTATCTATTACACCACCCGAACATCCAAGACCTGGTATTCCCAATCGGTCACCCATCTAGGTACTGACCAGGCTCAATGTTGATCATACAGGAACCGGCATCGATCGTATGGGAACCGGAGTTTCAACGTGATGTGGCCGTAAGCCGTATGTAGGTGTATATGTGTGCTTGTGTATTTCTACATGTAGGTACGTTCGTGTGTTTGTTTTTATATTGATTTGTTTTCTTATGGATTATAAAACCTTTGTAGGTTATTTAAATCCGAAACATATTTTAGCGTTGTAAGAACAATTCTTTTTTTTAAAGATTTTTTAGATAATAATTATCGACAGAGTTTGATATGCTGGTCTTCTTCACAAGTTGAAGGGTTATGGTGTTTGTAGGCGAATTTGTAATTTGAGTCAATCTTTCATATCAAATCGTGAAAAGAGGGTTGTCTTAAACGGCCACTCTTCTCGATATTTTCACAATAATAGAGATGTCCTTGGATGTATTTTGATCCTACTTCCATCAAAGACCTTCCTGATGTTATCAGTTCCCGTCTCGGTATCTATATTGAGGGCACAAGTATTTGCCTCCGTCTTAAAGGTAAGCCTTATAGGTTCTATAAGGTCGAATTGACTGCTGATCTTGAAAATGCCCTTCAGTCTATTGTTAACTGTAGCAAGAAATGGTTTGTTAATTTTAACACCTCTAAAATGAAACTGCACTTCTTTAATCGTCGTAGAGAAACAATTTTCCCTTGCATCAGCATGGCTGATGCTAACCTCCAGGAGATTAACTCCAGGAGATTAACTCGTTACGCCGTCTTGGTCTAACTTTTTCCACTTACATGAAGTGGAATCAATTACGAGGTCTACTGCTAAGAATGTTAGTTCATTGTGTTGCTCTAAACTATTTTTCTCGTCTGAATCTTACATATTTATAATTCTACCATTCGTTCGTACATTGAATATTGTTGAGATAACTTGTCTGGTGCTTCTGCTGTGTATCTAGAGATAATTGACAAAATTTAATGAATGATCTTGTTGTGACCAAGTAAATGATTAAGTAATAACAAAAACCAGCTTTGCAGTAAGTACACCAGAAGAGTATTACACGACTAGTGAAAGTGTATCGAATGAACTAGCGCTCAATCCAATCACTGTTCACCGAACCTTCTCTCCTACTAAACTTATAATAGGCGGAAGTGTCTAACATACTCTTAGAGGGAGGACACCACAACAGATCTGCAATGTTACCGGTCCTGACATGGCCTCTAGGTTTCAATCTCTTTACCGCCGCCGTAACACAGCTTCCTTATGCCTTTTCTATAAAAAAAATCATGGTAATTGTTTTAATGAGCTTTCCTCTTTGGTTCCTCGACTTAATTTAAGCTTAGTACTAGATTGATAGCTAGATCTTATTATGATACTGTTAAAATTACTTAATGTAACCGTAAGTTTTTTGTTTTGGGGTTTTTTTTGGGGGGGGTATTGTTTTTTGTTGTTGTTTTTTTTAATGATTTCTTCTCTCGCACTGTTTCGCCTGTGGAACTTTCATCCGGTTTTTTGCTTTCCGGTCAACTACGATCTTTAAAGATTTAAATGCAATGTCAATCGTCTTCTTTATCTCTGAAACCTGTTTTTTTTTTATTATTTTGTCTTCTCCTAAACAACATTTTCTCAGTTTCTTTCACTCTCAGTAAACCCATTGCATAGTAATGGCCTTACTGCCTTGGGGTGAAATGATCAAAAAGAAAAGATTAACAAATCAATGTTAGTAAATTTTTACGATATACAAAGTAAACAAGCTATGGACATCAGCGATTTGAGGGGTGTTTTTTCACATTCCATTTCCAGAGACAGCATGACACAAAATAATAAAAGTGAAAAAAATAACTATATTTTCAAGGAATAAATTTCATTCAAAAAATCACAATATATCCTGGGGCTAGTGAAAAAAAAATCTCCGTATTCACAAAATTCGGCTGTTTGGGGCCATTTGGTTTTGTTTGTTTTTTAAATTAATCAAATAGAAAATCTGTCATATATATATATATATATATATATATATATATATATATATATATATATATATATATATATACTCACAATATATTGGAGAAACATACAGATATTTTTAAAAAAAGACATTTCTATGAACACAAAGAGGATCTTACACACAACAATTTATCAAATGCATTAGTCAAACATAGAAATAAATTCAAACACAACTTTGATGTAATAAATGGCATTCCACATTTATTAAAAGTGAAAGTAACTCACTTAGACGGTAAACAGAAAATTCTCCAGAGTGCCGCTATAGAATCTTATCAAAATATAAATCTGCGCCCCAGATATTTTCAAATATCTCCGTTCCAGAAAGATTTACTTCTTTTCCAACAAAACATTCGTAACTATAAAAATGTTAAAAATTAAAAGAAAGCAGTTAAATTTATAATCCCTTTTATTATTTAAAGTATATAATCCCAAACTAAAGTAATATTAATATTCATTACATTATAAAAAAAAATTAACAACAATATCATTTACTCACATTTGTTTATAAGACACTAAATTACCTCACTTAGCATCCGCCACAATTTACCGAGACTTTTCAGTTAGCCTTATGAATATTTATAAGCGTTTATATATAATTGTATATTTGGGTAGCGACATATTTTTGACTGAATATGTAAAAACATCCTTGAAAATGGCTAATAGAATAGCCGAAAGCGCTCGGATAGATAGAACATTTGAACAGTTATTACACATTTTATGTCCCAAAAAGAAAACACGAACACAAGAAAAATTCATAAAATGTTTAATCGGTGTACCTTGTTAGTCGTCCTTAGTGAATATATATATATATATATATATATATATATATATATATATATATATATATATATATATATAATGTGTGTGTGCGATGGGTAAATTGTCCTCATTTTATATTTTTCATTTCGCGCATGCGCGTTTTTTGCTTGTGATTTTGTCGACTGCACAGTAAAGTAGGGTAAGTTTGGGCACCGTCTGTGAGAAAAAGAGCACCATAAAGCAATTCACTCCGCCAGAACGGCATGTTGTACTGCTTGGCATTCGTGCCGGAAGCTTCAATACGAACATAACAGAGTGTGTTTTGGTGTCAATCTGACGACAGTGTAGAGGATTCGGAAAGAGTTGGATGATTACGAATGTGTTTGGAGTAATCACCAGTTATGCCGTTATGCCTCCATTCATCTTCCCACAGAGCCTCAGAATCAACACGAAGGCCTACATCAAGTGCCTTCCCTGGGTCAAAAGGATGACTGCTGGAAGACCCTATATCTGGCAACACGATTCTGTACCATGCCACACAAGCAGGAGAAACCAGTCATGTCTGCGACTCCATCACCCCTTACACCTGGACACCTAACTCCCCAGACTGCAACCCTCTTGACTATCATGTGTTGGTCGCAGTTGAGTGAGAGACCAACGAAACTCCTTATAAAACCAAAGATGAACTAAGGACAAGGATCATGGCACCTTTCAACAACTTAAACAAATAGACTGTCCAGAAGAGTCGCGGGAGATTCCGAAGTCGTCTGGAAACCATGGCTGAAGCCAATGACGATTTTATTGAATACATTTTCTCTTTTGCACAAATACCTTTGGGAAAGTTATGAATCCACCTCTTCTCTCTCCAACTATGGGTTAATTAGTAAGACTTGTATTACTAAATCATTATTATTTCAAAAAATGCTAATAACACAATATTCACTTTAAAATATATATTTTGGCTTTAAATACCCTACAAAAGGTTGATAATCTATAAAAACAAATCATTAAAGAACTCGCACGTACCTACACGCACGAAATGCACACCCACATATACACCTATATATACATGCGCTGACACAGGCGTATCCACACAACCACACACATTTTTGCATACACATGATGCAAAAATATATTACGTTACTCATTGCTTTCGTTCATCCATTTATTGGAATTGCCCTCTTCGTTCTATCCTTTGTTCATTCATTCCTATTTTCATTCATCATTTTATGTATTTGTTACCGTCTTCATAGGCCTTTGTTTACTCATTTGCTTCTCCATAAATTTCTTTATTCATTCATTCCCTTCTTTCATCTCTTTTTTCACACATTTCCGTCTTCATTCATAATTTTTTCGCTCATTTCCTCCTTCATTCATCTCTTTATTCATTCATTTCTTTATTCACCCTTTTATTCAAGCATTTCTATTTAATTCAACGTATTTTTCTAAATTCTTTTTCCCCTATTCCTTTATTTACTCATTTCATTCTTCAGTCATCACTTTATTTACTCATTCTCTTTTTTCATTCATAGCTTGGTTTAATCATTCCCTTCTTCATATATGTCCATTTTTTTATTAATTTCTTTCTTTATTCATCCATTTGTTTACTCATTCACTTGTTTATTCATACGCTTATGTCCGCTTTACCTTTTTTCGTTCAACCCATTATTCACTAATTCCCTTCTTTATTCATTAATCGTCCCCTTCTTCATTCATTAATCGTCCCCTTCTTCATTCATACTTTTTCGCTTTTTCATACATTCTTTTATTTATTCATTTCCCCTCTTTATTTATCCCTTTATTCAAGCTTTTCCGTCATCGTTTCATTTATTAATTTTCTTTTTCACTTATTCCTTTGTTTACTCGTTTCTTTTATTTATTCATTCCTTTTTTATTCATGCCTTCATTCTCTAATTCCTTTTTGCACACATTACTTTATTCACTTATTTCTTTATTCCCTCATTTCCTTTTATTTAATCATGTATTCACTTATTCCCTTCTTTATTCATTCTTTTATTCGTTAATTCCTTTCTTCACTCATTCCTTTAGTCACACATTTCCTTATATTCATTCTTTTATTCACTCATTCCGTCATTCATTTGTATCTTTATTTTCTTATTTTCTTCTTCATCCGTGACTTTACACTTTCCCTTCTTCATTCATCCCTTTACTCATTTCTTTAATTCTTTATATACCCCTTTTTCATTCATTCTCTTCTTCATTCACTCATTTCCTTATCTACTTATTCTTATTAGTTCATCAATTTCATTCTCGAATTGGATATTTTTTTTTTCATTCATTTTTCTTTCTATTTGCACACACACTCTCTCTCTCTCTCTCTCTCTTTCTCTCTCTCTCTTTATATATATATATATATATATATATATATATTAACTTTTACCTACTTAGTTATTCTTTCCTTCATTCTCTGATTTATTCTTCATTCATATTTTTATTATGGATTTTTATTTCTTTCTAATTATTTTCTTAATTTTTCCTTCACTTATTCACTTTTCCTTATTTTAATTTCTTCCTTCTATTTTATTGTTTTAAAGAAAATCCCATTTATTAAACTTTTCTTTACTCACGTTCTATAATCTTCCTTTATAAATTGTTCTTTTTTTTAATTTCTGTTTGGTTTCTTTTGAAAACTTTACAAATTTCTTGATGACACCGATTCCTTTATTTCCTTTTCTTCTTCCTTTTTCTTCTTACTTCATGTTGTCC
Organism: Acanthosepion esculentum; assembly: GCA_964036315.1. Lineage (NCBI taxonomy): Eukaryota > Metazoa > Mollusca > Cephalopoda > Sepiida > Sepiidae > Acanthosepion > Acanthosepion esculentum. Next base: position 40,332,414 of record OZ038508.1, on the reverse strand, counting down.
AATTATTTCCCTTCGCTCACTCATCCAATAACCCTTTCATCCCCTTCACTCTTCATTTGCCCTCCATTTTATTTATTTTTTACGACGTTTTCCTTCTTTCCCGCTCTTTTGCTATAATTTACCGCTTCTTTTTTTTCACTTTACTCGCTTCGTCAAGTCGACGTATAATGAATCCCTCGTTCTTGTTAGCCTGTCATTTATCACTGGTCCTCAACGACGAAGTCATCAGGTAGTTGAATGATGAGCCTTAGTCTCAATTTTTTCCAACATTCTACGCTCGCCCCGATCTACGCTACCCGCCTCGCCGCTGCCCGCACCTTAAGAACTCGTCTGTTAACATTCATTTCAATGAATAGCCTTTCATCTTCAACAGAACGTTCAAGTGGATTTCCTATTTCCTAACTTAAATTGAATAGCAACGAAGTAAGCCAGCGACTTGCTTATACACGATAATATATTTGTGCGTGTGTGTGTACGTGTTCATGTGTCCATGTGCACACACACACACACACACACACACACACACACACACACACATATATATATATATATATATATATATATATATATATATATATAAGCATGTATGTATCTAAATGTATGCATTTACGTCTCTGAAAGTGATACACTTCTGTGCTACATATATATATATTTATATATATATATATATATATATATATATATATATATGCGTGTGTGTGTGTGTAAACATGCGTAGTAGCGTGTGTTTTCTTGGATAAATATATGTATATTTATCTATCTCTGTATAAATATAAATATATAGATAGGTAGGTAGATAGATGCGTTTATAAGTGTGTGCATACACACTTGAAAATACAAGTATGTAGAGAGAAAAAACTGAATAAAAACATGCAAAATATTCCTTGTGAGTCATATACAATGAAACATGCATAATTCCTACTCAAATATATATATGTGTGTGTGTGTGTGTGTGTGTGTGCTAAAAGAAAAATAAACTTGTAAACACTACACAATAATAATTAATTTGGATTTTATGCATGCACACACACACACACACACACACACAAGCACATACCTGACCATAGCTCCATTAGGACTCATTTAAACATACACAAAAATCTACCAGATTCCATCCGAAACATACTAGTAAAATTACAATCATAATAACCTTATCCACATGTAAGCAAAGATAAAAAATAATGGAAGTTCTAATAATAAAAAAAAGAAATGGCCAACACTCAGTAACATTAACTATGAACACAGCCTCAATGCGGTGTCCGTGTTTGGAAAATAAAACATTCCTATAACTCTAGATACATATATAACACAAACCATACATTAAGTTAAATGGAAAAATAAATTTATCCTTAATAATGGCCGAAAATATAGCCGAAAACGAACGGATATGCAGAACTTTTGGACAGTTTTTACACACTCTGTGTCCAGAAAAGGAAACACTTGTACGTACATAAAAATAAAAAAGCATAATCGTAGTACCTTTTCAGACGTCTTTAACGAAACACACACACACATACACACACACACACACGTATATATATATATATATATATATATATATGCGCTTCCTAAGATCAATGTTGAAAAATGTTTTTGATGGTGTGAAGCTAGAGGGTCTTAACAGAGACCATCACCCTTTGAATATTTGGTACTGGCGCTACAGATCCGCAAAGAACTGTGCCAAATAACAGAACCCATATGACTTAAGGACTACCATCAGCAGCAACAACAAAATGGATAGCACATGTTACGTTAGGAGAAAATAATGACATAATCAAAATCTTGACATTCTATACTAATCCAAATAAAATGTACGGAAGAAGACGCCTATCAGTACTGAAAAGAGCGATAGCAGCTACTAGACTTCTTTCCTAAAAAAAATTGTTTTAATTGAAAGATTTTATAAATTTCAACCGAAAGCAATACTGACTGCTCTGTCAATGTTTCCTCGTAGAAAAATGGCTAATATTACCACGCACACACACAATATATATATATATATATATATATATATATATATATATATATATATATATATATATCGAGAAGGAGGTTTACACAGGAACGTCCCTTTTCAATATTTTGAATTTAAATTAACTACAAAACATTTCGCTTTTAAACTTGCCTTGATAAAATCGTATTGACGTATCGTCGGCAATGACTAAGAAATATTTTCCAATTGTCTTTTTATCCAAATTGTTTTATCTTCATAATTATTGTGATATATTGTATATATATATATATATATATATATATATATATATATATATATATATGCCAAGAGCTGCTGCTTTGCTGAACAGACTCCTGGCAGGATGTTTTCACGGTCATTACAATCTTAAAGTCTAGAGTTAACTGTTATCCTTCTTGCATCACCTCACGAACTGCACTTCAGTAACCTTCTACTTTGTGTAGCTCTCTTCAGCCTTGTATTCGGTAAACATTATATATATATATATATATATATATATATATATATATATATATATATATATATATGTGTGTGTGTGTGTGTGTGTGTGTGTGTGTGTGTGTGTGTGTGTTTGTGTGTGCGTGTGTGTAAATATAAATATATATGTATCTCGTTTAGTAATATTTGTCTGTTCACCATCCTTCCCACTCCTCGTTCTGACATCCATTTACATAAGCCTATCAGGAAGGCAACCCGCTGCCTCGCCCTATCTTTTTTGCCTTCGATATATCCTGTGAGTGTCGAATATTCCAAGCCCTCCTTTCTCATTATTTTGTCCAAGACGTTTCAGCTCTCTCTCTCCTTCTGATTTTAAGCGAACTTTGCGTTTCCGTCTTTCTTTAAAACTGCTCACATGCTCCATCGATTGTATTCTTAGCATCCGGACCCCTTTTGCCTCAAGTCTCTTCTTCATCTATGAGAAAATTTCTAGCATCCACTGCACTATAGGAGTATTTACATTGCATGCGATAAAATAGCATCCAATCTTATTAGAATGGTACATGATCTCATGGAGAGGAAGAATGGTCACAGGATACATAAACGTCATTTTATAGAAAGGATTTAGTGAGCTCAAATTTGGTTTCATTTTATCGAAATTTTCCATGTCACAATATGATGGACTTAGTGTTTATTAATTTTTATAAGGTTGTATATTATTGACTTTTTTGCGAAGCCCTGATCATCTAAGATTTTACAAGAAAATTGTTATTGAAAATCTATCTGAATGCCATACGACAGTATACAGAATGTTTTGACGTTTGTCAGAAGCAGATAATAGAACAATCGATACTAGACACACGCACGCACCAAAGGATTACTGAAAAATGTCCGAGTATTGACTGCTTGTATACTGACAGAATGTTTTTTTTCTCTACACAACAATGCCAAACTCTGTTTAATAAACAACAACAATCAACCCTGTAAAATGTTACACCAATGCAGAAACCAATGACGTCAAAGATTGCAAGCAATGCTGCTTTCAAGACTAGCGGGAAAACAACAACCCACTTCTTCTTCTTCTATGCTCCATGTATCTTCAGGACGTTGGCGATCATGTTTCTGCAAAACCTCTTATTCTTTGTATCCCTTAGCAACCTTAATCACTTTGCGAAACATCTCTCTTAATTGCTGTTGTTCCTAAGTCCACTCTAACTCAGGGATGGTAGCCCCTGTTAGCGTCGCAGCTATGGGCCCCCTAAACAAAAACAAAACACTATGAAAGTATAAAAATACGATTTTTTAGTAAAAATACCAGCAATACATTTTTATATAAAAAATTACCAACAATACATATTTATAGTAAGAATTACAAACAATACAATTTATAATAAAAATTACCAACAATTCATTTTTATTGTGAGGCCATGAGGTGGTTAAATATTAATTCTGAGCAGAAAAAGCGTTAAGCCCAAAATGAAATATATGCTGGAAGATAGAGAGATTGAGAGAGAAAACGGAAGACATTTTCTCTGGTAATGTAAAAGTGAAAAAAAAGGTCATTTGGATTGTCGCCCCACTACAAATTGGAACGATGCACCAAGAGCTTACTTTTTTATCTATCGAAAATCTGGCATGCGGATAAAACAAATGAGGAAATAAGTTTATCACTTTCTTGAGAAAAAAAGGAAAACACATATGATTAACGGGAGAAGAGGCAGACGGGAATTATATTTTCGTTGACGAAAACGAAAACAAGGAACGAACCTTTTTTCTTAGGGTCGAAGTTATGAAGAGTAATCGTAGTAACAATCAAATGATCTGGTTTGTATTTTCGCATGACAAATAAGTTCAAAACTGGAGAGATAATTTTATATCTGCCTTGGGGAGGCAGGAGAATTAAAATTAGTGAATAAACTACACCCTTTCCCCTAAGCACTTTCAAAATTAAATTTCTCACAAAAAGTTATGCCAGCCCTGAGAGGTGGGCAGTGGTGGAATACCGAGAGGGAAGGAGGAAGCGAGAGAATTTAGCACCGCCTGTGTGGAGTGATGGTGCGAGATGTAAAGTGACACAGGTTGGAGTTAGGTGAGGAGCAGCCCCTGTGACTACTCTCAAGGAAAGTAGATAATTCTCCAAATTTGGAAAATTGAAGCAGAAATAGGAAACAAAAAACTTTATTGGAATTAATGTAAAAATTAAGGAATCACCGAACCCTACGCCAGTTTTGGTCCGAAGTGCATATAAGCAGATGGATTTGGGAGCTCAGAGCCTCTGAAATCCACGTCAGCTGACACCAGATTTCTTGATCCTAAAGAACTTTGAATGTAAATTATTACGCAAAGAACAGTGTCACTATAGAGGTTAATGCGGGAAAGGTTAATTTTTATTGTACCAAGAACTATATAAACCAATTGAGAATAACCCCCATGGATCTTTCGTTTTATTTTTCATCATAAAGATATTTTTCTTCCGTAATATAGCACCTGCCATGGCTTGAACCAGTGCTACGATTACTACGACCTTCGATTTTCCACTGTTCTGAGATCAAGAACACAACGTGGGCAAAGTTGGTGTGGATAGAAACGGCCAGTTTGGACCAGCGTCAGCATCGACCAGCGCGGAGATAGCCCTGTGGTTAAAAGGTCGTTCTAAGACCCTGAGGATCGGACCACTAAGCGTAGTTACACCACTGGGCGTAGGCGGCAACAGGAGGTGTTACATTATACTAAAATGACCAACAATATATTTTATAGAAAAATGACCAACAATACATTTTATCTGTAGATGAAGACATACAATTGCGCTCAAAATATATTTAATTGAAACCATAAAATTGCGTTCAAAATACTTTGGTTTCAGCATTAAATAACCCATAGAGTTTGATATGCCGCGAAAAAAAAATCAACGAACCAACCAAATATCTCCCCCCCCTCACACACCTCTACCGTCATCCATTCACACAAGTTCGTCAGGTAAATAACCCGTTAACTTTCTCTGTCCTGTTTACCTTTTATATGTCTTTTGAGTGTCAAATTCTCCAAGCCCTCTTTCCTCGTTATGTATCCAAGAAATTCCAGCAGTCCCTTTCTGATTATGAGTATGTCCTTTTTGCCTCTGTTTTCCTTAAGACTTAGTTATTGCTCAGCATCCTTCTGCAAAACGACATTTCTGCTGTCTCCAGTTTTCTCTTCTTCATCTGCAAGTATTAACTGACATGAAGAGGACTGATATTACATAACATTTCAGCACTGTCTTCTCTGTTTATAATGAAATTTCCCTGGTACTTCGTACTCTGCTTAGCATTTGGAATCCAAGGTACATTCAGATTTTGATGTCACATTTTCCATTAAAATATTTTCCCAGATATTTAAATTTCTGTATTGTTTCATGGTGACATTTGAAGATGATTGTTTTGTTTTCGTTTGGGTCGAATTACGGTAAAAATCCTTTTTTTGTTTTTCTTTAATGAAAATCTCTACTCGATATAGAAATTCTGTGTAGGTTTTTCCGAATAAATTGCATTTGGTTTCAGATGGTGACAAAGTAAGTAAAAGTATAAAAAAAAAGAATTATCCATGAGAAAGAAAGAAACTATTTTCAGTATAAGGAAAAGCTGCCAATAGGGAAAAAAGAAAGATTAATTCTTTAAAATTATTTTTAAAAAGTATAAGAAAGAAAGAAAGAAAGAAAGAAAGAAAGAAAAATATTCGCTATAAGAACGAAGTATATAATAAAAAGGAAAAATTGCTTAATAAAAATGAAAAGGCATTCAATAAAAGAAAGAAAGAAAGAAAAGATGAAAGAAAAATATTCGTTATAAGAAAGAAGTTTATAATAAAAAGAAAGAAACTGCTCAATAAAAAGGAAAAGGCATTCAATAGAAGAAAAAAGAAAGAAAGACAGAAAAATATTCGCTATAAGAACGAAGTATATAATAAAAAGGAAAAATTGCTTAATAAAAATGAAAAGGCATTCAATAAAAGAAAGAAAGAAAGAAAGAAAAAAAGATGAAAGAAAAATATCCGTTATAAGAAAGAAGTTTATAATAAAAAGAAAGAAATTGCTCAATAAAAAGGAAAAGGCATTCAATAGAAGAAAGAAAGAAAGAAAAATATTCGCTATAAGAACGAAGTATATAATAAAAAGGAAAAATTGCTTAATAAAAATGAAAAGGCATTCAATAAAAGAAAGAAAGAAAGAAAGAAAAAAAAGATGCAAGAAAATATTCGTTATAAGAAAGAAGTTTTTAATAAAAAGAAAGAAACTGCTCAATAAAAAGGAAAAGGCATTCAATAAAAAGAAAGAATGAAAGAAAGAAATAGAAAAAATGTGTTAAAAGAAAACAGTTTGAATGAAAGCCCTGTTTCCCAACGAATGGAAACTCATGTCAAAATTGTCTTGAATGTTTTATGAAGTTCACAATAAAGTGTCAATGGAAAATATTCTGTTTGCTAAAATATGTTGATTTTTTACTGAGTTTCCTTTAATCGATTTCATATTTGTAAATGACATTACGTAATAGTCAACATATATTCGCGTTTTGTAATCATTGCTTACCAAATAAACGAATACAATACTATAAAATCACTTTAACCAAAGCTGCGTATCAGAAAAAAATAATGCCGACCATGGACAGATGCAGTCGATTGGCAAAGAACTCTTCTTGATAGATTCGTGTTTTATTGATTTATCGATCGGTCGGTTTTCTTACTCCATTTGCCGGTGGAGCACTAAGAATCTCGACACAAAATTTCGAACCTACGAAAGCTGAAGATCTCCAAGAGGGTCAAATTTTGACCCTTGCAGTTCAAATCTACCTTCTGTTATTTACAATGACTACAAGAGACACTGAGAAGAGAAAAGAGTGGAAGAAGAGAAACAACTCGGTCATAAATCTTTCCATTTCTGAGTCTCTCTGTTGGGGATCATTTTTCGCCAACCACCGACATATAATCGTTCCTTTGCCTCGCCATAATGCCTCTGGCTCCAAACGGAAGTCTCTGGTTACTTCCAACGAATAAATAACTTATCAGCCAACAGCCAAAACTGACTTGGCGGTCTTCTCTGGCGTTGTTCTTTGGAAATTTATGGAGCCTTACAGTTTCTCGTCAAATGACGACGTTGTAAGCATTTTGAGCTTCTCTTTGCTGCAAACTTGTTTAAATTCTTTTTTCTATGTGCCGTGTACCTTCAAGACATTGGCGATCATGTCTCCCCCACAATTTCCTGTCCTTTGTAACTATTAGACTAGTTAGACTGTAACTAGTAAATTTTCTCCACTAAACCTTATTCTGTCATCTGTTTACACAAACTCGTTAGGTAGGTGATACACTGTTTTTGTCTACCCTTCTTACCTTCAATATGTCCTGTCAAGCCGTCTTTCCTCATTGTGCGCCCTAGAAATTTGAACTCTTTATGATTCTAAATATGTCCTTTTGTTTCCATTTTCTCAAAAAGTTCGTCGTTGTTCACCTGTTCAGTTCTTGGTATTCTCAGCATCCTTCTGTAGAACAATATTTCTATGGCCTTAAGTTTCTTATTCATCTGTGCAGAGATGGTCCAGCATTCACTAACATATAGGAGACTTCATATTAGAAAACAGGTCAGTAATATTTTCTTAATTTCCATCAAAAATTTCTTGAAAGCACCGAAGAGAACACACCAGAGGATATGTTTTCTCTACAGAAGGTTACCGTCATAGTCCTCATCTAAAGATGCTGGAAAAATGGTCGATGCCCTGTACCGCTCCAGTAACTACCTGACTCCTCCTTCTATCCTTTACCTTTACAAGAGCCAGACCAGATCGAAAATAGTGTACCGCTGCCATATATGGGCATGGACAGTTTAGTATTTACTTTCCAGTCTTTACAGAGCCCAAAAGCTTCTACGCAGCCATGTGGGTGATGAATCGTTTTCACCTTACAACTTCTTTATCACAGATGAACAACCTGCCTTAGTTTCATCAGTTCTAACTTTCACAGCCAAGGCCCGCCGTGCACGCACATTGTAGCGAACCACCTTCATTCCCTTTGTATTCCATTGCTGAGCTACTTCGAGTGGCGCTTGTGCCTTGTACAGGATGAAAATTATAGTAAACAGATCTCGTATTAATCATAAATATAGGTTGGAACAAGTTGATTCATTTTCTGACATAACATTTGTTAGATTATTTAATATCGAAATCAGTCTGTTTTATACTTGAGTCAATATAAATTTTCTTGGTTCGGGGATAGATAAATATTGGCCGCTAATATCTTAATGGAAATGAATGTGCTTGGTTCGGGGATAGATAAATATTGGCCGCTAATATCTTAATGGAAATGAATGTGCTTGGTTCGGGGATAGATAAATATTGGCCGCTAATATCTTAATCGAAATGAATGTGCTTGGTTCGGGGATACATAAATATTGGCCGCTAATATCTTAATGGAAATGAATGTGCTTGGTTCGGGGATAGATAAATATTGGCCGCTAATATCTTAATGGAAATGAATGTGCTTGGTTCGGGGATAGATAAATATTGGCCGCTAATATCTTAATCGAAATGAATGTGCTTGGTTCGGGGATACATAAATATTGGCCGCTATCTTAATCGAAATGAATGTGCTTGGTTCGGGGATAGATAAATATTGGCCGCTAATATCTTAATGGAAATGAATGTGCTTGGTTCGGGGATAGATAAATATTGGCCGCTAATATCTTAATCGAAATGAATGTGCTTGGTTCGGAGATACATAAATATTGGCCGCTAATATCTTAATGGAAATGAATGTGCTTGGTTCGGGGATAGATAAATATTGGCCGCTAATATCTTAATGGAAATGAATGTGCTTGGTTCGGGGATAGATAAATATTGGTCGCTAATATCTTAATCGAAATGAATGTGCTTGGTTCGGGGATAGATAAATATTGGCCGCTAATATCTTAATGGAAATGAATGTGCTTGGTTCGGGGATAGATAAATATTGGCCGCTAATATCTTAATGGAAATGAATGTGCTTGGTTCGGGGATAGATAAATATTGGCCGCTAATATCTTAATGGAAATGAATGTGCTTGGTTCGGGGATAGGTAAATATTGGCCGCTAATATCTTAATGGAAATGAATGTGCTTGGTTCGGGGATAGATAAATATTGACCGCTAATATCTTAATCGAAATGAATGTGCTTGGTTCGGGGATAGATAAATATTGGCCGCTAATATCTTAATCGAAATGAATGTGCTTGGTTCGGGGATACATAAATATTGGCCGCTATCTTAATGGAAATGAATGTGCTTGGTTCGGGGATAGATAAATATTGGCCGCTAATATCTTAATGGAAATGAATGTGCTTGGTTCGGGGATAGGTAAATATTGGCCGCTAATATCTTAATGGAAATGAATGTGCTTGGTTCGGGGATAGATAAATATTGGCCGCTAATATCTTAATCGAAATGAATGTGCTTGGTTCAGGGATAGATAAATATTGACCGCTAATATCTTAATGGAAATGAATGTGCTTGGTTCGGGGATAGATAAATATTGACCGCTAATATCTTAATGGAAATGAATGTGCTTGGTTCGGGGATAGATAAATATTGGCCGCTAATATCTTAATGGAAATGAATGTGCTTGGTTCGGGGATAGGTAAATATTGGCCGCTAATATCTTAATGGAAATGAATGTGCTTGGTTCGGGGATAGATAAATATTGGCCGCTAATATCTTAATCGAAATGAATGTGCTTGGTTCAGGGATAGATAAATATTGACCGCTAATATCTTAATGGAAATGAATGTGCTTGGTTCGGGGATAGATAAATATTGACCGCTAATATCTTAATCGAAATGAATGTGCTTGGTTCAGGGATAGATAAATATTGGCCGCTAATATCTTAATGGAAATGAATGTGCTTGGTTCGGGGATAGATAAATATTGGCCGCTAATATCTTAATCGAAATGAATGTGCTTGGTTCAGGGATAGATAAATATTGACCGCTAATATCTTAATGGAAATGAATGTGCTTGGTTCGGGGATAGATAAATATTGACCGCTAATATCTTAATGGAAATGAATGTGCTTGGTTCGGGGATAGATAAATATTGGCCGCTAATATCTTAATGGAAATGAATGTGCTTGGTTCGGGGATAGGTAAATATTGGCCGCTAATATCTTAATGGAAATGAATGTGCTTGGTTCGGGGATAGATAAATATTGACCGCTAATATCTTAATCGAAATGAATGTGCTTGGTTCGGGGATAGATAAATATTGGCCGCTAATATCTTAATCGAAATGAATGTGCTTGGTTCAGGGATAGATAAATATTGACCGCTAATATCTTAATGGAAATGAATGTGCTTGGTTCGGGGATAGATAAATATTGACCGCTAATATCTTAATGGAAATGAATGTGCTTGGTTCGGGGATAGATAAATATTGGCCGCTAATATCTTAATGGAAATGAATGTGCTTGGTTCGGGGATAGGTAAATATTGGCCGCTAATATCTTAATGGAAATGAATGTGCTTGGTTCGGGGATAGATAAATATTGACCGCTAATATCTTAATCGAAATGAATGTGCTTGGTTCGGGGATAGATAAATATTGGCCGCTAATATCTTAATCGAAATGAATGTGCTTGGTTCAGGGATAGATAAATATTGACCGCTAATATCTTAATGGAAATGAATGTGCTTGGTTCGGGGATAGATAAATATTGACCGCTAATATCTTAATGGAAATGAATGTGCTTGGTTCGGGGATAGATAAATATTGGCCGCTAATATCTTAATGGAAATGAATGTGCTTGGTTCGGGGATAGATAAATATTGGCCGCTAATATCTTAATGGAAATGAATGTGCTTGGTTCGGGGATAGGTAAATATTGGCCGCTAATATCTTAATGGAAATGAATGTGCTTGGTTCGGGGATAGATAAATATTGGCCGCTAATATCTTAATCGAAATGAATGTGCTTGGTTCAGGGATAGATAAATATTGACCGCTAATATCTTAATGGAAATGAATGTGCTTGGTTCGGGGATAGATAAATATTGACCGCTAATATCTTAATCGAAATGAATGTGCTTGGTTCGGGGATAGATAAATATTGGCCGCTAATATCTTAATGGAAATGAATGTGCTTGGTTCGGGGATAGATAAATATTGGCCGCTAATATCTTAATCGAAATGAATGTGCTTGGTTCAGGGATAGATAAATATTGACCGCTAATATCTTAATGGAAATGAATGTGCTTGGTTCGGGGATAGATAAATATTGACCGCTAATATCTTAATCGAAATGAATGTGCTTGGTTCAGGGATAGATAAATATTGGCCGCTAATATCTTAATGGAAATGAATGTGCTTGGTTCGGGGATAGATAAATATTGGCCGCTAATATCTTAATGGAAATGAATGTGCTTGGTTCGGGGATAGATAAATATTGGCCGCTAATATCTTAATGGAAATGAATGTGCTTGGTTCGGGGATAGATAAATATTGGCCGCTAATATCTTAATGGAAATGAATGTGCTTGGTTCGGGGATAGATAAATATTGGCCGCTAATATCTTAATCGAAATGAATGTGCTTGGTTCGGGGATACATAAATATTGGCCGCTAATATCTTAATGGAAATGAATGTGCTTGGTTCGGGGATAGATAAATATTGGCCGCTAATATCTTAATGGAAATGAATGTGCTTGGTTCGGGGATAGATAAATATTGGCCGCTAATATCTTAATGGAAATGAATGTGCTTGGTTCGGGGATAGATAAATATTGGCCGCTAATATCTTAATCGAAATGAATGTGCTTGGTTCGGGGATAGGTAAATATGCGTTGTTTGTATTTGAGTTTATAAACATTTACTATGTTCCGGTATAGGTAAATATTGCTTATTGATATTTGAGACTATAATCACTTACTTGGTTTGGGGATAGGCAAATATTGTTTTCTTATGTGCGTGTGTCTATAAGCATATTATTTATTTAATTTATTTTTATGTGAGCATACTTGTAAAATCTAGGGATGTAAATTTTAGGTAAATAAAGAAATTCAAAAAAGAAAATTATATATGCCTTATCCTTCAAATTCAAATAATAATAACTGTCTCGAGATCCTGATGCCCCCACTTCCCATTGCCAAAGTCATCTCCACCCCCACCCAACCACTATTCCCGTTCATAAAGAGAAATGCACTGTGCATTATGGTCAGACAACTGACAAACAAATCCGTGGTACTGGAAGCTCATCTTAATTCCCCAACACAAAATATATTCATGTTAAAACTTCTAATTAAGACCAGAAGCCATGAGAGCCCTTCCTGGAGTAGGATCCGAACATTTCTTTATTTTGTTTAATCATTTCACTACAAAAAAGCCAATAATGCCACTAAGACGCCAAGTGGTTACTGAGTGTGAGAGAATATGAGCAGAAGAAAAACATTATTAAGGAAAGAGAACAATAAAAGAACAGGAATTAAGAAGACAAAAGATAACGATTCATTTTGCATTTAAATTTTTGAATATCAAATTTGACTGGAAAGTAAGAAGGCAGAAGAGAATTCCACAAGCGAGAAGTGCGAGAGAAGAAACTGTTAATATAAAACTTACGGTTTCATCTATCCGTTTCAAATGTCAATCTTTACCAGCAATCTAGTAGTAGGCTTAAATTCGTAAAGTCTATGTTCCAAAGAGGAAAGCCATCAGTACAATTACCATGAAAATATTTATTGTGAAGTTTAGAGAATAGAGGAACCAATTTAGGAACACATTTTTAAGGACTCTTTCCGGGATAACATCAAGTTTACATGCTTTGTTGGGATCCAGTTTAGAGACGACAGCTAAAACCATGGACGGAGATGATACTCCAGATGATTTGAAAGTGGAATTGGAAGAGAAATTACGAGCAAAACATTCTGCTTAATCAGCAGACGATATTAACACCTCAAATTGGGTGAAGAGAGGAAAGATAGAAGACTTTCTCTTATTTAACACACTATTACAGAGCTTACATTTATCACGAGAACCTAACTTATTACAGGCTATACAGTACCTCATCCTGATAGCAAATATTATTATCATTATTATTATTAATAATACATTTACAGGTTTCCACCTGATGTTAGTTTGTTACTGAAGAATATTAAGTGACAGCAAGTCTCGTCAAATCTCCAACATTTTTATCAATTCAAGCTAATCCCAGGACAGCCATGATCTTGAATATATCTTCTTCCAACGCCTTTCCAGTAGATCCGGTCTCGATTCTAGCGATTTTGGCATGGTTCCAATTGCACCAGCTATTATGGACACTATCCTAATCTTCGTTTCCTCAGCTCCCGGGCAAGATCTTGGTATTTTTCCAGTTTTTCACTTTCTTTCATCTTCATTCAGTATTTCGCTGATTCAGCCACGTCTAAGACTTCACAGGTCCTCATTCCCTTGTTTACGACTATCACATTCGTTAATCTCGCTTGGCTGAGATAGACGGCCTCTTTGTCAAAATACCCAGAGTATATTATTCTTTTTTATTATTTTCTAGGAAGACCTCTGATCTATGCCTATACCATCTGTTTTGTTGTAAGATAGAAAAGGTTACTGAATGAGAAATAACCAAAACGGAGGTTGGAAATGAAATGGTAATCTTTATAACACCAACAAAATACAATACTCGCTAGCGGCGTGAAGTAGGTAAACCACTGCTAGTGGTGGACTACTTAGACAGCATATTATCCCCCGCACTTACAATAGTGTCCAAAGTATTTATGAGGATTGTGACATACCCATTAGTGTTCATAGGTACGGTATATAACATGTTTAAATCATGGAACCGAGTTAGTTTGCACAATTCCCAGGGTATGATTGGTCCTACTCTGTCGTGTCTGTTTTTATATTCTTTTTATGTCACTTTGCTGGTTTTACTTATGATTCTGTTTACTCTCACGTTTTCTCCACAAAAATTACATTTTCCGTTTTGTTGATTATTATTTTTTTTTTTTTTTTTTATTTGTATTACTTTAAGGCATAGGATTCCAAGGATCCCTTTAATGAGCCTATCAGAACATTTTCCAATCAAACCCATGGCCCCAACCATAACTGAAATTGTTGATATTTTTATGTGCCTCTTTAAAATTTCCATTTTGATTATTTGTTTTTTAAGATGATATTATTATTGTTGTTATTGTTATTATTATTTCGATTTCTGCTATGGTCACACTACCTATCAAATCTGCGGGAAGATCTAAGGCAGGTGATGGTGTGTTGTTATGGCGACATTTCATGATTAGTTTTCTAACTCTCATAATATCGCTAGCGTTACATGAGTTACAAAGTTCTGCTTAGTGTGTGTACTGTAATTATAAAGACGATTTTTTGTATTTCTCTTAAGCTGGGATTTCCAGGGATTTTTTCAATGTGTTGTTGTGTTCTTTTTTTATCATTCCAAGCGCACCTACTATGACTGGTATTATTCTTGTTTTCAATTTTTCACATTTTTTTTTCTATTTCGATTTCCAGGTATTTATACTTCGAGAGTTTTTCAAATTTCTTGGTTGCTATGTTATAGTCTCAAATTTCTTGGTTGCTATGTTACAGTATTATTATTATTATTATTATTATTATTATTATTATTATTATTATTATTATTATTATTATTATTTCTTTTGATTTCTGATGTATACTCATTTCTTTCCGGGTCCCAACCAGAGACATGAGGTCAGAAATGGCATCATTTTCCACTGAGCATTTTTTTAGGAAAAAAAACCCAAAAAAAAACACCTAAGATCACACATATTTTACAAAGATAAATCCCTTCGTAAGGTGTGAGCTATACTTGTGTGTACAATTTTTATATTATTATTATTATTATTATTTGTTTGTTTGTTTTTGTTGGCTTCGATCTAGGTAGGAATGACTGCTAAAAACCTCCTCTCCCCAAATTTATAGACAAACCGTACAGATACATGCTGGGATTTCTTTCTAGCCAATAAGTTAGGCCACTTCTCAGTCTCATCTGCCATATTTCTGTTCTTTCTTGTCTTGAAATCAGAACGCTGCGATCCCTTCTGTGTGTTAACACCATTCTAAGTTTTTGGACTTTTTCTTTTGCCTCATTACTGCTGCTTTGCCTACTTTTGTCTTGCATATATTGTTTGCTTAGTATTATTTTTTGCCCTGTTCTTTTCTTTCTTTTGTTATTGTTTATTGGAAAATTTCTCAATTCTGTTTGTTGAGAATTTCTGCCAATTACACTTGACCATGCCCAATTATTCTACATCATTATTATTATCATCATTATTATTATTATTATTATTATTATTATTATTTCATTTATGTGAGTGTACACGTAAAATCTAGGTATATGAATGTTGTTCAATACAAGAAAATACAAATGCATATTTGTGTGTCTGTGTTTGTGCGTCCACGCGCACGCGCGCATGTGTGTGTGTGTGTGTGTGTGTGTGTGTGTGTGTGTGTGTGTGTGTGTGTGTGTGTGTGTGTGTGTGTGTGTGTGTGTGTTATTCTGGAAACTCTAACCAAATGAGCCATCTTCCGCTTTTGCCCAGTGTCGCTTATAAAACATAATTATTTATAAATGACCTTTTGACCTTTAGCCCACAGTGAAATTAGAAATGTCAAATGAATGTCTTCTTCTCCAAACTGAGGCCGACCTTCATTCCCAATTATTTCCATTAAATATTCAAACACATTTACAAGCGATTCGTGACAAAAAGCAATTGTTTTTAATCTGTGAATTTGTCCTTTTTCTTTTCTTTTCTTTTTTCATTTTATTTTCAAGTAATTCATTATTTAATCATTGTTTATTATAAATACTTATCTATCTAGTTTTTTTTGTTGTTGTTGTTTTGTTTTTTTGTTGTTTTTAATTCTTTCCTTTGTTTCCAAAAGAAGCAGTGTTAATATTTTAAAAGGCAAAGACAGAATGCGTATCTTGTGGTGATAAAAGGTGATTTTGTTTCGTTGTCTTCGTGATTGATATCTGTGAAGAAAGAATCGTACATTCCACCGGGATGATTATAATTTAGTCCCGTGTATAGAAAGAAAGACGACAGTTTCTCGTGATGACAGTAATGGTTGCCTTACATAGAAAGACACTAACAGAAAAAGAACATTACCTCTCAATGCGATACAAACGGTGGAAAGACAATTACGTCTCTAAAAGAAGATAACGGTTCGCGGTTCCAGAAGATATCGAGACATTAAAAAATCGTTTGTCAAAACAATTATTAAATGGTAATGGTGATATTAACTGTTTCCTTATACGTAAATATTCGATATTTATTGCTCGAGCAGCCAGTGACGATGTCGGTTCAAATGTATAAAACCTGTAGGGGAGTTATAACTGATTAAATAATTATAAACCCCCCTAACATTTATATATACAAAAATACTCGTACAAATGAGAAACAGCAAGACGTAAAAACAACAAAACTAGAATTATTTATTATCTGGTGTTGGAGACACCATAGACAGTAATATTTAGTAAATTTATGAATTTGTGGTCAAATGTAGATCAAATATGGATTGGAATCAGACAGAATAAGATAAAGAATAAGTAAGCTGTATACAGTCCCTCTCGTATGATTTTTTTATAGATGTGGGTAATTAGTGTCCAGATAATTTAGTTGGAAGTGACTGGGGTTTTATTACCTCAAATTTTGAGTGCTAAGAGATAAATGTTACTATTATGGCCTGAAAAAGGAAAAGGAGCCGAAAATTTCGTTGACGCACATGTTGGCGATCTGTCTATGTTGACTGCTTGTCCAACAGTAAAAATTAAACGTATCTGGATGTGTAGAGGAGGAAAGTGGGTTGATTCTCATTGATTTAGAAACAGTGAATTAATCATATTGTTATAATTATTTTATTTTAATTATTTTTGACACTATAATTAATTTTTATTTATTTACTTTTATGGATACGACAAATCTTTTCATTAAAACAAATTAAAAAGAAATTGAAATAAAAAAAACGTTCCATATACATAATTTATTAAGGAAAATAGGTTCCTCAAGTCCAGTAGCTGTTATTACCCTTTCCAGTATTGTTGGGGGATTCCTTCTTAACCTTTTATTTGAAATTGTGTGGATTGTCGATATCTTGATTTTGACATTATTCTCTCTTCGACTTACATCGTTTACTCAAATAAATATCAAAACATTTCGCCCCAAGCAAGGCGATAATGCCACTAAGACACAATGGATTACTGGAAATGAAAAAGAATGAAAAGACTTTAGTGAGGAGAAAGTTAAACTAAAAGAAAAGGATTCAGGAAGACAGATGTTGATTGACGTTACATTTAAATTTTTAAGCTTGTAGGTGACAGGGAAGGAAGAAACCGGAAGAGCTTTTTACAGGCGAGAAAAGAAACTATTAAAATAGAACTTACGGTTGATCTAACTAATTCGGCAGTAAAACGATGTGACCCAGTTGCCAATCGAATAGTACGCTTAAATTCATGTGGTCGAGATACCAAGGAGATGAGCTCATGAGAACAACTGTCATGAAAATATTTATAGAAAGGTCAGAGGGAAGCCATGTCAAGGAGGTGGAACTTTTTACAATATTTCCAACGGTTTAACATCATTGAAGAAATCGACGGCTTTAAAAATTTACGCCCCCTTTTTTTTTTGTTGTTCAAAATGTAGTGCCTGTCCTCACTCCCTCTTAAAATCATGAGGGGCACCTAGGGAAGCGATTAAATACCAGTAGAGATCAAAGTGTATCATCTGACTTTAACCTCTCTGTTGTGTTTCTGTCTTCAGACAGTTCGTGGAAAAACTTTGAGGAATGCCTGATCTCGGATATTCCAATCTTGTTCCAGCACTTACCTCATTACACTAAAGAGGAACAGTTGGTGGACACCAACGCCAATGTAACAGTGGTCGCGGGAAATGGGCAATCAGTTTTTCTCCTTGACTCATATGTACGCGTGTCAGCATACCATACTATGAGCGACCTTGTGTTACATCCCGTCACTGTGCTTGGGGGTGGGTGAGTAAATACAGGAGCAAAGCGTAGTATCTTTTTACTATCTATCAGCATGGCTGATGCTAACCTCCAGGAGAGTGGCTCTTTGCGCCTTCTTGGACTAACGTTTTCAGCTGACATGAAGTGGAAACAGGATATTGAATCAATTGCTAAGTCTGCAGCTAAGAAAGTTGGTTCACTATGCCGTGCTAGACAATTTTTCTCGCTAGAATCTATCTTACATATTTATATATCTACCATTCATCTTTGCTTCGAATATTGCTGACACATCTGGTCTGGTGCTCCTCCTGTATATCTAGAGATTCTTGATAAAATACAAAAAAGAATTTTCAATGTTACCTGGCATCTCAGCTTCAGTCTATTTTCCACTGCCGTATCGTAGGTTACCGGTGTCTTTTCTGTAAATACTTTCATGGTAATTATTCTGATGGAATTTCCTCTATTGTACCTAGAGTTTATTAATTTAAGCGCAGTACTAGATTGGCAGTCATGTCTCATCACTTGACAGTTGAAATGGCTAGATGTAACTGTAAATTCTATGCTAACTGTTTTTCTCTCGCACTTCTCGCATGTGGAACTATCTGCCGGCATTTTGCTTCCCAGTCAACTTTGATCTTTAAAAGTTTAAATGCAATGCCAATAGTTATCTTCTGTCTTCTTAATCCTTATTCTTTTATTACCCTCTCTCCTTAATAGAAGGTTTCCTCATATTCTCTAACACTTTTTAAACTCTTGCGTCCTAGTACCTTTAATCCCTTGCTTAGGGTGAAATGACTAAAAAACAAAATTACACTAAGAGAGAGAAGCCTGAACCCGGGTTTCCAACCTTGCGACGGCACCTTCCTCATTGCCCTAGAGAGCGAGGGACATACATACACCCGCCAGTGTGATCGTGGATGCGGGAGATAGGCATATTTTGTTGTTGTTTCTAGCCTGTATATACGGTACTCCACATTAAATAAAGCAGCCTAGTTTCATATACCACGTAGGGTGATGGGTAATATTTCCCTTTGAAAATTTACTTGGTTTAATATTTGCCTTTGATGATAAAAAAATGGCTTTATTAAATAGACTGGTAAATCTCTCTCTCTCTCTCTATCTCTCACTCTCTTTCTCTCTCTAGATATATATATATATATATATATATATATATATATATATATATATATATATATATATATATATATATATACACACAGACAGACTGATTCGCTGCATCATCGGTATGTCTAGACATCCGATTGCGTCAAGCCGGGATCGAAACTCGACCGACTTGACATCAGAGACCCTTGCTCCTAGACTATCAGCGCACGGAAGAGAAAGGGACTTTTTAATGCATTATATACGTGATATATAAACGCCATACCGGCCGCCATAGCGTTCAATTCTTATATATATATATTAGATATGATATGTCATTATATATATATATATATATATATATATATATATATATATATATATATATATATATATATATATGATAAAAAGTAAAAAAATTGTTTTTGATGATTTCTTAGGTTAGCATTTTCAGCCATTCCTTAGACAGCGACACTTGTTAGAATCAACAAATATTGATTAGTTATAGATTTAGAAAGTGGGACCTGTTCATAATATCGATACAGTGTAAAATCGAGCCTAACTTTCAAGAGTTATAGGAACTGATTGAAAATGTCACGTTTGAAACTGTGCTTACGTCATTGATATCTTCGTAAGATATTTTGTTTTTTACAAAACGATTTTCACAAAAGAACAAACGTATATATATATATATATATATATATATATATATATATATATATATATATATATATTGTGATTTTTATTTTAGGAAGACGTCTTAAACAGACAATAAGAAGTGTCTGACGAAATGGATTTTGTTCTTTTTTTAACAAAGATTTGTCATTAAAGAACAAACAGACAAATTTATTTTTAATGAAAGGACAGATTTTTTTCCGAAAACTCCAAAAATGGAAAAATGCTCCGAAAAATATTGCTTCTCTGCCAATGGAGAAAATTCTACAACTATTTCAGAAGAATAGTTAACACTAGCTTAAAAGCCGCCCTATCGGCAACAATTAAGCTAGCTCCTGTGGAGAGCTCTTGATTGGGCCTTCGGCTTGTTCAGGAGTTTGAGAATCCCTAATTCTTTGCATATTCTCAGCACTGGAAGCTCTCCTGGCTGCCGTTTGAGCTGGGTTTTCATTTTCACGGGACTTGCTTTTCCTTACTACAACATTGGCTCTTTTGATTGCAATCTGGTCCTCTGTTGGCGGAGATTTGTTTTTGCGAGACATACTGCTGTCGTATTAGATGGGCAACAATAAACTTTAAAAAAAAACTTAAAATTGATCGCTGCATTTAAATATTGCATTAATATTTAAGCTTACCTTTTAAATTCCAACGATAATTCTTCTGCTGGTACTTAATTTAAAGACAGTTTTGATGTACGTTTGTCCTTACTTTCTAGACAAACAATTATTTTTTATTTCATGGGTGACTTTCGCTGGATTTCGCAATTAATTTCGATTATTTTATAAAGTTATAAAAATTATCACACAAAAAACTTTGTCGCAAAAAATCACGTAAAAAAAGTCGCTGAAAACAATCGCAGTCATGAACACTTGGGAATCCAAAATTTCAGGATTGCGGGTCTGGATCCGGCCGGAATGTTTTGAATTTGCTCATGTAGCCGGCCTGATTCCAAAATAGTACGTTATGTTGGGCTACGGCCTCCTAGGAGTAAAGTTGATTCGCATTTATTTATATAGATTAAAGGTGGTTGTGAATTTTCAAATTTACATAAATTAATAAAAACTGCATGTCCGTTTTTTTTTTTCATTTAACATAAATAATTAGTACACCCCAATGATTAAAAAACAATAAAACATTTAAAAAAAAACTTTTTTTAAGATTTTGAAAATTAAAAAAAAAACAGAACATAGATATCAATAACATAAGTCCGTTGTTAACTGGGACAAAAGATGACTTGTTAATTTTAACTAAAACTAAACGTCTCTCCATTAATCATCTGAGAGACTCCTCTCTGTCTTCCATCATCATGGCTGATGCTAACCTCCAGGAAAGTGACTCGTTGCGCCTTTTTGGGCTAACCTTTTCAGCTGACATGAAGTGGAAAGGCTATACTGAATCCATTACTAGGTCAGCTGCTAAGAAAGTTGGTTCACAGTGTCGTTCTAGACAATTTTCCCTCCAAAATCTATCTTACATATCTATAAGTCTACCAATCGTCCATGCTTAGAATACTGCTGCCACATATGGTCCGGTGCCTCTGCTATTTTCCTTAAGCTCCTTGATAAAATCCAAAGAAGAATCTGCAATATTATCGGTCCTGATCTGGCGGCTCGGCTTCAGTCACTTTCCTACCTCTGTAAGATTGCCTCTCCGTACCTTTTCTATAAATACTTTTATGGCAATCGTTCGGGTGAGCTCTTCGTTATGTTACCTAGACTTTTTTTAAAAAATTAAGCACAATACTAGACGGGCGTCGAGATCTCATCAATTTACAGTTAAGCTAGCTAGATGTAGCCGTAGATTCTATGCTAACATTTTTTTCTCTCTCACTTCTCGCTTGTAAAACTCCCTTCCTGCTCCATGTTTTCCAGACATCTTTAATCTGCAAAAATTTAAATTCAATGTCAATCGCTATCTACTGTCCACCCGTTTACTCTTTCTTCTTGCTGCTTATGAGTAATGTTTCTGTTCATAATTCTTCCACACCCAGTAATCCCTTGTGCATTAATGGCTTTAGTGCCTAGCATGAGGTGATACCGATTAAAAGAAAACACGCTTTCAAACGTGATATTTGTCAACAAAACTGCTCTTTTCCCGTAATTCTTCAAAGTCAGAAATCGATTAGACAATGTATCACTGTTATTAAGCCGATCCCTTCTAAATCGATAGTTAATCAATATTTTTCGATTATGATAAATTTCGCGGCCTATGAAATGTCTAAAGGAGGCTAATCTACAAAATTTATTTCCCAAAAAATGTCCCCTATTTTCTTATGAGGGAACCAGTCTATTTAAGTTGACCAGAAAAATATTGGTTAAAAAATAGGAGTGTTGTTTCGCTTAGTGATTGAAATGGCTTATTATTGAACAGAAGAATACACATGAATAAAAAATATACGTTTCCAAGGTGATTTTTGGTTTCATCTTCATTTTGAAAAGAACGTGCATTTCTTTATAAAAAGAAAATGCTTTGAGAAATCACTAAACAAAAACAAACATTTAAATGAAAATGATGACCACATTTAAGAAGCACTCGTTCCTTACAGTGGCCACAAAGGCATCAATATTATCTTTATTTTTTACATATTTTTTACATATTTTTTATGCTTATACGTTCTTTTTTATAAACATAAAAAATGTCTTAAATAATTGGCAGACTTTGTCAATTTCATAATGTATGACGTCATTTGTTTACATTTGGAGACGCATTGAGCATATATGAATGAATAAAAGAAAATCATGGAGAATTGTGTTTAAAATCAGTAAAATCGACCTTGCTAACCGAAACGCTCCTCCGTGGCGAAATCGGTAAAAACACGTCAGGCTATATGAAGGTTCCGTATAGGATACAGGTTCGATTCCTGTCGGAGGACGCATATTTTCTATGAAAATTTCTCGGACATTCAGGCCGGTAAATGTTGTTAATACTGTTTATTATAAACAGAGCATTTACTTGAATATTTGCATCTATAAAAAGAACGTATAAACATAAAAAATGTCTTAAATAATTGTCGGACTTTGTCCATTTCATTATATATATATATATATAATTGTGTAGTTGGACAGCAGTCTCTCTTTTATACAAGTTTCACTGAAGATGATTGACAGGGCACCGCGATTAGCTTTTTAAATCTACATATTCAGTTTTATATATATGTGTGGTGGGTGTAGCATAGATACGGACGATAATGGGTATGCCCCCATTCCCATAAATACAGTAGTGAATACTGTATGTGTTGGTCGACTGGCCTGCAATTGGAGATTTGTCTTCAGCTGGGCTGCTTAAACTTGGACCATAACAGTGGTGCGTGGATATTGGACCATAACAGTGGCGACGAGGATGAGATCCACTGTTATGGTCCAAGGTTAGGACCAAGGAAGAACAACACGAACACAAGAGTAGAAATAAAAAAGATATATTAAACAGAATAATAATACAAGAAGTTGAAGGTGTTAGTATGATTGTCAGTCTGGTTTGGAGTGAACTACTATTGTCTCGACTCTTTCCGTCTCGACTCGTTACACTTCGTTCTACCGTCTCTCTTGAGAGGCGCAGTCTTTATAGTATCAGGAAGAGTTCATTGTATCGTTACACGTAAGATCCCATAGACAGATAGATAGATAGATAGATAGATAGATAGATAGATAGATAGATAGATAGATAGATTTTCTCGGGCTATCAGTCTCCAGCAATGTGAATCAAAATTAATACAAGACAAGTTCAATTTTCACCGGGATCACGTCCTTTAGTTTCACATAGCCGCACTGACAACCCGAGTAAATTTGCGATGAAAAGCAACTGGAAAGAAGAATTTCAATCGAAAGATCATTATTAGGCAAAATTAAAAATTAATAATGGATGACAAATGCGTCCACGCAAAAAAAAGGTACTCGTTTCCGATGACGATACTCATCCCAATGATATATGTTGAATCACGTAACTATGTCTAGTAATGATGAGAATTTCTTCTTTCAAGTATTTCTACGTCAATAATGTATCGCAATACAAAAATAGGTTTGCGGGAAAAAATATTTCCTCATTCAGAAAGACAAGACTTACTATTCAAATATTCATTCCTGTGTCACTTACAGTACGACAAAGAAAGATTCTTCTACACTGAGTTCTTAAAAATCTTTTACAAAGTTTTTCGACGACTTTTACACAGGATTTTGTCAATTCTTGTATACAGGTTTTTTGACACTTTTTCTGCTCTGTTTTGTTCCAATTCTTTTGCACTAGTTTTTAACAAATCCTCTGAAGCATCTTTCACAATTATTCTAGATCGGAATTTTACAATTCTTCACTACCAAATTTTTCTACGCAGGTTTTTAACATTTCTTTTTACTCAAAATTTCACAATTTTCTACCCTGGTTTGGACAATTAATCTACACAAAATGTAACAATTCTTCTATAAAGGTTTTTGACAGTTATTTTACACTAGTTTTCACAACGTCCTTGGTATGACGATAAACTATGTAAATAAACTAGTGGGTATTTTGACAGACTAGATGGGGTAACACCTACAGTCTAATTTTAATTTTTATGATCCACATTTAATATGGCAATTGAAGAGAATACAAGAGACAGATGTAATATGCGTCCTGGGTAAGGCGATAAACTACGTCCAACAGCAAGGCCTCTGATCAGGAGGCTTTGAGGAGCGTGGAACCCTCTCTTAATTGCAGTTGTTCACAGGTCCACCCTGACCTGGTGTGGTAGAATCTGTTAGGGCCCCATCTATGGTCAAATAGTTAACCCCCAAACCGGGGTCAAGACTCTATAAAATTATGAAAATAAGTTTTAATACCAGCAATAAATTTTTTTTAGGAAAATATTACCAGCAATACATTTTTGGAAAAAAAATATTACCAGCAATAAAAATCTTGACGGCATTAAATAACCCATTGCGGTTGATATGCCGTAAAACAAACCAAACCAAAGTAGTTTTGACAATTCTTCTACACTAAATTTCACAATAATTCTACAATGTTTTGCTTTTTATTGTTCATCTGCAGTAAATTTCACAATTCTTCTGCAATGCTTTTTCTTCTGTCTGGTATAGAAGAATTGTCAACACCATTGTAGAATTTTGCAATGGTTATACACAGTTCTTCTAAACATGTTTTTCACAAGTGATCTATACCAT
The DNA here is from genome assembly GCA_964036315.1 of Acanthosepion esculentum. Classification (NCBI taxonomy): domain Eukaryota; kingdom Metazoa; phylum Mollusca; class Cephalopoda; order Sepiida; family Sepiidae; genus Acanthosepion; species Acanthosepion esculentum. The sequence continues at coordinate 40,307,107 of OZ038508.1, read as the reverse complement.
TTTTTAACAATTCTTTTACTGTTTTTTTCATATTTCTCTAACTTACGGCTATATCACGTTGAAACACCGGTTCCCTATGATCACCAAACTTAAACATCGTCAAGCCTGGTCAATACCTAGATCGGTGACCACTTGGGAATACCATGTGCTGTAAGCTTCGATGTGTAATGGATACTGGCTCGCAATTGCAAATCGGAGATCCGAGTTCCAGTCGAGTTCGTTATATTCACTTTCACGCAAATACCATTGGAAAGGTATGAGTCCACCTCCTCTCCCTCCAGATAAGGGTTAATTAACAGAACTTTGTATCAGTAAAAAATCATCATCATCTCCAAAATCAAATCTTACAATCAAAAAATATTTTCTGACTTTAAATAATCTGCAAAAGGTTGATAAACCGTAAAAAAAAAAACAATCAATAAATAAATCTATTTTTCTAGACCGGTTTTTGATATTTTTTTTTTTTTTTTTTTTTTTTTTTTGATAATTCTTCTTCACCATTTTTTTTTTCATGTTTATTTACTCAAGTATTTTTCTTGGGTATTCCTATAGACTGCCTGCCACCCAACGCTAAAGAACCTAGTCTGCTCTTATATTTAACCCATAGTTGGGGGTGAGAAGAGATTGACTTATCGATTCTACTTAGTGGCCGATAACCGTTATGCTATCAGTATTTCTTTTTGCGGGGAGTTTTATAGAATCCCGAAAAAAAAGTCAAACACTGATCTTTAAAAACATTATGTCTTTCCGTTTATTCTGTGACATTTTTATTAATGTCTTCTGTCAAAGTAGATATTTACGAAGCTTAGTCACACAAATCCACGAAAATGGAGATTGCTAAGCCTCGCGATACCGTAGGCGCCCAATCCTCCTATTCGTGCATTATGATAATCAACCTTCTCATCTTCCCTCTTTTTATCATCTTTTTTCTTTCCTTATTCCTTGACTCTTTCTCTTTCTTTTTATCTTCTTTTTCTCTTTCTTTATTCGTCGACTCTTTCTCCTTTTTTCTTCATTTTCTCTTTCCTTATTCCTCGTCTCTTTAACCTTCTTTTTATCTTTTTATCTTTCTTTATTCCTCAACTTTTTCTCCTTCTTTTTATCTTCTTTTTCTCTTTCTTTATTCCTCGTCTCTTTCTCCTTCTTTTTCTCTTTCTTTATTCCTTAACTTTTCCTTCTTTTTATATTCTTTTTCTCTTTCCTTATTCCTCGACTCTTCTTTTTATCTTCTTTTTCTCTTTCTTTATTCGTCGACTCTTTCTCCTTTTTTCTTCATTTTCTCTTTCCTTACCCCTCATCTCTTTATCTTTCTTTTTATCTTCTTTTTCTCTTTCTTTATTCCTCGTCTCTTTCTCCTTCTTTTTCTCTTTCTTTATTCCTTAACTTTTCCTTCTTTTTATATTCTTTTTCTCTTTCCTTATTCCTCGACTCTTCTTTTTATCTTCTTTTTCTCTTTCTTTATTCGTCGACTCTTTCTCCTTTTTTCTTCATTTTCTCTTTCCTTACCCCTCATCTCTTTATCTTTCTTTTTATCTTCTTTTTCTCTTTCTTTATTCCTCGTCTCTTTCTCCTTCTTTTTCTCTTTCTTTATTCCTTAACTTTTCCTCCTTCTTTTTATATTCTTTTTCTCTTTTCCTTATTCCTCGGCTCTTTCTCCTTTTTTCTTCTTTTTCTCTTTCCCTATTCCTCGTCTCTTTCTCAATCGTTTTATCTTCTTTTTCTCTTTCATTATTTTCATCACTTTCTTCTCATTTACTTCCTTCATAAGCTTTTTCATTATTCTTCGATTCGTTCTTTCTTTTATCTTCTTTTTCTTTCTTTATTCTTTCTCTTTCCTTATTCTTCCTCTCACTCCCATGTTCTCTTTCCTTCATTTTGTCTTCTTTTTCATTTCTGTTCTTTTTTTCCCTTCTTTTCTCTTCCCTATTTTTCGTTTCTTTCTGCTTCTTCCTTTCCTTTTTTCCCTTCCCTTACTCCCCATCATGCTTTCCTTCGTTTTTTCGTTCCCTATCTTTCCTCTGTTTCTCATTCTTTAGTTACTTCATAGTCGCTTTCCCTATTCTTTGTCTCTTTCTCCTCATTTTCTTTCTTTCTTTTACTCTTTCATTATCCTTTCTCCGTTTCTCATTCTTTCTATCATTCCTTTACTCTTTCTTTATTCTTCACATGTATTCTATTTCCTTGTCTTTTTCTTCTCCTCCACTTTTTCTCCCCCTCCTCCGCTGATGGCCATTTCAAGAAAAAATGTTATTAACAACTTTGAGGAAAATGGCAAATAAATGTCATCCCCCCCTCTCTCTCTCCCATCTCTCTCTCTCCCTCTCTATCTCTATCTCTCAACTATCTATCTATCTCTCTCTCTCATCATTAAATTTTCCCCCTCCGTCTCCATCGAAGATTTATAAAACCTGACAACCGCAAAAACAAGACAAATGTCTATTTTCTGATAAAGAAGGTCCGTAAAGAAATCCCTTTTCCCATTAAACATTGATTAAAAGCTCTTTTATCTTAGGCAAGAATTTGTGAGGACGGATTTTCATTTTCTCTTCGCAACAACAACAAAAATCGTTTTAGCAACAGTCTTCTCCCTCTTTCCTATTATACTCCTCCCCCTCCTCTAACATCAAAGCTCACGCACGTGCGATAAGACCTCTGTTGCAATGACAATGACAGCATGTGTGGTTATTAAATTGTATTGAAGGAACAGTTTTTATGGCCAATGACTTCAATGCATAATAGGGATAAATAATTGCAATATTCTTCATTTGTTTTCTTTCTCTATTTTTTATTTTCTCCCTTTCTTTTCCTGTTTTTCTTTCCTCTTTTCTATCTTTCTTTCTTTTGATTTCTTGTTTGCTTTTTCGTCTTTTTATTTTTCTTTATATTTTCTCTTTCTTTTTCATTTCTTTCTTTTTTTTCCCCTGTTTTGTGTCTATTTTATTTTATTTTTCTACATTTTCTTATCTCTTTTCATTCTTTCTTCCTTTCTTTCTTCCTCCCTTTCTTTCTTCCGCTCTTTCTTCATATTCCTTCCCTATTTTTACTTTTTATATCTTTTCCTTTACAACTTTTCTTTCCTCTTTTCGTTCTTTCTTTCTTCTTTTTTCTTTCTTTTTCTTTCTTTTTTTCCTCCCCTCTTTTTACTTCTTTTTATTTAATTTATATTGTCTCTTTCTTTTTGTTCGTTTGTTTCTTTTTTCTTTCTTTCTTTTCCCATCTCTATTTTGCGTCTATTTTATTCTTTCTCTATTTTTCTTTCTTCTTTTCTTTCTTTCTTTTCCTTCTCTATTTTTGCTTCTCCCTATTTTTATTTTTATTTATATTTCCCCTTTCTTTTTTTGTTTGTTTCTTTCTTTTCCGTAATTTTATTTTCTATCTATTTTACTTTCTTCTTTTTTCATTTTTCTTTCATCTTTTCTTTCTTTCTTTCTTTCTTTTCTTCCTTATTTTTACTGTCTCCTTTTTTCTCTTCTTCTTTCGTTCTTTCTTTTACTGTTCCTTCTCTTTTCCCACAATCTTTTTCGTATTTTTCTTATCCCTCTCTCACTCTCTCTCTCTCTTTCGCTTTCTCTCTCTCTCTCTCTCTCTCTCTCTCTCTCTCTCTCTCGCTCTCACACACACACTTTTTCTTCCTCTCTCTTTTTGCCCGTATTTATCAAACCAAATATTTATACAAATTGCATTTCCTGTGCACGATACCCTGTGTTAGTTTGTGCTACAAAGATAAAAATAAACGAACTGCACTTCCTAAGAGAGAGAAGACGATGCCGCAAGGTTCTAACGTGCAAGCAGTTTTAGGAATAGGATCATTTGAGTTTATTAATTAAAGTTAACAATGAACATTAGCAAATATGAAAATGTTTTCAGTCAGCAAATTTCGAAAGGAAGCAAATTTTAGTTAAGAATTAATTTCTTGAAAGAGAAAGCACATTTTCTCGTCACATTCCTGAATATATCAGATTATAATTCTGCTTGTTTCCCCATTTGTTAGTAAGTTAACTAGCATGTGCGTTACGCACTGCCATTATTAGATAATCATTAAATAGACATTATTGAATAATAATCCATTCTGTTTGGATTGAAAGAATATATCGGAAACGCTGAAATAATTGAAAGAAAGAAAGAAAGAAAGAAAGAAAGCAATTCTCACCAGTCATAATGAATGGTCGAACTTTCAAAGAGGCTCCTTGCTTTGAGCATCTATTGAAACTCAATTTCACCCAAACCACAAGTGGAACACATATATACGATCCATTGCTAAAAACACTGCGAAAATGGCCTGTTTTTTTATATATCTCCAGAAAGTACCTGACTCCAGCTGCCATGCTCTTTCTTTATAAGAGATCAAACTAAAAATGTAGCTTTGCTATTATATCGTGAATGGAGCTGCCTAATCACATCTTTCCAGCCCCGACATTTCAAAAATCGTTTCGACTGTCTTGAAGGAAACGAATTATTTTCACCCTTACAACCCCTTTTCCTACAGGCGTATCGTCGCAAGCCACTCGTTATTTTATTATTTCCAAGAAAAATGTTCTGACAAGTTAGATTCCCTAGTTTTACTAGTTCAGACATTTACAGAAAAGATTAGCCAATCTCTGTACACAGGGGTAGAATTTTCATTCCCTTCGTATTCCATTGGTAAGGGGGAAGTTCTTTCAGACAGGTTCTCCCCAAGAACCGCAACTTTTTGGAACAGACTCCCGAGAGGATGTTTCGCCGGCCACGACAATGTTAACCTTCAAGCCTAGGGTGAACCGTTATTTTTCCTATATATATCCTCATAATCTACAATTCTTAAGTCCATAACACAATCCCATTCAGTAACTCGCTACTATGAATGGCACTTGAGCCTTGTATTGGTTGAACAATATCGTAATGAAAAGAGATTAATATATTTTAACCTGATCTCTCTTGATATGTGTATAAAAGAGTACTATTCTGATATAAAAAAATTCGATTTTTTTTTCTCTAAAAAGCGAAAATGTCAATTATTACTTTATTTATTTATGCTTCTCTTCCAGAAGCTGTAAGAAAGGTCCGCTATGCATAGTTGCAGTATAAACGACAATTAGGCTCTGTGGGTGATTTTTTTTTACAATAATGTTCACTCTGTACAAGACCCAAGAGCCACTCGAGGTAGCGGGTTACAGAGTAAAAAGTAAGAGTCACAATTTATGGAGATATGTGGGAAAGATAACGGTTGACCTTAGACTTGAACAGGTTGAAATTGTAGTGATCAGAGAAGCATCCTCTTGGGAGCCGGTTCCGCATGGTAGCCATTAGTGAAAAAAAGCTGTTCGAGTGGGTCTTATATCTCACCAATGGAATACGAAGAGAATGAAGGTGGTTCACTAGAATGTGCATGGTATGGCGGGTGTTGGACAAATGTAAATATACCTGAACAAGCGCCTGCAACAGGGATTGGCTAGCCGCCCTAGCACAAAAATAAATAACCAGCTATTATATTTACATCATTAACAAAAATATCCTGAAAGTAACACCGAGCAACATACTCAAAAATACTCGCTATTTAATAAAAAATTTGTCATTTTTTTTATATTTAATATTTTCTTTCTTGGTTTTGGCGCCATAAATAGTCTGAAGATAATGGCCTTCGAAATATTCAAAAATTAATCTGAGTTATTTATTTTTGATGAAACTTTCTGCAAGGTCGCAAAATTCTACCGCTAACCGTAACATTTGGGACCCGCCCTGTCACCTACACAAGTGTTAATCATCCCCATTCCCTTCGTATTCCATTAGTAAGGAGTAAGTTCCACTCAAACTGCTTCTTCACAAGAACTGCTGCGTTGTTGAACAGACTCCCTACTGGTTGTATTAGCAGTCACTACAATCTTGTTTTCTTCCAGTCTATGATTAACTATTATCTTTCTTGCCAATGAACTTCACTTCTTGACTATTCTTGTGCTCATACAGCGCCACGCAGTAACAATCTACCTTGAAATGCTCTTGAGCCTTGCACTGGGGGAATGTTAACATTAAAACAAATTTCATTTGGATCATTTTTTTATGGCAATCAGCATAATTTAGAAAAAGGTTTTTCTAATCACTACATTCTTGACCACCTTAAGTCTAGGCTTAACTGTTATCTTTCCTGCATAACCCCATGAATTTCACTTCTTACCTTTTCTTATGCTCATACAACATCACAGAGTAACCATCTACCTTGAATGGCTCTTGAGCCTTGCATTGGGGGAATATTAATATTAAAAAAAGTTTCATTTGGATCATTTTTTGGCACTCAGCATAATTCAGAAAAAAGTTTTCCTAATCACTACATTCTTGACCTCTTAAAGTCCAGGCTTAACTGTTATCTTTCCTGCATAACCCCATGAATTTCACTTCGTACCGTTTTTTATATGCTCATAAGACATCACAGAGTAACTTTCTACCTTAAATGGCTCTTGGAGCTTGTACTGAGTGAACATTAGTATTTTTAAAAGTCTCATGTCATTTCCCATTGATATAATTGACATTCTAACGATTCGCAAATAGTCAATCGTTACCTTTTGTCTTTTTAATTCCTGTTCTCTTATTGTCTTTTTTTAAATCGTTTCACCCCAAGAAAGGCAATAACGTTACTAAGACGTAAATGAGCGCTAGAGAATATGAGAGAAAAAACACTATTAAGTTGAGAACAATAAAAGAACAAAAATTAAGAAAACCATAGATTGCATTTAAATTTTAGAAGATTAAAGTCGACTCGTAAACAAGAAACCGGAAGAGAGAAAAGATTAGCAAAGAATTTACGGTTACATCTTAGCCATTTCAGCTGTGAAATGATGAGACTTTGCCGCCAATCTGATACTGCACTTAAATTCATAATGTCTAAGTAATAAGGAGGAAAGTATGAAAATATTTCTAGAAAAGACACAGCGAAGCTACATTACGATGGTGGGAAAGTGATTGAAGGCAATATGCCTTTCCCACCATCGTAATGTAGCTGTTAAAATCCAAAGAAGAATCTGCAATGTTATTGCCCCTGACCTGGCATCTCAGCTTCAGTCCATTTTCCACCGCCGTATCGTAGGTTACCGGCGTCTTTTCTGTAGATACTTTCATGGTAATTATTCTGATGGAATTTCCTCGATTATACCTAGAGTTTATTAATTTAAGCGCAGTACTAGATTGGCGGTCATGTCTCGTCACTTGACAGTTGAAATGGCTGGATGTAACTGTAAGTTCTATGCTAACAGTTTTTTTCTCTCGCACTTCTCGCTTGTGGAACTATCTACCCCACTTTTTGCTTCCCAGTCAACTTTGATCTTTAAAAGTTTAAATGCAATGCCAATCGTTATCTTCCGTTTTCTTGATCCTTATATGACCAACAACATTGCAGATTCTTCTTTGGATTTTAACAAGAATCTCTAAAAATATAGCAGGAGCACTAGACTAGATATGGCAGCAGTATTCAAAGCTAGGACAAACGGTAGACTTATAAATATGTAAGAATAGATTCTGGCTAGAAAAAATGTGAAACACGACACAGAGAACCAAGTTCCATAACATCAGACCTAGCAATTGATTCAATATAATCTTTCCATTTCATGCCAGCAAAGAGCGTTAATCTGTGAAGACGCACTGGTTCACTCTCCTGGAGGTTAGCATCAGCCGTGCTGATGGATGGTAAAAGGGGGATCTCTCGGACGATTGAAAGAGAGAAGTTTCGTTTTGGGGGCGTTAAAATTAACAAGCCTTTCCTCACCCCAGTTAACAACAGAATGTAGATTTTTTTTTTTTTTACATCAGCTACCTATTTGACTTCATGAAACCACTCAGGCTTAACATGAATAAATGTTTGTGTCTTAAAGCATAGATACCGAATGGAGAACTGATAACATGAGGAAGGTCATTGATGAAAATTAGGAATAACGTGGGTCAAGGATAGAGACCTGGGTGACACTTTCATTAATTCAAACAGATCTAGAAGAGTGGCTCTTCAGGATCATTTTCATTTCGCGATTCGATAAGAAAAACTGAATCAGTTCAAAAGTTCATCCTGAAATACTGTAACAATTCAACTTGTGAAGAAAACCAAAATATGCCATATTCCCTTCAATAATGCTTTTACTTTGTATTTTGTTAGTAACCCTTTGCGTCTTAGTGGCTTTATTGTCTTGCTTGTGGTGAAATGATAAAAGAAAACAAATATACCATATTCCCTTTAATAATTCTTTTACTTTGTATTTTGTTAGTAACCCTTTGCGTCTTAGTGGCTTTATTGTCTTGCTTGTGGTGAAATGATAAAAGAAAACAAATATACCATATTCCCTTTAATAATTCTTTTACTTTGTATTTTGTTAGTAACCATTTGCGTCTTAGTGGCTTTATTGTCTTGCTTGTGGTGAAATGATAAAAGAAAACCAAAATATGCCATATTCCCTTTAATAATGCTTCTACTTTGTATTTTTCTTTTATTCTTTCACACTTAGTAACCCTTTGCGTCTTAGTGGCTTTATTGTCTTGCTTGTGGTGAAATGATAAAAAAAAATGCCATATTCCCTGTAATAATGCTTTTACTTTGTATTTTGTTAGTAACCCTTTGCGTCTTAGTGGCTTTATTGTCTTGCTTGTGGTGAAATGATAAAAGAAAACCAATATGCCATATTCCCTTTAATAATTATTTTACTTTGTATTTTGTTAGTAACCCTTTGCGTCTTAGTGACTTTATTGTCTTGTTTGTGGTGAAATGATAAAAGAAATCAAAAGAACAAATTGGTGCAATTAGCAGTTACAATAATAATCAGCAGTCTATAATAAAGACAAGATTTCTATAATAAAAATTTCTATAATAAAGACAATTATTTCATACATATTATTTGATGCAGCTTTTCATTTCTTTTCCTCTTTCAATGTTGATATGATTTTATTTTCAGCTTTTGTAGCAAACACATAATTATAATCACGGTGAGTGTGGATGCTGACACCACACGATTAGTAATATTTTCATTTCTTTTCCTCTTTCAATGGTCATATTATTTTTTCAGCTTCTGTAACAAAACATAAACATGTGAAACTGGATCATTGTCATCGAAGTGGGGGGGCACGTTGACGGCGCACTATTATTAAGTTGCAGAATGCACCATCATCATCATCAATGCAATGATCGATGGGCGAACTGAGCACATGACGAAACCAATTCACTTCGCTAGCTTGAAAACCGGAGAGGTATTTATTCCTCCATAGCATATCTTGGACAAGCAGAACTGGCGAAAACCATCCATCTCCAGATTTGAACCCTACATATAGGTTATATAATAGGACTTGTATCTGGACTCAGAAAATTGTTAATGCAATATTTAATTTACAAAAAAATATTGTCCTTACAATCCAAAATATATTTCAATTTTAAACCCCTACAAGATGGTTTGTCCACCATTTGATAGGTCTTAGCTTTTAGCCAGTTTAGTCGCCGATGGCCTGACCACGCGACAAGCAGTACTGGGCTACATGGTATCAGTACCCTTCGTAGACATAAAAATGGACCGTAAATTGCTTTATTTATCAGTTAAAACATTTTAATAGTATTAACCAAACCAAAATCTCAATGAAGTAAAAATCTAATGTAGTGTCGTAATAAACACCGTATCATCAGCAGCACCGGGGGTATAAAAACAATGCGAATCATTAAAGTAACTCTCTCCCTATTTTTCTCCTTTCAAAGTGTGTGACATGAACTTTTTACACTGAAGCTAAAAGGGCTGTGGACACTTCACACACAAACACACCTACACAGGCAAGTCATACACAAATATATTCATGAACATTTCGTTGTGTATGTAATTTACTTCTAGGAAAAGAAACTCTTGTTTTAAACTTTCCTTTTGTTAATTTTGTTTAATGTTATCTTTATTGCAAATCAATCGATCTCTCTGTTATTCTGTCAGTTATGTGCTACTCGTTTAGACTGACAGTAGGTTACCATTTCTTTTTGCAGTAGATTAGTTGCCATCCAAGGCAATAGAACCCGGTCTGTCCTGGCTGGGGGCGGCAGGGGGGAGATGATTCATACCTTTCCCAAGGGTTATAGCACATAAGTGAATGTATTGGATTCGACTGGAATTCGAACTCGGCTCTCCGCTATCCATTACTCCACCATGCTTCCGTTATTCTGTACACGTACCCTTTTACCACCCTTATTTCATGTACTGGAATATATTCTCATAAGAAACCTTATATCTTAATTATAGAAGTAGCCAACATACCAAAATAATATTCCCAGTTCAATCTCTGTTCTTGACATCGAATCTTCAATATCTGTCTATAATCATAATATCTATGAGATGAGGTATTATGATTGCTTACATTATTTACATTGTTCCTCTTCTTCAGTGCCATATTCAAGCGTTGTACGCTCTGGCCTTCTTCGGGTGATTGGAATTTCGAACCGAACCTTTTATTTCGTTTACCGGGGTAGTTTGTTCTAGTTCCACGTGCCATGCCTCTTCCGGATGTCTTAGCTATTTCCCTTTAACTCAACTTTCCAAGTTTTTGGTTCGCCGCTATTGAACTCACAACTCTTTGGGTCTAGTCACTGAATCTAACCAACGCCTTTATCCCCTGGGCCGTGATGTGTCCTTGAGGACACCTAGTTGTATGAATTTCTGGGACTTATAAACCTAATGTCTCAGCAACCGTTTTTACCAGTGCTCATATTGCAATTTTTTTGTTATTAGTATTGCATATTTTTTATCAGAGCTTATATTGCAATTTTTTGTTGTTATTCATTGCTTTTCTTTAGCACTCTTTATTACTGGTTCCCACATTATATTCATGTCTATGTTTGGTCGGCTCAGGAGATTTTTGTGTCCTAGAATATGTGCTGATTCTTTAAGTTTTCGTATTTTCCAGTGATGTTCTCTATTATTTCAACCTCATCTCACAGGGGCGGTGATCTTTTCCCTCCATATGTAAGTCAGCTACGCCTGCTTTTTCTATTTCCCCTTGTGTTACGGCTTTACGATGTTCTTGCAATCTTACCTTAAGGGAGCGGCCTGTTTCTTCTCTATATTTCTTACCACAGCTGCACGGGGTGGTGTACACACAGTCCTTAGTTGTGTTCTCCTCTATGGAGGGGGGTCTTACACGGAATTGGTGTCTACGAAGTGTTGAACCGCTTTTGAATTTCCTGATGTTATATGGACCACAGATCTTTTGTATTTTCTCTGATAATCTCTTCATATGAGGTAAGCAGACTGAAGCACTTTTGGGGTGTTGTTATCCTCTTATAGCCTCCTATCCCAGTTTGTTGGAGCTGCTGTCATGTACCCGTGGTAGTTGTTACGTTGTAGGGTACTGCTTATACTGACCATTTCTTTTTCATATGTCTTTGGTGACGTTTTCTCGATGTTGTAAGCAGCGGACGATCCTTTTCTTTACACTGTATGAGTGGTGGGATTTGAAGTTGAGGCATTGTCCGGTGAATGTATACTTGCGGTATACGGATGTCTTGGACCAATGCTCTGTTCGAGATATTAGTACATCCAGGAAGGCGAGTTTATAGTTGTTTTCTCTCTCCATTATGAACTGTATCGATGATCTTATTGAGTTCACATGGTCCACTAGTAGCTGGACCTCTTCCTGGTGTGACCAGAGTATAAAGGAGTCATCTACGTATTTCAGCCATAGGGTTGGCTTTAGTGATGTAGATTCTAATGCCATTTCCTCAAAGTATTCCCTACATAGGTTTGCCATTGCTGGTGATAATGGTGAGCTCATTGCTAAGCCCTCATACTGTCGATATATGTCTGATCCCGTTCCAAAGTGTGTTGTTTGCTTACAGAATGTCAGCATCTCCATCAGGTTATGTATCGGGGTACAGGTCTGTTCTCCTAGGGGTGAGTCCGAGGCCAGTCTGTCCCTGACTACCGAGAGTGCCTCCTCCGTGGGTACTTTGGTGAACAAACTCACCACGTCCAGGCTCACCATCTGGTTGGATTGGATGGGAGCATCTTTGATTATTTCCACGAAGTCGGCGGAGTTCCGGACATACGATGGTGATTTTCCTATTAGTGGGTCGATTATAGGAAGCAACTCCGAGGGTGGCACACAGAGCCTTGGCAGCTTACAATCGGCCTGAGCGGAATACCGTCTTTGTGAATTTTTTGGGAGACCGTATCTGTGAGGTAACTTGGTGTAACGCTGTGACAACTGTCTGTATGTCTTAGGTGGGAAGTGGTCCTTGTTCTTGATTAGGATCTGTGACAATTTGCATTCTGTTTCATCGTAGAACCTTTCTTTACTGTAACTACCATACGCAATGACGTCTTGCAGTTTTTCTGCATATTCCGATTTGTTCATCACTACAGTTGCATTGCCTTTGTCAGCCGGTAGCATGATGATATTTTCATTCCTCTGCATGGTTCGATTGCCAGCCTCACCAGTTTCGTGATCTTTGATTTGGGCGGCTTAGCTTTCTCCAGTATCTGTCTCACTTTCTGTCTTAGTTTATCCGCCTAAGCCTGAGGGAAGTTCAAGGCTATTTCCTCAATTTGAGCAATGATGTTCAAGTATGGTATCCGTCTGATGGTTGTGGCGAAGTTGAGATCCTTGTTTAGTACTGAATCCTCAGAGGCACTCGGCTGGTGTTGACTGATGTCGATTACTGCCTTCACTGGTGGGTGATGAACTTTGTGTGTTACCTTCTAATTTTTCAATCCACTTAATGTTTGTACTTGGCAGGAAGAGGCATGGCACGTGGAACTAGAACAATCTACCCTGGTTGACGAAATAAAGGGTTCGATTAAAAATTCCAATCACTTGAAGTAGGCCGGTTCGTACAACGGCTGAAACGTTGTGAATGTGGCAATGAAGATGGGATAACAGTCCGAATAATGTAAATAATATAAGTACATCGAATCTTGTTTTTTTTTGGGGGGGGGGTTGTTTTCTGTTTTGTTAATGATTTTCTGGAATCGGCTCAATTGAAGTTTGCTTCGCTTTTCTTTCTTTCTTTTTTCTCTTCTTCAATTTTTGAGGGTGTGAAATAATTAACGTTAAATTGAAGACTTTTAAAGTTTGTTCGACCCTGGATTATGAAATCAAGTCAATATTTTTTTATGACTATCATCTTAAAGTTTGTTTTTCAGATAAAGAGGCAATCATTGTTGCCTGAAATTCTGAATACCAACGAACTTCACTTGAAATTTAAGACAAGTTTTTAAAAGTTCGATGCTTAATAGGCGCTCCCCTATTGTGACCCTGTGCCAGACTAAGCTTAGTTAATATCTCCAAGATTTTTCTCATCTCTATTTTAAGTAATTTATGCAAAATCATTTTCCCCGTAGATTCACATACAGACATGTTTCATAAATTTATTTTATAATTTTTAACAATTCCTGGTGTACATTTCCGGTTAATGCCGTATGTGTACGTACAGACACATATGCTAATTAAGTATAACGAACTGCACCATGGGAAATATAGAAACGTGTGGCTGCCATGTCCAAATTGCTAATGTGTTCGAGTACATTACTGACATTATATGTATTTTATGATGGGACATTCTTAATTGAGATTTTTTACTGCATGCATAGTGTAGCAACAAGACAAGCTTCTTTTTCTTTAGAATCGAAATTAACTTATCGTGAGTCAAGATTTTATTAGCCATAAATATGTTTCCTCCTTTCTCTAATTTGAAATATTTCTTTAGTTTAAAAAAGAAGTGGCTTTTTGATTTATTTTTTTAACGAAAAGAAGATTCGAAATCGTTCATTTATTCTGAAGCATTTATTTTCTAAAAAACAAAAATGTTCACTTTAATTAGTGATGCTTACATTTATTTAGAAAGTATCCGAAAAACTGCGTCACTGTTTTTACCAAGTATTGATCAACTGATTAATAAATGAATTCTTTATATTTGACCATGACTCGGAATTTGAAAAAAAAAGAACAACCAGAAAAATCTTGATAGTTATGATGTTGCACCAGAAGATTGTGACATAGCTTCAACTACGCTTATTATTATCAATCGAAAAGGAAAACCTCAATTGATAACGAAATTTAAGGTAATTTTTTTTCTCTTATGTATTTTTCAAGGGAGATAACTCAAAGATATATTTTATAAGTTATTTCCCTTATATAGATCAAATACAATTTGATTTGGATATATATTGTTAATGTATAATAATGTAAGATAAGACACACACATATATATATTAAATAATAAATGAAAAAATAAAAAAAAGTAATGAGTTTCGTGCCGGGATCGATCGTCTTCAGACTAATAACATTTTTATGGACAGAGTCGGTTTTAACAGGGGAAAAGAAAACGCCGGTTACAATTTACAGCAAAACGTTAGATATGCATAGACGGTCAGCTTAAATTCAAATTTTGACGTCAACTGTATCTAGACGTTTAAAATAGCCTGCCTTTCAACTTTGTCAGTTTTGTTTTTATTTCTTTTCTTCATTATTGCTTTTAGTAAGGTTAAAGGTACATCCAAAAAAAGTGATAGCTAGTCTAAAATTCAATTTTCAAAAATGAAAAATCTTGTTTGAAGCTTTCATTTTAATTTCAAGGTAATAAATTTAATATTTCCAATAATCAAAATACTTTGTATTTCAAACCGAATTTAAATTGATCAGAATGTTTTTTTCTTCTTATCTGTAAATTCATCTATATTAGATCTGTCAACACAAAATTCTCTTTTTTAAAAATCTTTCAAAAAATATAATTTTTATAAACGTTATTTGCACAAAATTAGCTCATTTAAAATTTAATTAACCTGTGTTTAAATAAATATTAGAAAAATATAGTTTTTAGTTTAAAATTAAAAGAAAGCCTTTTTGACACGGTGAGGGGGGGATTGTTTTTCTCATGCATTGAATAATTTATTGGGAGCTTAATGTTTGGGATGCACAGTGGAGTTATGGGAATTCACTCACAGGGACTTTTTTTCAAACACACTTCCAGACCTGCTAGTGGATGTACCCCTGCTAATACAAAGATGCATGTAGTTCATGTATGATGGGACTTTAGCACATTTTAGTCACATTGTTCATGATGCACTGGTTGACATCTATCATGAAAGAGGAATAGGTAGGGGGTGAGTGGTTCCATGGCCTGCACATTCCCCCAACCTCAATCCTTTGTATTTTTATATGTGGGGGCCACATAAAACAATTGGCTTATGCAGCAGATATTAATAATGAAGAGATGCTTCATCAGCATGTCACGAGGGCCTGCAAAACCATTCAACACAGTGTGGGAGTATTTGAAAGGGTCTACCAGTCAATGATCTGACGGGTGTATATGTGTGTAAAAGCAAGTGGAAATTTTGAACATTTTTTTATGAGTTGCTGTGTTGAGGTACAACGATGGCTTTTTGGACATATGTTTATATGGACATTTTACCTTGTTTTCGTGTCAGGAAACAAAGTTTGTAAAAGTATTTTTGGATTGTATCTTGGATCGTATATTTTTAACAGTGTCTCCCATAAACTTTAAACTTAATAACTCAAAATGAAGGATTTGCAGACATATAGACTTTTGTCCTTGTTTTTGGGGGAGGAACCCACCCCCCAATGTTTGTAAAAGTATTTTTGATACATCATGTATGAATAAAATTTTAAGATAATTTCGAAGCTTTCACTAGTGATTCTTGAGTTATCTTACCAACTTTTAAAAAATATTTTTGACAATATATTCCTATACATTTCAGAAACTAGTATCAATATTTTTGTCAAGTAATTCCTATAAGTTTTAACTTAGCAAAACCAAACCTTATAAAATGATAAAGTACCCACTAAACTGTTGGGTGGTAGCAACAGTTAGGGTTCTAGCTATGGGAAAATAGTGAACACAAAACCAAAAGACTATGAAAGTATAAAAATACATTTTTGTAGTAAAAATACCAGCAATACATTTTTATATAATTAAAACCTTCCAATAATACCTATTTATTGCAGAATTACCAACAATAAGTTTTACTTATAGTTGAAACGATAAGGTTGTGTTAAAGATATTTAAATTTCTGCATTGAATAACCCATAGAGGTTGATATGCCACTAAACAAATTCAAGCAACCAACCCACTAAACTATGGCATCCAATGTGATTCTAAAATTACTACAAGCTATTATTCCACTATTTACATTGTTTGGGCTGTTGTCCTCATGTTACTTGCCATATTCGTGATGTCTTGGCCATTGTTCAATCCGGTCTTAAGAGTGTACAAATGCCGAAATGCTGTGAATATGGCAACAAAGATGAGGACGACAATGTAAATAGTATAAATATTTACAATACCTATCTCAGAAATATAGGCACATACCAGAAGCTATTTCTTTCAAAAGATTTCCATATTATTGAAAATAAAATGTTGTATTAGCATTAAATATTTCTTCTAAAGTCTTTTCTTATAACAGGGCCTGCTATATACAGAAGTGAGATCTTAATATCTTGTTTCAAGGTTCACTATATTATGAAATGTTTTGCATGATATTTCATCCAGCAAATATTTCATTTTCAACATGGATCAAAGTTGTATTTATTAACTTCAACATTCAATTGAATAAGTCATTTAGCTTTTTCAATGTGAAATTTTTCAATAATATTAATTAATGTTTCTGCGCATATTACGGAAATCTACAAAAAAAAATTACATATTTTGTCTATTTACAAAGAACTCTCAAATTAAAATTCAGTATACATTTTCGAAAACAATAGGTTAAATGAACAAAAATTATTCATAGAAATAAATTTTATAATCAATGTTTATTATTAAAGAGAAAAATATTCACTTTGTGACAAAATTATTAATAATGGCATTTTTAGTGAGTTTAATAGTTTAAAATAGTTCAACTATACTGCAAAAATTTATTGCTCTCTTCTCTTGAATTTTTTTTTATATATTTTAAAGAACAGTTATAAAATATTAAATCCCTGAAATTTAATTATAGCATTAACTTTCTATGATTAAAATTCTTAATAAATAGCATTTCTCATTAATTTAACTGCGAAAATTTACATTTTTTTCCTCTCATTAGAATTTTTTTTTTTTTTTTTTTTTTTTTTTTTTTAAGCTTTTCACCCCAAGCAAGGCTGGAAGCCACTAGCACACAAGGGGTTACAGAAGGTTTGGAGGAAGAGCAGATAGGAGTGGTAAAGGAGAGGATGTGGAGAAAGATAGTGGATCAATCAAGGCAAGGGGGTTACAGAAGATTTGGAGCGAGAGCAGATAGGAATGAAAGGGGAAAGGATGTGGAGAAGGGAAGTGGATAGATCAAGGCAACTGGAGATGTCGATTGACATTACACTTAAATAGTTGGAGATTATATTTGTCAGGGAAACAGGAATAAGGAAGGGAGTTCCACAGGCGAGATGTGCAAGACATGAAGCTATTGGAGTAGAAGATACGTCTACATCTAACAGTTTCAACGGTGAAGGGGTGGGAACGGGATGCCAGCCTCATAGGACGTTTAAATTCATGAGGCCTGGGAATCAGCGAAAGCAGCTCGTCGGAGCAATTACTGTAAAAGTATTTGTAAAAAAGACAGAGCGAGGCATCGTCGCGTCTGTGAGAGAGCGACTGCAGACGAGATGACAGATCAGGGCCAATTACATTGCATATCCGTCTCTGGATCTTATCAAACAGCAGGGGCTCCAGACCATATATGGCAGCAATGCTCTATGCAAGGGCGAATGGTTGATTTATAGATTTGGAGGATCAATTCCGGGGAGAAAAATTTCATGGCTCAGCACAGGGAGCCAACTTTCCTTGCGGTGGATGAAGCAATTGACTCGATGTATTTGTTCCATCTCAGATCAGTGGACAGCGTGAGACCGAGCAGCCGCAGACAAGAGCTTGCGAGAAGTTGGTCTTCAGACATTCTAATGGGATGCAGGGATGGATCCCTGTGGTGGTTAATAGAGAGCAGTTTTGTTTTAGAGGCATTAAAGTTAACCAACCAATTCTTGCCCCAGTTCACAACCGAGAAGACGAAATTTTTTTTAAAAAATAAATTAAGAACATTTCTAAATAGTGCATTTGTTTGTTTTAAAAAAGTAATGGGCAAAACTCTCATTTTTTTTTTTTTTTTTTAAATTTCTGTCAAGTGATTTTTCATATTTTCTGCATGTTGTACGGTGTGTTCAAGGGAGTTAACTCTCAAATGAGTTGTCTCCCATACATTACGAAACTCAACAGCATATATTTTAATGATGTGAATATTAAATCAATGCTTAAAAGCCGTAGCAAATTAAAGACAAGCCATCAGAAATTAGCAAAATTATTTTTTCAGTTCCTGTTAAAAACCTTCTGATTACTACACAAATCTTCAACAAAAATATCCTTATTTTCAGTAATATTAAATACGGGTTCGTAAAATAAAAATCGATACTCATGTCAACAAAGCTAAATTTCAAGGGAAGTAACTTTGCCGTAAATTTTTATGAGTTGTCTCCCATGGACCAATAACTACAGATAATTGTCGTCCATTTGTGTATCATAAAATTAAAATGTTTTCTAGCTTCACCATTAATTTTAACTGATTTCATTGTTTTTAAATGATTGGTATTCGTTGTATTATGATAGCTGAAATTACTGTATACGTTTCAAATTGTCGCAGCTTTCGTTTATTATTATTATTAATTCTAACATTGAAAATTGAAAAAAGTATTTTTTTTTTTTTTTTATACCTACTTTCTTTTACTTTTTAACTTGAGAAAGCATGACGACATATCTTCTCCCATTCACCCTGGATATAGACTAAATATAAGTGTATACACTCTAGCCGGTGGCGGATCTACTTTAGCAATAGTAATTTTATCATGTGAAATAACCCAGTACAGAAATTTAATCAAAATCTTTGTAGTGATAAAAATAAAAATGAAAAATTGTGGTGATCTCTTATGAAACAACTACATTGAAGAAGTCAACAGCGGTTACCCAGCCCTAAGTGCTGGTGGGAAGAGGCTTATTGTATGGACCATTTTCAAGGACTTCACCCCACCACCCTGTTATATACCGTTTGTACTTTGAGGTCGTTACATTGCAAGGACCTTGAGGCCTTGTTGAATGTTGCTATATTGATACTGGTTGCAAAGGAGACCTCATATCTGTTCAAGCTTCAAGGCCCGAAAAATGTAGCTCCGCCACTGACTCTCACCTTGTGTGCTAGTCTACAGGAAAGCTTTGATTTTAAAAAATAAAAAGAAAGAACATAATGACATCAAGAAACAACTTCTCCGTCTTTGTCAAGAAGTCATGACAATTTACATATAATAAAGTAAACCAACGTGTGGAGAGTCATGACAATTTACATATAATAAAGTAAACCAACGTGTGGAGAGTCATGACAATTTACATATAATAAAGTAAACCAACGTGTGGAGAGTCATGACCTCCTGTGTCTTGAGGCATAGCATTTAAAAAATAGAGAAGGTTCTATGACCACCAGTCAAATATATCAAAAGCGTTTTTTCTTTTGCGAAGTTTCTTACTGTCGATTTCTTGCTAAACAACACTCCACGGTCGGGTAGACCAGTTGCGGTTGATAACAATCAAAACAATAAAATATATATTAATGATATCCTAATCTAATGCTAAAAGTCATTTGTAATACTTTGGTTATGTTTTACATTGAAGTATGGCTTCTACATAATAGTAATAGTAATATTAACCGTTTCCCTACAAGGAAATATTTAGTATTCATTAACAGAGCAGCCAGTACAACTTTCGATTAAAATATATAAAATCTTTCTGTTAAAACAATATTTCAAGAAAATAGGTTTCTCAAGTCCAGTAGCTCTTATCGCTCTTTCCAGTATTGATGGAGATTTCCTTTCGACCCTGTAAGAGTTCTGGGATTGCAAAGTAAATATTTATCGCAGATTACTTCCACAACGCAGAAAACAAATAACTGTAAGTTCAGACTCGAATATCAGGGGCAGAAAGAAATGCCGAAATCTCGATTCGCAGGTACTATGTCACAAATCACAATGCACGTAACCAATCAGAAAAATAACTCACTCCCCGACGAATGCGGTAGCCAAAATACACGAATTTTATCTATTTCCCCACCCCGATTCGAGAACACCAACTGCTTTTATGGACCGAGCATATTTTTTTTCATTCGTCGACAACTGGGAGAGGACGCACAATATTAGCATATCCAAAATACTTTTATGGCGACTGCCTTGTTTCTAATTTGAATATTCCGCCAACAAAGTTTTTAACTTTCAAGGTGAATGTTTGATCTTTACCTAACTGGGGAAAATTCTGTTTTATCAAATTTATTTTCTGAAATAAATACAATTTTATTTATAATTGAACTTTTCTGTTACCGTATTTGACGGCATATAAGACGCACGGGTGTATAAGACGCACCCCAATTTCAGCAGGGCAAACCAGGAAAAAATTAGTAATTAGTAAAATTAGTAAAATTATTGGCAAATGATACAGTCTAGGCTATATTTCTGAGGCATTATTTTGGTTAAATAAGCCATGATTACAATTAAATGAAAAATAATAGGAAAAAAGAACAAAAGACTATAAAAACTTTATTATATCCAAAAGTAAAAATCAAGCAATTATTACAATTGAGCAAAACCGTACAGTTAACATTAAAATTCAGTCAAAAAATTTCCTTTATATGATCTGTACAACCTGCGTCTTGTAAACGTCTTAGTGGAATAATTAGGAATTTTTAGGATATAAAAATTCTGATTGTATTACAAATTCAACCGGAAGTTATCGCAAGAAAAATATTAATGAAACAAAAATATTCTACAAATATATATTTTGAATTTATTGCATATAATTTTATTGAAACAAAGTACTAATATTAAACCGTTTAAAAAGTGATGAAATTAATAATGAATGAATATTATATGATAACACTTTTAATCGGCATAATAGCCTTTTTAGTTTTAAATAATGAAAATAGGTATATGAAAGTTTCTCTAAAGTCTAAGCTAATAGGAGTTGCCAGGTAGCTAATTTTAGCCGACTAAAGCGAATTTTAAACATACAAATGGCATATAAAACGCAAGAGAATTTTTAATATTTTTAGTAAAAAAAAAAAGTGCGCCTTAAATACGTCAAATACAGTAATTCTCTGAATTCAAAGGGAAATAAATATAAATTCAAGGGAAGTAACTCCCTAGAACAAGTTTATATTTTAAAAATACAAAAACGTTTTTCCGAAAAAAGAAACATTCATTAGTATCTTGTGGAAATCTGAAACTAAATCTTCTCTTGAATCAAATGAATATAATTGTTTCTTTTTTCTTTTGTTCTTTCCTCTTATTAAAAAATATGCCTTTTATTTCAAGTAGCTCAGGATTTCAAGCCAAGTAATGCAGAATACAACTGATGATTAATAATAATAGTAACTTAGTACCAATTTTAAATTAGGGAAATATATTTACTACAGAACTGCTTTCAACAGCTACATTCCTACCAACTGATCCTTTAATGATTTATACTTATATTGAATATTCAAATTATATTTTTTCCTTAAAATACATTAAAACACAACAGTTTCTGTAGGTTGCTTCAGAATCCATTTTCTTTGATTTAATCATCACTATCCACAGATCTATTAATGATTTAACTGTGATAAAAAAAAAATTATAACAGCATAACTTAAATAAAAAAAAAATAGGAAAAACTTTGGTGAAATGCTTGTTCTAGATTAAAATTCATTAGACCTTCATTAAGAATTGAAAGATATTGATTTTTTTTTATCAATTTACATAGGGGAGTTATAACACTGAGTAAATAATTATAAACTCCCTAAAATTTATATATGCCAAAATACTCATAAAAATGAGAAAGCGCAAGACATGGAAACAATAAAGCAAGTATTATTATCTTGTTGCTATGTGGTGTTGGAGACATGAGAGACAGTAATACTTAGTGAAATTGTGGGTTTGAGGTCAGATGTCGATCAAATATGAATCGGAATCCATCAGAAGGATAAGATAAAGAATAAGCAAAGTGTATACAGTTTCTCTTATATGAATTTTTTTTTATAGATTTTATGTGTAATGAGTATTCAGATAATTTAGTTAAAAAAAATACAAGAAGTGTCTGGGTTTTTTTACCTCAATTTTTTGTTGAAAGATAAATGCTACTATTATAACCTGAAAAAAGAAAAAGAGATTAAATTTTTGTTGACGAATGTGTTAATGACCTGTCTGTGTGAACTGTTTGTCTGATATTGAGAATGTCATGTGTTTGTGTGTGTAGAGAAGAAAAGTGGGATCAATTCTCATTGATTTAGAATGCGTGAATTAATGATAATTACAATTGTTATAATTAATTTTTATTTGTTTATTTTTATGGACACAACAATATCAATCCCTGATTTTTACAGAGTTAATGGAACTTAGCTGTTATTTACAAATGTCAAGTTTCAAACATTGCTTACATCATTAACATCTGATTTTTTTTTTTTTTTGATTTTTTAATTTTAAAAAAATTGTTTACCTTTTTTTAAAGACATTTTTGTAGGGGGAATTTTTCCAAAGCATATGCATAAATATTTGTGAATACTAATTATTTATCTTAAATGAAGATTAAATAGATATATACTTTTATTAATTTATGTAAAATTCTCTTCTTTAATTAAAAATGTATATATTTATCTCTGTGTGTTTATTTTTTAATTTTTTGTAAAAAAAAAAAATCTTTTTGTAAAAAAAAAAAAAATTCTTTTTGTATAAAGAACAACTAAGTCAGGATAACTCTGTAAAAAGTCAGGCATTGATTTTACACTGTATTGATATTATGAACAGAACCTCTTTACAAAATGATAAAAAAACAATTTCTTTTTTCAATTCTAACAAATGTCACGCCTTGCAGAAGGTCTGTTTAAATAGTGCCATTCTGTTTCCTACTAAAGGTCAATGAGTAAACATTATTTGAAACATTTGAGAAGGTAAGAAAATCTTTGTTACAACTTGTATTTAGTCACTATATTGACCTGCCCAAGTTTTTTAAACTGGGGTTATAACTGAACACCCATTCGAATAATGTGGCACAAGGCAAAATTTAAAGTGGGAGTCCCATGCTTACATAGGACCAGAGGCCAAAAAGAATCCAGCCCCCTCAGCAATTGTTCTTTTTGGGGGATGCCTTAGACATTATGGATTAACACTAGCCTCCCAACAAAGTTGCATTTCCTGGGGAGACAGAACTCCTGGCAATGAACGTCAATTAATTATTGTTTGTGTTGTGTTTAAGCTCCAAATCTTGGGTTACAATTCAAGTTATTACTCATTAAAGTATGCTGTTTATTTGCCATGCTCTTTAACTACAAGTCAGACATGATTAGTCAGTGGCCTACCATCACAGTTGCAATGAAAATTATTTCAGTAGCATCATCTTGATCAACCATTCACACCAAAAATCCAATCATCAAAGTGGGCATAATTGGTACTTCGATGTGGTGTAATGATTAGCAACCAATTACGACTGAATAGTGAGTTCAATCCTAGCTAGGTGCTTCATATGTTCGACCTTGTGCCACACATAAGATACGCTTAGAAAATCATTTTTGGGCACTTCAATATAGTGTAATTTTTAGCATGTTTGTCTTGCTAGATCAATTACTATTGAGTAGTGAGTTCAAGCCTTACTAGGTGCCCCATACATTTGGCCTTGTGCCCCATTTAAGCTATGCTTAGAAAATCAAGAGTATCTCAACATGGTGTAATGGTTAGCAAGTTTGTCTCAGAAGAACAATTATGACTGAGTAGTGAGTTAAGCCCTCACTGGGTGCCCCATATTTTAGGGTTTGTGCCACATTTAAGGTATACTTAGAAAATTACCAGGGCACTTCAATGTGGTTTAATGGTTAGTAAGCTTATCTCGCTAGAACAATTACTATTGAGTAGTGAGTTCGATCCTCACTTAGTGCTCTATACTTTCAGCCTTGTGCCACATCTAAGCTACACTTAGAAAATCACCATCAAAGTGGGCAAAACTCAAACCAACTCTTCTCATAGAAAAAGCATTCATAAGTTAACAGATTCCATTCAACACCAGAATCTGCACACTTCTGAAAATATCTCTTCCATGACAGTATATTGTAAAACTTGGAGGGATTTACTAAGTTTTACACAACACTGCAATCTTCAGACACACAGTGAGAATCAAATTCCTTAATAAATAGTCTGCAAACCACTGCTATTTGAAAGGCACTCTGAGTAGATATTTACTAAGCTTAGCTTACTCGGGCAATTTAGGGTACCCAGTGAGGATAATGTTATTAAACATCTGCATGACTAATTAACCACTTAGTATTGTTTAAGGTGAGAATTCAACTATAAACGCTGTAGTTGGAATGCAATCTATGGGTGTACATTCTGGTTGCTAAATATTAACAATAAATCCACTACTTCTGTGAGCTTGCTAAACATTACCCCATGTCAATAAGCACATATGCCTTCATCAGCTTTGATTACACTTTAAAGTGAATAACATTGTTGTGGCCTGTTTAGAGGCCAGAAAGAAAGACACGGAAGATGGAGGTAGGTTGAACAAGTGTATTGAAATAACAGATATATACAAAGCAAGAGTGTTAGTAATAAGCATTTAGAAGTGTCCGTCCGAACGGTCAGGTTACACTGCGTCTTGGCTGCTCACGACTCTACCCTTGGAAGTCTCGCAGTTAGTATTTATGAGAGGAGGAAGAGTTCATTCTACTATAGGAGGGTTTACCACAACACATATATACCCACGGTTTTAACCACAAGTCACCCATAATTGGTGAGTGGCCCACCATCACAATGGCTATGCTCCAAAAATCCAATTATCAAAGAGGGCATAACTCAAATGAACTCTTATCTTGAAAAGAGAACTAATTAGTTTAAAGTTGTTATCACTTATCTAAAAATGACAGCTACTTGTTTTCTCTCAGGTTAAATGGAGAAAGGGTCCAAACCTACAAAAGATTCAAGTGTGGCTTGAAGAGATATATTTGGCTGACAGTAGTTCTTGTGAAGAGAAAATTTTGCTTGTAATGTTTACACAGCTTTGCAAATATTTCAATAAACAATGGTGAATTGCATTTGCTTTCTAAGTAACAGAAATCAGATGAAACATCACTGGTTGGCTTAAAAAGAAAAAGAAACTTAGAACTACTTAAAAAATGCAGTATGAGTCAAACATATTGTACTTAATTGAATCAATGCTAAAAAATTTTAAATATAAAAAATGAATTCTATGTTAGCATAATTTATGCTAGCATAATTTATGTTAGCATAATTTATGTTAGCATAATTTATGCTAGCATAATTAAATTCATAAGCTCATGTTATTTAAAATATATAACACGTAAATTAATATGAAATGGACAAAGTCTGTCAATTATTTTTTAAGACATTTGTTATGTTTATACGTTCTTTTTATAGATACAAATATTTAAGTAAATGCTCTGTTTATAATAAACAGTATTAACAACATTTACCGCATATTTTCTATGAAAATTTCTCGGACATTCAGGCCGGTAAATGTTGTTAATACTGTTTATTATAAACAGAGCATTTACTTAAATATTTGTATCTATAAAAAGAACATATAAACATAAAAAATGTCTTAAAACATAAATTAATCCCATAATTTAGATATTAATTTGCATAAAAAATTTCAAGATCATCTTTTACTCACTTTTGTTTATTAAACATTAAATTATGTCACATTGTGTCCTCCATAACTTACATTTTAGCTAACCTGATGAATATTCATGAGTGTTTCATAAATTTAAAAATCTTGAAAAAAAACTAATATTTTGTTCTTGTCTATAAATACTCGTTACAAAATAAAATCCTTGAATTTGCCTTGATAATGTCTGTCAGAAGAGGAAACACATCAGATAAGTTTTCCCTTTATCTTTATCTTTTATACAAGGTAACCAAAAAAGTTCTGTCCGTTTTTAAAGGAAAAAAAGAAAACACTTCACAGTATGTGTAACTTATATTTAGTTTTCGAAGTAATCGCCATCGGCATCCATCACCTTCTGCCAACGTGTCTCCAGCTGTTCAATGCCCTTGCAGTAGAACTCAGGTGGTTTTGACGCAAAGAAGTCCGTGAGGGCTTTGCGCAAGTCTGCTTCATTGGTGAAGGATTTCCCACAAAGATTATTATCCAGGGAGTGGAAGAGGTGGTAATCAGATGGCACAAGGTCAGGTGAATAAGGTGGATGGCACAAAGTCTCCCACCCAAGTTGCTGTATGGTATCCTTGACCACTCGCGCGATATGCAGCCTGGCGTTGTCATGGAGGAAAAGCACACCTTTGCGATTCACCAGTGCTGGCTCCATCTGCCGCAATGCCTGTTGCACACGTTTCAATTGCTGCAAGTATAGGTCTCCAGTGACCATTTGGCCCGTTGGTAGCAGTTCATAATGAACCACTTGACAACCTGTCCACCAGACACAAAGCATAATCTTGTGTGGGTGCATAGGCAGTCTTGCAGGGTGAGGGACAGCATCATGAGGAGACAACCAATGTCTGGAACGTTTGGGAGTTTCGTACAGAACACACTTTTCCTCACTGGTAAGCACTCAATTGAATAAGGATGTGGTACGGTGGTGAGAAAGCAGCGATATGCAGGCTGCCACTCGTTTACCCTTGTGGACCTCCAACAGCGTTTGCGGAACCCACTTGCTCAGTTTGTACGTCTTACCTAGGCAGTGCCGGTGAGGTCTAACTGTTTCATCGGAAATGTTGAACTGTCTTGCAATTTCACCACACGTTAGACTACTGTCCTCTTCAATGGCCGCCTTCAGGACTCCGTCATTCAAGACCTGCGGTCATCCACTGTGAGGCTCATCATGGAGAGACAAATCTCCCGACTTGAATTTTCAAAACCAACGCCTTGCAGTACATTCATCCACAGCACTATCCCCAAACGCTTGACATATGCGGAGACTTGATGCAGCTACTGATAAGCCCAATTTGAAGTCATAAAGCAAACAGCCCCAAACGAGATCTCTAGACACTTCTATCCTTCTCACAGCTGTCCAGCTTATAACTGATGGCCGGGCACGGTACGCGTATTTTTTATAACGTCTGATGTTCCTACTTCCGGCTGTCCGAATTTGAAAACAATTGCTACACGCATTTTGTATATATTTCAACTTCATTCAATGACTAATCAAACAACGAACAGAACTTTTTTGGTTACCTTGTAGATATATTCTATCTGAAAATTTTTACACATAATTAAATATTCAATTAATTTCTTTTGTTGTATTACGGGAAAATCCTCTGTCGTTAAACCAAAATGACCATCATTTAATAACAATTTTGTTCAACATTACTTCTTTTTGTGTGAAAATTCTATGGCCAAAATATTTTTCCTCCTCAGCTTTTCCTGCTTTCAATATATCTTTTGACTATCCATTTCTCCATGTATTTTGACTTTTTTATATTTTAATCATCTCATCCCAAGCAAGGCAATAAAGACAAGTGGTTACTGAGTGTGAAAGAATATGAGAACAATAAAAAAAGAGGAATTAAGACAGAAAATAATGATTGACATTATATGTTAATTTTTGAAGATCAAAGTTAACAGGAAAGCAAGAGACTGGAAGAAAGTTCCACTAGTAAGAAGTGCAAGAGAGGAAACCACTAACATAGGACTTACAGTTACATCTTGCAATTTCAACTGTAAAATGATGAGACCAAACTGCCAATCTAGTATTGTGCTTAAATTCATAAAGTCTAAGTACCAAAGAGGAAAGCTCATCAGAACAATTGTCATGAAAATCTTTATAGGAAAGGCACAGGAAAGTTACATTAAAGTGGTGGGAAAGTGACTGAACCCAAGATTCCAGGTCAAGACTGATAACATTGCAGATTCTACTTTGGATTTTATCAATAATCTCTAAGTACATAGAAGAACTGGACCTCATTTGTCATATGCTTTCTCTACTGTGTTGTTAATATTCATTGGTAGAACCAGACATGCCACTCAAGTTTTTTTCTTCATTTGTAATGAAAACTGCCCAGCATTCACTGCCATATAGCAAAATCCTTACTTAACCCCTTAAGTATAGCAAGAGCAGCTTAGCTTCTAAATGTTGAGCCATTTATGAAATTTTTACACATAATTAAATATCGAAACAATTTCTTTTGTTGCATTACACCAAAACCCACCTTCATTAAATCAAATAAACTATCATTTGATAAAAACTTTGTCCAACATTACTTCCTTTAGTGTGAAAATTTTCTGGGCCAAATAGTTATAGTTTTACTGTTTTTCTTGCTTTCAATATATCCTTTGATTATCCATTTCTCCAGTTGTATTTACTTTTCTTTTTTAATTATTTCATCCCAACCAAGGCAATAAAGCCACTAAGATGCAAAAGGTTACTGGGTGTTAGAGAATATGAGAACAATTAAAGAAGGAGAACTACAAAGACAGAAGATAATGATTGATGTTGCAATTAAAGTTTTAAAGATCAAAGTTGACATCTTCAAGAAACTGGAAAAGAATTCCATAAGTGGGAAGTGCAGGAGAATAAACTGTTAGCATAGAATTTATGATTACATGTAGCCATTTCAACTGTAAATTGATACTTTGCCGCCAATCTAGTTCTGTGATTAATTTATAGAATCGTCCATATTTTCTACTCACCCCCGTAAAAAATAAACTCTTCCATCAGAATCAGTTTTAACCAATCAACACCTCACATTGCAAATCTTTTTATTGGTCGAGGCGACACCAAAATGTGTATCAATTGTCAAAAATCTATTTTCCCACCAAGCTCACTGGAGCCTACTTTGGTTTCCCAAAACAAATAAAAGGACACATTTCAGTCCAATTCATCAGTCAGTAACTTAACTTCAGAGAGATGCCACACAAATCCACACGTGTCACTATTTTGACTTAAGAAAGTTTTCGCGCGTTAACTGCTGACTCAACCACCAACATCATTCTCTCTCTAAATCCATTACAACTTTCTTAAAAAGTGTTCATTTACACTACTAAATAGAAATTGTAATTTCAACAAAAGACAAACAAAAGACGGTCCAAGGTAAACAACTCTGGAAGAATAAGAAAAACACATCCTACTTTATTCTCGCATATTTACTACCTAAATTACCTTTTTGATAAATTTTACTTTCTTATTCTATTTGAACATTTCTTCAACAATTGAACATTCCTGAACTGTAATTCATTAAGATACTTAATTCACACTTCATCAACTTTCATATAACCAAAACACAAGCTTTTTCAAATTGTATTAATTGTATATAAATGTTCGATGTTTTCTAATTGAATTCACGACTACCGTTGTTTCTTGTTCAATTTTGCCTTGATATTTATTCAACTTGTACGTCTATGCTTAATACTGTTGTGATTAATATGAAGAACATGCCTTCACACTTATCATCTTATACAAAAAAACCTTTTGATTACAAATTGATTTCATAGCAATCCCAACAAATTTCATAAAGTCAAGGTACTAAAGAGGAAAGCTCACCAGTACAATTACCATGAAAATATTTATAGAAAAGGCACAGGGAAGCTATGTTACCATGCTATGAATATGACTGAAGCTGAGATGCCAGCTCAGGACTGATAACATTGCAGATTCTTCTTTGGATTTTATCAAGAACCTCTAAATACATAGCAAAAGCACCAGACCAGATGTGGCAGCAATATTCAATGCACGGATGAATGGTAGATTTATAAATGTGTGAGATATATTCTGGTGAGAAAAATTGTCTAGCACAACACAGTTAATCAATTTTTTGGCAGCAGACTTAGAATTTTATTCAATATAATTTTTCCACTTCATTTTCAGTAGAAAATGTTAGCCCAAGTATGCTCAATGAGTCACTCTCCTGGAGATTAGCATCAGCCATTCTAAAACAAAGAAGTTTCTCTCAGATGTTTAAAAAAAACTGGCAAAGCTTATAAAATATTCTATTTATTTTTCAAATATTTTTTTAATTCATCAGTTCTTATATTTTGAATAAAGCTATTTTATGTGAAATGTTTATTTTCATTTTTAATTCCTTTTTCTTAATAAATTCTTATAATAAAATCAGATTTGGTAAGCAAGATGGAAGACATGTTGTGCATTGTAAATAATGGATAAATGAAGTCACGAATGACATGTATGGAAGCACACAGATATCATAATCTGCAATGAAACAAAAAAATTTATTTTTTCACAATGCACATGTTCGAATTTATTTAAAAGCAAAAATAAGTAAAAAATGTCTCTAATTCCTGGAAGCTGTCTCCCAAAGCAAAAATCCCACATTGCAATAAGAAGAATAAGATCAGAGTCAATCTTTGATGTCTGAGGCGTGCCAAAAGGCAGTTAACGACGGAGCAAAACAATTTTTGTCTCTACCCACACGTATGCATAAGGATCTTCACTTTAAAGGGGACTTTGTGTCGTATTTTGTCCACGTGCGGAGGCGAAGAAATATCCTACTTTTATTTTAAGATGTCTATTAACGCAAGTTGTCTCCCTTTGTTCATAATGAAATGAAAGGTTTTGTATATTTTTCTAATACTTCTCTTAGTATTATCAATGGCTTTAGCTTTAATTAAAATTAAAATTCCTATTTTTTGTTTTTTCCATCAAACGTGTCCAACTTTTTAGTTTTTTCATTCTTTAATTTTTTTTCAGTTAATCTATCGTACATTACTATATGATTTATGTGCATAGTTAATGATATATTAAGGTATTGTGGGCTACACACACATATTCCACACTTGTGCCCTCAGTTTGTAAAATTTCAAAATTGGATCAACTGAATCTGTTCCATACGGACGTAGTAGTAGTAAATTGCCATATAGGAAGAAAATAAGTAACTACTGATACCAAGGTTCGATCATGACACTCTGGAATTATGAATATATGTTTCCACCAGGTGTATAAACAGTGGTGTTACTGACTGGAGTGATTACTAAGTAACTATTGAGAGGAACTATCTTGCTGAATTAGTGTGAATTATTGTGTGTTGATGATTTTGATTTTGATTTAGGATTTACCAGACAATAAGCTGAGCTGCGCTACTAACAAGGTATTCACTGAAATGGTTAATTATCTTTGGTTGACTTTTACTTCTTTGTTCTTGTTAAGTATTTATTTGCGGTTGTAATTAAATATTGTTTTCTCTTAACATTGAAGTCTTGAGTTATATTTAATTATTAACGGCCACCATATGTCACAAAATAAACAATATCACATGACAAAGAAGAAACCAATGAAATTGCTCTATTTTAGCTTCCAAGTTTTCTAGTCTTGGAGCCTCTGAAAGAAAAGAAAAATGAAGTAGGAAACCCCAAAATTAGTAGTCACACTCATTTCAGAAGGATCCCTTTGGTATCTGTAACTTCAAAGAAACCATTACCAAATGCCTACTTTATTTTGCAGACATGCTTACACCAAAAGATACTGTAAGAAATTCAATCATCCAGTTTTTTTATATTAAAATCTCAGTCAGTTATGTGCAATGCATGATACACGCTTTGGTGATCATGTATCTTTCGATACATGACTAACGAGGCAGATTTTTTCCCGCAGTAGGTTGCCATTTTTTTTTTTTTTTTTTTTTGCAGTATACCAGTTGCTATCCAAGGCTATAGAACTCTCTGTCCTGTTATTTACCCATAGCTGGAGAGAGAAGAGGATTCATGCCTTTCCCAAGGGTATTAACATGTAAGTGAATGTAATGGATTCAACTGGAATTCAAATTCAGCCCTCTGACTCCTCAATCCGAGCCACTATCCATTACTCCACCGTACCTCCTCTAAAAATCTAAATGTCCAAATTCCAAAATATAATAAAATAAAAATAAAAAAAACATGAGTATGCCTGTGTAATATAATAACAGCACCAAGTAGAAGATTATGAAGTTTTATTAGACTAATTCAGCTTTAGCACTGAAAACATTATATTTATTATAATGAATAGTTGCAAGTGAGAGGGGAGATGGGATGTGCTTATTTTATTACCACAACCTGTTAAATCATTTATATTTACAAACATATAGTGTTGTAGCATACCTTCAGATGATAATGGGTGTGTCCCCATTCCCATAAATATAGTATGTGTTGGTCTGCAGTTGGAGATTCGTCTTCAGCTGGGCTGGTTAAGCTCTAGGCCTGGAGGCAGAGAGCTTCTCCAGATGGGGCTATACCGAAGGGCAAAGTCTAATCTTGGGAAACACCTACCTGACCCCGTTTTATACAGGGTCTACAGGGAATTTTTGGCTGAGCCTACAAGCTCGGGAAACCCACATTAAATTCGTCCTTGTGACACATCTGACTGCATGGTGCAGTTGGTAGATACCGTCTGCGGTCTGCATTTGGAGATTCGTTGTGGAATTCACTTGACTTACTTCTAGCAGTTCACTACTTCTTCTATGCACCACTGGTGAATCTTATACATGTTGTTCTTGTCCTAAGTATTATCATTCATTACCAACCTTCATGTGATTATTCTATTCAGTAACCTTCCCTAGGTTACAACATACATACATACATACATATATATATATATATATATATATTTATAAAAAGTTAACTTTGAGAAATTTTCATATATATATATGAATTCAAAAAAGTTTTAAAAGTTTTTAAAATAGTCTTTAGTTGAGTCCTTGGGTTGTTAGCTCACAGAAAAAACTGCAGTTTAGAAAATAATTTCATTGTTAATGAACATTCACTGACCGTTTTTGTTGTTGGAAATGGTTCATCTGAAGTCACCAACACATGATCACCAGCAAAGATTCACTGACACATATTTCTTTCAGTATATGCTGTGGGGAAGAAAAAAGCTAGATAGCTATATCTTGTGTTTAACTTGGAGACAGCCACACCTCTGCTCTTTGAAAGTCAAAATCTAAGGATTTTTATAAGAAATTTTTCCAGAAAATAAGCTTCAGAAAAACAGGTTTTTAGTTTTCTGTGATTGATCAAATATTTCAAATGGTGAATTTAATTTTCAACCAATAGACATTTTGATTTAAATGGTCTGTGTTGTGGAATCTTTCGGGCATGTTTGTCTCATCTGGGTAGGAAATAAAGTTTGGCCATGTTTTAATATGGTATGTATATGGGTATATAATTGTGTTGGAAATCTGGTTTATTTCCTATAATACCAGCTGAATGACTCTGACTCTTTTACTTTATGTATATAAACCAACTCTCTTATTCAGATGTAAACATACAGACCTTTTATTTGAACTGCAAACAGATGTTAAATTACACCAACTCACTTCGCTGATCATGAACCATCTATAAAATAATTATTCTTATATATTGTCAATAAATTTATGTTGTAGTGATCTGTAAATAATATTTCATTACATCTAAAAATAGAAAACATTTCCCTTTTTTGCTGCCAAAATCTACGTGATACTAGAATTAGTGTTTCTTTAATTCAGGTATTCTCAAATATTGTCAGGAAATTGCAGAAAAAACACCAGGCAGAGGTTTCACACTAAATAAGCTGCAGAAATAGTTGAATAGAAACATTGAAATAAAGTAAGTTTATATTTGTGTGTGTATTTTTTTTTTTAATTTATAGTTTTATTTTCATAGCATTTAAATGTATACTCCTTAAAAATTTGGCTAAGTGTGCAGCGATATTTTCCTTTACTCCTAGGCGTGCCATTGCTTAAAAATGTTGAGAAATACTACCTTAACTACTAGACAAGCACTTTGATTCACCATACAACAGATGTGAAAATTTGACTACTACGAAACAGTGAAAAACCAATCTCCAAATCTCAGTACTAGTTATGCAGTTTAATTCTCAAAAGAGTTCAGGACTGATACATCAAGGAAGCTAAATGAAAAAAAAAAAATTTAGAATAATGCATAATACAAACAAATAATTATAATATTAAAAACATTTAAGTGCTGTGTCACATATCACAAATTAACACAAACCAATCAAAACACATCTGTAAATTTATTACTGACACATAATTATATAAAAGTGTTATGGTGAAACACACCTAGTCTATAGATAATAGACTCTCCCACCTAATATAAGTAGGAGTCAGTGAGGGTCGACAGGGAGTCAAATACGAAAGTAGTCAGCTACCACAACTAGATTACTCTGCATAATACTTATTATAACAAGTTCCTAACGTTTTTGTATGTTGAACCTATTTAGGAACGAATTTAGTCCAAATACAGTTTCCACTGCGGAAAGTAACTCTACAACAAAAAGGTAATAACATCTCAATTCAATATATTTTCTGTTACAGGTTTTTTCTCAGAATTCATTTTCAGCATTAACCCAGAAGATTCCTCTG
Organism: Acanthosepion esculentum; assembly: GCA_964036315.1. Classification (NCBI taxonomy): domain Eukaryota; kingdom Metazoa; phylum Mollusca; class Cephalopoda; order Sepiida; family Sepiidae; genus Acanthosepion; species Acanthosepion esculentum. The sequence continues at coordinate 40,272,835 of OZ038508.1, read as the reverse complement.
CTATATGCACTATCAATTTCTTTTTTTTAAATTTTAGGTAACGGTCTAAGACTTTTAAAATGATCAAATTCAACATTTTCAAAAGGAGATAATAGGAGAATTTCTCTATATATTTACATTAAAAACATAACTTACAAAAGAAGAGAAAGAGAAAATCATATTTATAGGTATAAAGGAAGAAAAACATGTACTCAGCTGTGAAAAAATAAGTCGATGCATATGAGTGCACAATGTGGCTGGGTGAAATTAAGAAGTCATTTATTATTAATAATATATTATTACATCTATATGATAAATGAGAATATCAGTGTGTCACACTTTTTCAATTAAAGGGACACAACTCTCTAACTTTTAAATATCTCATCTTCCTCTATATAATAAATGTGAATGTCAGTGTGTCACACATTTTAAACTTTACTCCTACAGCCTGTAGCTCAACATATCATACCATTTTGGAATCAGGCTGACTCTATGAGCAAATTAAAAATATTCTGGGCCAGATCCAAACTTGCAATCATGTAATTTTAGATTCGTAAGTTTTCATTACTACAATAGCTTTCGGCAATTTTTTTTTTTTTTTTTTTTGTACAATAACAAGTTTATAACTTGGAAATAAATTTGGGAATAATCAAAATTAATTGCGAAATCCAGCAAAAGTCAACCATGAAATAAAATTATTTGTTTGTATGGAAAGTAAGGCCCTACATACATCAAGTTGTCTTTAAACTAAGTGGTGGCAGAAGAATTATCGTTCAACTTTTAAGAAGTAAGCTTAGATATTAATGCAATACTTGAATGCAGTGATCAATTTTGAGTTGTTTTTTTATCCCAACAATTTGTGACATTTATGGCTGGTGATAAACACAAATTTCAGTTATTCATTGCCTCAAATGAGAATCTGTCACCTTTTGTTGCATTCCACATCTAATCCTCCCTACCTATTGTGATGAAAGCCTAGCTGAAGGAGCTAGCTTAATTGCTGCCCAATAGAACAGCTTTTAAGGTAGTTATTACATAATTGCATATTACACGGTGGTATATAATTTATGCCAATAATTATATAATTACCAATACATAATTACCACCAATACATTTTCATAGTAAAATGACCAATGATACAACACTAAAAAGTATAATGTTTATAATAAAATTACCAGCAATACATTTATATCATCTATGAACTATATACCTAAAAAAAATATACATTTACCCTGAAAGTATAAAATTATATACAAAATTTGAAGCAATAAAATTGCACACAAAATATTTACATTTCGACATTAAATAACTCCTGGTGGTTGATCTGCTGCTACACAAAATCAACCAATCAGCCAGTGCTACTTAAGTTGCACTTTACTTCACTCCCTTGACATCAGGCAGAGATCAAAGTGTAGTGTCTGTTCCCCTAACCTTTAATTACAATGGTAATATTAACTGTTTCCCTACAAGAAAACCTTTCGTATTCATTGACTTAGCAGCTACTACTGCTTTCAGTTGAAATTTATAAAATCTTTTTCTTAAAACAATTTTTCAGGAAAATAGATTTCTCAAGTTCAGTAGCTATTATTGCACTTTCCAGTATTGAAAGAAATTTCCTTCCTAACCTTTTGTTTGAAGTAGTGTGGAATGCCAACATCTTGATTATGTCAGTAATTTCTCTTCAAGTTACATGTACTATCCATTTTAGTTGTTTCTGTTGTTGGTAGTCCTCAAGTGATATGCTTTGTTATTTGGTACAGTTCTTTGTTTATGATTCTGTAGCACCAGTCCAAGATGTTCAAAGAATGATCTTTGCCAAGAGCCTCAGGCTTCACATAGTCAGTCATTTTTAACCAAGGCCATCAAGTTTTACTTACTCAAAGCCATTATTAACATCAAAGTAATCAGATAATTGGTGACCTCCAACTGGCTAGGTGAGTAAAGAATGTAGTAACCATTTTGACATTACTAGTAAAGGGAGATAATTATGAGAAAGTGGACTAACTCTGTCATTTAAGAAGGAAAGAAGCAAAAAATAATTAAATATTATTTACTAATTCTTTACTATCTTAGTTATCCGGGGGGGTATAAAATGAACATCAATGGTAACATTTTCTGATTGGGGAGACAGCTCATTCTGGGGTTTTGCTTTTTAACACGAGTCTGGTTTTGTTATACTTTGTAATCTTATACTTTTAAATCAAAATGTCCTCAAATTCAAATTAAATGATAAAACTAAAAATGGTAGTGTGATCTGTTAAGGAGAAATTAAATGTTTGTGACATTGTGTGGAAGAAAATTCCAAAACCTGAGACCCGTGTGAAATGTTGCACCTTCAAAAAACTAAAACATATTTTCCTGCACACAGACAAAATGCTATTCAGGATTAAAGTATTAGTTAACTTAAACATTTAGAGGCTGTAATGTAAACAGCATGCAGGTATACTTTCAGTAAATTAACAAAGCCAGCAAATCAGAATTAAGGATTCAACATTGGTCAATCAAACAGAAGATTGATAATCTAAAATTGTGTTCACATTAAGCCTATCTCTACTGATATAAGCAGAGGAGAATCAGCATTTAAAAAGATAGTGGTATAGGGACAAGGAAGAAGCAACCACATTGATATTCCAGGAGTGAGACATCTGCATAGTAAAATTCCACTCACTCCTCCCTGACAAGGAATTTGATATGAGAAGTAACGTTCCATTGATTGATAATTGAATTTATTTGTAAGTAGGTTGGTGCAAAAATAATGTTGTTTTCTCACATGAAGTTGAACGTCAAAAAACGACATTATTTTTGCACCAACCTAATACAATCTTTGTATACTAAAACCAAATATGAAAAGCTTTCATGTGTGATTTATGACCAGTGCTTGCTGTTCCCACAACAAAATAATTGCTCCAGCAGAGAATCTTTTTTTCCTTTTCCCCAGTGCTAGTGTTCTGCCTAATAAATAGTTGTTATTGTTTGTCTTATAAATTCATTTTTATGTTTATTTATGTTTCTATAGTTAGAGATGTTGCTACCTTAGGGCCAATGAAATAAATTGTAGCTATCACACTCTCTACAGAAATATAATATAAGGAAATTACCATTTAGTAATATTTTGAAACTGATGAAACTTTTGGGGATTTTTTTTCTGTTAAAAATAAACTGGACAAAACCTTAAACAAACTGTTTGAAAATGTTTTTTGATGATGTAAATGTTAAATTTATTTCAGAAAATTATTTTTTGCTTCTTTCCTTTTTAATAATTTAGGTATTCAGTTATCCAGAATTTTGAATTATTCAAACATATTTTTCAGCCACTGACCCAAGGTGTCCAGATAATCATGGTAGGACTGATAGTCAGAAGATAGTGCTTGTTAAGACAGATGATAGTAGACCTATATGTAAAGAATGTTGGATTCATTCCCTTCCAAAGGGTATAAGTGTAAAAGTGACTGAAATTTGAAATTAAATCACTGGTTTTGTTTCCAGTGATGTGAACTATTATGAAAAACTAGCACCAATAAACTTCAATTAGGCCCCCAGATGAATGTTAACCAGCCTTGATGATATCAGGCCATTGAAGCAGATACCTATCCAGTCATTTATCAATCATCACTCACCCAATTCCAGGTCAGTCCATATATCAAGTATATTTTAGTACTATTGGGTAGCATTTAAGCTAGCTCCTGCAGAGGGCTCTTGATTGGACTGTAAACATGCATGCACCCCAGTCAACCATTCAAGACTTCCAACATCGCAGCTGGTTGCTGAAGTGACCACTTCAATCCAGAGCTAACCTTACCTATGTTGTGATTTTTTAGATCATAATCATCGCAGGTATTTTCATGTTGGGAGAGTCCAAGCAGGGTGATGATGTACAAGGAAAAAAAAAAAACACTTGAATAAATTGAACAAAAGTAAACACTGATTTTATAATATTTTTTTACAATAATTGGTTTATATTATAGTTTGCATGCAATTGCTTATCAGCCCAGCCCACATCTAAATCAGAAGTGATACTATCATCAACCGAGCACAAATCTGGTTTGCTGTTTTGGTAAAGTTTGGCACAAGGCTGAAGTCAGAGCTTCTCTTCAACAGGCAATCATGTGGCCTCTCTTTTGTCTCATCTCCAGCCTGTCTCTCTCTTGTCTGGTGAATTCGCTTTGCACATCCGTATTTATGGACATTTGACCAAAACTGGCATGGAGTATGGTGAGGTAGGGACATTTCAGTGAATCCCCTCCAGTTTACATCATACCAACCTTTTCAGTGAGCATGGGTGGCCTATCTACCCCCTTCTGTCTCGAATCAACTTCACATCTGTTGTTTAACAAAAATTAAATTTCTGCTTGCAGCTGTGCATTAGTCAAACATCAACCCACAAGTCTGAGTCATTTTTCCATTGTTCAAACTGCTCAACATACAATTCAAGCCATTTATATGTGTATTTAATCGTCAATTTTTTCCAAGGGTTCTTTTGGTATTAATTCTTCTTGTTTCCATATCTCTCAGGACATAACATTTTCTTATGTTTTAACAACACCTTCCATTTTACCATGGCAATGACAAATAATATCATAGGACCATTGGTTTGTTTATGAGTTTGAGAGTTCCTAAGTCTTTGTATATTCTCAGCATCGCCAGCTAGCTAGGCTTGTCACATAACTTACAGGACCTGGTATTCCCCAGTGATCACCCATTTGAGTACTGACCAGGCTCAATGTTGCTTAACTTTGATGATCACACAAGAACTGGTGTTTCAATGCAATATGGCCATAAACCCAATCATTTATAACAAGGAAAAGTAACAACAGCTGAAGTCAGAAGAATGTAAACAGATATTCTCTTCAACTACAAAAAGAAACTAGAGGTTGTTGCAATAGGCTGTCTCTACACACAAGTCAGGAGCACCTTTTTCCTCTTTGGCATTCTCAAATACAGGGCTCTTCTAATTGGTTGTTAAGTCACATGACTGGACATGCATACAAATTTCGGAAAAGGAAGGAATGTTATGCCAACAATTTTTGACATTTATGGCTGGTGATAAACACAAGTTTCAGTTGTTTATTGCCTCAATGAGAATCTGTCACCTTTTGTCTCGAGATTCTGGAGATTTCAATCCTTATAGTTTTTAACACTTGTGGATTTAACATTCTTTAATTTTGGCACTCATTGCTTTGATGCATATAGGTTTTATATTTGTGATATTTAAAGCTCATGTTATGCCAGCCAGGTTCATTACATTCACTTACACACAAATACCCAAAGGAAAAGTATGAATCCATCTCCACCCCCCCTCCACCAGGCATAGTTTAAATAGTAGGATTTGTATCTGAAAAAAATTGTTGTTATTCTCAAAAAATACAATATTCCCTTGCAAAAAAAGAAAGAAAAATCTATTCTTACACTACCAAAAATGTTTCAGCTTTAAATAAACCCACAAAGGGTTGATAAGATATAAAAAAAACGAGTCACTCAATCATATTGCAGTGTGTTTGATGATTGTGAGATTTGAGGTTTTGTAACACAAATGTTTTGACACTAGTTGCTTTTAATATGCTTAGGTTTTGGTATTTGTAGATTTCTAAAAATTTATGTGAAAAAAAACCAAAAAACAATGCTCTGCTCCTTAAATTAAGATATCAAGAAATGAGGTGTTTGGACATGACTTTTTTTGATAAGCCTTGATTCTTAGCCTGATTATGGCAGTGCTGTATCTGGCTCTGTAATAAAAAATAAAAAAAGGAATGATCTGGAAAAAAAATAACAGATTGAGAAGAAAACTCACTTCTGTATTATTTTCAACCAATAAGAGGAACATAATTTGAAACCTGCAATAATTTGAAGATAACTTTCTGAGCATACCAATACAAATATAAGCAAGATCAAAGGGTGATTAAATTACTATTCGTTCATAACATGACTGAATGGATACTCAGTATCTTGTATCCCTACACCATTATTACATTGACTATTGATCCAGACAGGTCATAATATTAAGAACACCTTGTGAACCTTAACTGTTCCCTTCTACTAAGCTACATTTTTTAACCTTGTCTACTAATTTTAGACCTCACTTTCATATGAACATTTTTTTCTCTACCTAACTTAATTTAATATTAGATGCTGAAAAGAATATTTTTAGTAAGACTTTACACCCTTTTTCTTTTCATATAAATTATTGTAAACAAATTCTTTTTGCTTCAATTACAATTAAATGGTAATGGTGATTTTAGCCATTTCCTTATATGGAAACATTCAGTATTCATTGACCAAGCAACTAGTGATGCTATTGGTTAAAATTCATAAAATCTTTCTATTAAAATAGATTAAAAACTGAAAACAGGTTTCTCAAGTCCAGTAGCTGTTATTACTCTTTCCAGTATTTATGGGGGGGGAGGGGGTTCTTTCCTTGCCTTTTGTTTGAAGTAGCATGGAATGTTGACAGCTTGATTATGTCATTATTTTCTCTTTGACTTACAATAAATATCGAAAAAATTTTAATCATTTCACCTCAAGCAAGACAATAATGTCACTAAGATGCAAGGGGTTACTAGGAATGAAAGCATTGTAACCTAAGGAAGGTTACTGAATAGAATACAAATACACAAAGGTTGGTAATGAACGATAATACTTAAGACATGAACAACACATATAAGATTCACCAGTGGCGCTTAGAAGTAGTCAACGGCTAGAAGTGAGTCAAGTGAATTCCACAATGAATCTGCAGACTGCAGACCAACATACAGTATTCACTACTGTATTTATGGGAATGGGGGCATACTCATTATCATCCATAGGTATGCTACAACAGAAAGAGAATGAGAAGACTTTACTGAGGAAAAAGGACAACAAAAGAACAGGTTTCAGGAAGACAGAATATTGCAATTGACATTGCATTTTAATTTTTAAAGGTTATAGGTGGCAGAGGAGCAAGAAACCAGAAGAGAGTTCCACAGGTGAGAAGTGTGTGAAAAGAAATGGTTAGAATAGAACTTACAGTCAGATCCAGCTAATTCAACAGTGAAACTATGAGACCTTGTTGCAAATTTATTAACACACTAAGATTCATGCATTCAAAGTACCAAGGAGGGGAGCAATATTTATTTTGTAAAGATACAAAAATGTGACACAAGGCCAAAAGGGGCGATGGGAAAGGCTGGTCTTCTTCTGTCTTATAATTAAACCTAGCTAACCACAATTACTGACCCAAACATACCACAGTATTCCTTCCAATAAAACAACACATTTTTACTTACCATTCTTACTACATCCACCCTAATACCTCAATGTCTCTATGAAGTCCTATCTAGTCTCCATATGTAGAATTTTGTCTATAATAAAAACAACAATTTAAAAAAAATCAAACCCCAATGAGGAGAGTTCACTAGAATGAAAATATTGATAGAAAAGAGAAAAGATGGGAAAGTAACTGGTCAAGCTACTAATAACATTATATACTCTTCTTTGGATTTTATCAAGAATCTTGAGATATACAGCAGGAGCACCAGACCAGAATTTTTTTTCCTGATGAGAAAATCTCCATAGGTTTAGATGTTTATGGCTCTGATACTAATGGCTGCTGTTACTCCTGGATTTGAGTTTTTGAGCACACATGAGGGTATATGAGTGTATGTGTACTTATGAATATGTAAGTAAAGTATGTATGCATATCCATGTGTGTTCATACACTAAATAAACCAAATATAGTAGGTCATAACAGCAACTAATTTTTCATTAGTTTACATGCCCAGTAGATCCACTGAATCAAAAACTAGTTTCTTTTTGCAATAAATGTTTCAAGTAAAAATTGAAAAACAATTATTTTTACTTTAAACCAGTAATTTATATCTAAAATCTGTCAAACAAAATTAGCAACGGATCGTTGTTAACTTAATCACTCACAGAAATCGACCTCTCAAGTAAATTTTATTTTTACTTTGTCAAATTCAAAGAAACATTTTATTTCTAAAAACAAAATCTCTTAAGAATGCCTTTATTTCAAAGAAATATAAATATTTTGAAGCTTTGGTCTGTAGAGATTACAACAGAAGCTATAGCAAATGTTTTCATCCCTGGTAACATCAAATTTCCTCAGAAATCTTAGCATAAGACACACAAAGATCAAAATGGGTTACAAGATTCTCAGAATGATATCAAGTGTTCATTCAGGGTACAGTTGTTTTCAGAAGTGGTGGGGACAGGTAAATGTCAGGGACAAGCTGTTATTTTAGATTTGGTTAGTGGGGAACATTTTTTTGAGTTGCTATTAAGTGTTTGGGAGATAGTTTTGCAGTCATTTTGTAATGAGATAAGAACAAGATAGATAAGAACAAGATAGATAAATAGATAAGAACTAGATAGATAAGAACTAGATAGATAGATAAGATCTAGATAGATAGATAAGATCTAGATAGATAGATATGAGCAAATGTAGATTGATAAATAAGTTGTGGGGGGGTAGACATAAAAAGAAACAAATAACAACTAGTGTTAAGGAAGAGAGGCAAGAGAGATAAAAGATGAAAATGACAGAAAGAAAAAATTAAAAAACAAATCTTGTACTTCCCTCCCCCCTGCTATGTCCTTGTAAAATGATCTCAGTTTGTAATTGGGTGTATAGCACCCTGAATGGTAACTGCAACTCCTACCCTCTCTCCTTCCCCACACAGGTAAGAGAAATTGGATCTGTTGCAGTTCTCACTGCAGGCCCTATATGAAATATCAACCCTTACTTTTGTGACAGTGGTAAGTGTGTTGGAGGGAGGGTCCTCATACTACGACTAACCTAGAGCAAATATTGGACTAAAAATGAAGATAGCGATATTAGTCTCTATGCCTAGAATGATGCAATAAATATAGATTATTATCTTGATGTCACAGTAGGGAAGAGGTCTTTTGGTAGAATTTTCAAAGTTACAAGTTTACGTCCTTAGTTTTGTCTCCAGATATTGTCATTTTCATTTCAATTTTACCAAAAGTTAAAAAAGAGTACTTATGTCACACTTGTCTAGTTGAGTTTCTTTGATTTAACCAACTCTTAACTTTTTTTCTTTCTTACACAATATGTTCACCCAATACAAGGCATAACCGCTGCTCAAGGTAGAGTGTTACTGGATGGGGTTGTTTTATGGATGCAAGAACTGTAGATTATCAGGAAAAATAGGATAGATAACAGTTAAGCTTAGACTTGAGGAGGTTAGTGGTTGGGGAAGTATCCGCTCAGGAGTCTTTTCCACAAAGTAACAGTTTTCAGGAAGAATCTGTCTGAGTGGAACTACCTTCTTAACAAGGGAACAATGCTAATTCAACCCTGTGTATGTGGAACAGCAGATCCTAGTTGTAAAGGTCTGAACTGGTGGAACTGGAGAATGTAGCATGTTAGAATATTTTCCATGGAAATAACAATAAGTTGGTGATGTTGTGTCTGTGGGCGGAAAGAGTTGTAGGGTGTGAAAACAACTTATCTCCTACAAAGCCGCATAAACACTTTTAAACTCTGTCTAGGCTGGAAAGAGAGGTCTGGGCAGCTCCAGCCCAGTTATGAAGAGAATACTCCATTTTTGGCCTGGTTTGACTCATGTAAGATAGAGCATGGCAGGTGGAGTCAGGTATTTTCTGGAGAGGTGAAAGGTGCCAACTAGTTTTCCTAGGTCTTTATTGATGTGTCACATATATGAGTCCCACTTAACCCTGCATTAGTTACCTCAGATTTCCAAAAATGGATAGTCTTCTGGCAACTGCCCCCCATGACAACTGAGCTACAAATGTACCATACGGCATGCTATACACCCCCACTGAGTGAGGAGAGTAGTGGGAGGAAAACAGAAAACTAGGAATAATAAGTACTTTAAAAATATAGGGGGTAGAAAAACACCCCATGTGAATTAAGAAGAGAAATGACTTAACACCAAAGCAGAATTTGGCACCATGACTGAGTGTTTTTAATTTTATATTTCTATCATCCCAAATTGTTAATGGGTAAAAAAAGTTCAAATAACTTATTTATTGGACTTCAGGTTCCACAGAAACACCGCTCATCAGTATCAGATAAGTCTATTTATAATAGAATGGCAATGTTTATTTAGCTGTTTCCTCATAAGGAAACATTCAGCATTCATTGACCAAAAAGCAAATAATATTGTCAGTTTTTAAATTTATAAAATTTTTCTCTTAAAACAATTATTTAGAAAAATAGGTTTCTCAAGTCCAGTAGCTGTTATCACTCTTTCCAATATTGATGTGGGTTTCTTTCCTCACCTTTTATCTGAAGTAGTGTGAAATGACAAAATCATTATTTTCTCTTTGAGTTACATGTGATACTCATTTTAGTTTTTGCTGCTGTTGGTTGTCCTGAAATGATGTGGTTTCTTTTATCGAGTACAGTTCTTTGATTTTGATTTCCTAGCACCAGTCTACAAGGTTCGAAAAAGGATGATCTTTGCTAAGACCCTCAAGTTTCACTCACTTAAAGCCATTTTTAACCATTCATCTGAGATCAATCAGTTGTATATAGCTGATAGTTTAGATATTTCTAAATGTTTTTGGTGCCATGCATGACGTCTATATCAAAGTCTTGATCTTATGAGTATTTAAGTACAGATTTATTTGATGCTGATGAGTGGTATATCTGTGAAAATTGAAGTCCAATAAATAAATAAATCCTTTGAACTTTTTTTTTTATCTATTAACGATTATTGCTATATTTTTTTAATATTTAGCATTTTGCTTACGAAAATCTGCTTGCATTTAAATATGTTAAACTCCATAATGATCTATGCTATTGTTATTTTTATCATGCCAAATATCTATATATTTGTTTGTATTAAAAATCAAAAAGATAACAGATAATCTTTTTTGACATATTTGATATTCAATCAAGACATCATAATCCCATGACAAGGTGTGGTCCCATGACATGGTGTGGTTGTCCCATGACAAGGCGTGGTTGTAGGGTGGCTGCACAGCTAAGCACCTGATCAGTTCATTCCACATACCTATGTTGAAAGGTGGAAAATTAATCATTTATATGTAGCATGTCTTAAACAAGTAGACCTGGCGGAGCCCATCCCTCTCCAAATCAGACCACAGCTAATGTCCTCCAATTTGGCTTGACTTGGTCATGGATACATGGCCGTTGATTCTACCAAAGGATTCATTGATTTGTTTTTATGTCTTATCAACCTGTACTGGTTATTTAAAGCCAAAACATATTTTGGATTGTAAGAATAATTCTTCTTTTGTGAGTGAATATTGCATTGACAAGTTTTTGAGAACAATAATGATTTTTATAGATACAAGTTATACTATTTGACCCATAGCTCAGGTTTTTCTAATCTTGGCCTCCACACTTCTCAGGCTTTTTTAATTTTCAGCTCCACACTTCTCAGGTTTTTCTAATTTTGCCCTCCATACATAGCAGGCTTTTATAACCTAAGCCACCCACACATCTCAGGCTTTTCTAATCTTGGTCCCCACACTTCTCAGGCTTTTCTTTATAAAAACCAAACTAGCTGCATGAATACCTATGAAACCCAGTGTACCCCATTATGCTAGATGACCATTGACCCTACAAGAAAGTTACATCCACCCACTGAAAGGTCTTGCTTTAATCCTACTGGGTGTCTAGGCACCCTCCCCATCAGAATATCCTGATGGACAGAAGTGGTTTCGTTACTGATGACCCAGCTATGCCATAGGCAGTACTGGGTTACATGATATCACTTGTAGAGTAACCCGACATAAAATAAATATATATATATATATATATATATATATATATATATCTGGAAAGGATATAGTTAATTATTAACTTTTTCTTGTTTTCTCATCTGCCCTTCTTAAATATAGTTTATTCATTGCAGTATTAATAGCATTCAAATTACTTAGATGAAGCATTGTCAATTATTATTCATTTTTTTTTCCTCTTATTTCTCTTGCTTTTTATTGGAGGCTTATTCTTTATTTCTCATCTGCCCTACATACTCAAATATAGTTTATTACTACTAGTATTAATAGGATTCAAATTTCTTAGATGAAGCATTGTCAGTTATTATTAATTTTGGACTAGTATTTCTTTCATCTTATTTCTCTTGCTTTTTATTGGAGACTTTATTTCTCATCTGCTTTGCTGACCTAAATATGGTTAATTACTAGTAGTATTAATAGGATTCTAATTTCTTAGATTAAACATTGTCAATTATTATTAATTTTTATTGGAGGCTTATTCTTTCATTTATTTATTTAGGTAACAATAACTATCTGATAACATTAAGCAAAGGCAAGAAAGATTGGAACATTCATTCTTTAATTCATAATATAAGCAATAATTTTTTTAAAAGAATGACAGTTTGTGAAGTATTCTGAAATTTTTATGAAACTGTTCTAGAAAAGTGCATATGTTAAACTGCTTAAAACTTGAGTAGCAATATTAATGTGCTATTTAAATTTGTTTAAGACTAATTAATGGTTAATTGGATATGTGATTAGTATAATGGTTATCATCATGGTGAGTAAGATTGGTGATCTGAATTCAAATTCTAGACTGTTTTCTTTATTTTTACACTAATTCTCTTGGGAAAGGCTTGAGTCCATCTCTTTTCCTATCCACTATGGATTAAATAACAGTTTAGTTTGGGCTCTCTAGTCATAGTTGGCAGCCAATCTAGGAGAAGGATAACTTTGATCTCACCATGAGAAGGGCAACAGGAAACCAAGCCACTATACTTAAAAAAGAGGCATGGTAGTTCTCAGATAATAAAGAAATGATATCTGTGAATATCTATGATTACCTATGATCTAACATAACATAAAACAACGATTTAATTTAATTTTTTAATATCAAAGCTATTTGTATTCATAATTTGGACTGGTGTCAAAGAGCACAAGTTGAAAATCATGCCTTTGTAGAAGAATTTTATGAGGGGATAAAATTAATTCCAGCAGTCACACCTCTCAAGAAATCCTCCTTTGGATTTGCAGAGACCGTTATGCCGGAAATGGTTAAAATATTCAGAGACTTCTATATTTCTTTTAATAATTGATGATGAGTAAATGATTTTAACTTGTGTTTCAACAATTGATGGTGGAAAAGATTTAAAATTTTCTTAACAATTGATGGTAAAAATAAATACATTTCTGTGTTAAATCTGTGTGTTGTTATTTTTAACATTAACTGCCTTCATAATGATAAACAATATTTACTGGTAAAATAAGCTTAAAAGCAGGTTTGTCTATTTTAGCTGAACCAGCAAATATATATATATATATATATATATATATATATATATATATATATATATATATATATATATATATATACATACACACACACACACACACATTGGGAGAAAACAATTTTTTGTACACATACAAATTTTTAATTTATTGTATTTCCAACAAATGAATAAACATACTTTTCATATAATTAACTGTACACAGATGTATAATAAATAAATATGCATAGAAAACAGACAAAAATTTCATTTAATAGAAATAAATCCCATTTATCCATTTTAATGGGTGATAAAAGTAATAGAAGACTCTATGTCTGGCAACAGGATTCTGCACCATGCCACACAAGCAGAAGAACCCAGTCATGACTGTCAAACAATTTCTGTGAACACATCACCTCTTACATCTAGCCACCTAACTTTCCAGTCTGCAACCCCCTTGATTATTATGTGTGGGGCACAGTTGAGTGAGAGACCAACAAAACTCCTTGTAATACAAAAGCTGAACTGAAGGCAAGGATTATTAATCAACTTAAACAAGGAGGCCGTCTAAAAAAGTTGCATGAGATTCCGAAGTTGTCTGGAGACCGTGGTTGAAGCCAATGGCGATTTTATTGAATAAATTTACTCTTTAGTATTTCAAGATATTTTTGTGTAATTTTGGTAAATATATCTGTTAAAATGAGATGTCAGTGTTATTTTCATTTTTACATAATTTTGACAACAAATTATCCATGGCACCTTCTATGTGTGTGTGTGTGTGTATATATGATCGACTCTCCCGTCGAATTCGACGTATGAGGATCAGGCAGATCAATTCCTAGAAACTGAAAGCCCGACACCAACACATGATATTTGATTATAGTGGTGAAAGCTTCGTGCAGGTCCATCCACACTTTTTGGAGGGACGAATACAGGGACCTGGTGCAGCGAATACCACAAGATCCCCAAACAACCCTCCGCAGGTTTTGAATTCAGAGTTGTCCTTCTCCTAGACCAGTTGCCATCCAAGGCTATAGAACCCAGTCTGTCCTGCTATTTACCCATAGTTGGAGGGAGAAGAAGAGGATTCACACCTTTCCCAAGGGTATTAGCACGTAAGTGAATGTAATGGATTCGACTGGAATTCGAACTCGGCTCTCTGATTCCTCAATCCAAGCCGTTATCCATTACTCCACCGTCCCTCATATATATATATATATAATTTTGGAGGAAAGATTGTATGGCAAAGCAGAAAAGATGTTTGTGTGATATGTTTTGTCCTTTAGGACCTCACTGGACTAGATTTGTTTATGTTTATGCAACTACACATGCACAAATGAGAGACAATGCAAATTTTAAATTTAAAACAATAATTTTTTATGTGTTTTGTGTATATAATGTAGTCATTTTCATTTAGATTCTTTTACTTCTTATTGCATCATCTTTGTTATTAAATATCCCACACTGTGATAACAGGAAATCTGCCAAGAACGGTAAAACATTGTCGGAACCTGGACACAAATTTACTGTGAATGAACTAGCGATTAAAGCATTTTCTAAACATTTTCATCTTAGTGAATTGTTTTCTCTTTTAATTATTTTTTGAAAATTTCAAATTCCTAGCATCTCTTGTTTGTGCACAACTGTAGTCACATCAACATAAACAAACCTCGTCCGATGAAGTCCTAAACGCATCATACAAAGACTTTTCCAATTTTGTTGTACATCTTCCTTCCTTCCTATATATATATATATATATATATATATATATATTTTTGTCATCCAGAGACAGACTGTTTCACTGTTTCACAGCTCATCAGTGTGGCTAGACGTCCGGTTGCCTCTAGCTAGGATCGAAACCCGACTGAATTGGCGTCAGTCGAAACTTCTACCACTAAGCTGTCAGCGCACGGCAGGGATGAAGGTGAATTTTAGCGTGTTTATTTTTAGATTTAGATAAACACACAGTGACTGACAGTGACTCAATTCTGCCAAAGATATATATCACAGCTCCTCAGTGTGGCTAGATGTCTGATTGCTTCAAGCCAGGATTGAAACCCGACTGATTTGACAGCAGTCAGATCTCTTACCTCTAGGCCATCATCGCAAAAGAAAAGGAAATTTAATGTTTTTCTCTATACAAAATATGCCAGCGGCTCATAGAACTCAATTCAATTTTACTTGAAGAGTAATGCACATACATATATATATATATGAGGGTAGGCTGAAAAGTTCATAGGCTGACAATGAAGGTGTGATTATAGAGCTGTGATATCTTGCATGCTTTAAATTCAACTAATCTTATTAATAACTGCATTGTTTTCTTCCAGTAAGACCCTCTTGTATCTGAAAAGAAATCGTTATTCTCAAAAATTTTTAATGCAATATTTCACAGAAAAAAAATTATTCTTACAATCCAAAATATGTTTCAGCAAAATGGTTGATAAGTGAAAAAAAAACAAAACAAATCTGTGAAAGACCCAACTTCTAACCAAGCCATCATATCTCTTCATTCACTGCTAAATAATTACCATTGATCAATCTGTTTACATATACTTCTTTGCCCAAATTAACATGTTTTTCACTTTGTGTTGTTTAATTAAATGTAATATTCTGAATATTCTCTCTCTGTTTACATCTGCAACACTAGTGTCTTCAAATATTTTCTTGCTGGTAAATCCACTTCTTCTACTTGTTACCCTTGTAATTTGTCTCAAGTCTTTTTTTCCGACATTCTGAAAACCAGATTTTTTCTTTTTCTTTTTTGATTGTTCTATGATTTCACTTCAACTTTCTTCCAATTTCCAACATTGTATTTGCATCTCTCAACAACTTTGCAGTAACTTCTTTCTCTTTTAAATCTATACCTTTCTTATAAGAGAGGAGGCATGGTGGAGTAATGGATAGCGGCTCGGATTGAGGAATTGGAGAGCTGAGTTCAAATTCCAGTCGAATCCATTACATTCACTTATGTCCTAATACCCTTGAGAAAGATATGAATCCTCTTCTCCTCCTCCCAGCTATGGGTAAATAGCAGGACAGACTGGATTCGATAGCCTTGGATGGCAACCTACTGCAGGAAAAAATCTGCCTCATCAGTCATGTATCAAAAGATACATGATCGCCTAAGTGTGTATCACACATAGCACATAACTGACTGACTTTCTTATAATGCATGGCCTTCTTTCAATATCTGAAATTAAAAGATAAATATCAATCAATTTATAGCTCTCCCGTCGAACTCGACGTATGCGGGTCAGACAGATCAGTTCCCAGAAACTGAAAGCCCGACAGCCACACAGGAGTTGATTATAGTGGTGAAGGCTTTGTGCAGGGCCATCCACACTTTTTGGAGGGATGAATACATGGACCTGGTGCAACGGATGCCACAAGGTCCCCAAACGACCCTCCGCAGGTTTTGAATTCAGAGTTGTCCTTCTCCTAGACCAGTTGCCATCCAAGGCTATAGAACCCAGTCTGTCAATCAATATCCATCATCATATACTATATATTGCATAATAATGATTTTTCAAATAGTTTTTATGACATCTATTTCCATTAATCATGTAGAGAGTGGCCTATGAACATTACAGTTTTTTGCTAATTTTTATTACTGAAACTAATCATTTGGGGTTGACATATTTAATATTATTTCACTGAAGCAGACATTAAATGCACAAGAGCATTATCGTTTCCTCTTTTTTTCTTCCTAGAAACATAATAATAAATAATAAATATAATGAATAAATACAAATATAAAATTTGTCACTAAGCTGATTGACGTTATATTCAACACTCCAATTCCAGTTTTGTAGATAAACCTTTTTATAATTGCTAACCTACATCGCTTGATCACATTTTCTGCTAGTTTTATAGTTGTTTTTCAATTTTTAGTATTTTTATATGGCATAGATTATTATAGAAATTCCAATTCTCCATTGTAACAACCGTTCTGAAGTAAAATTGCTCTATGGACCGCTAAAATATTATCATGGACCCCCAATTTTCTATTTTTTCTTGTGTGGACCCCCAGTAATGTTACCTGAATCCTGGTTGAGAACCACTGTGAACTAATTCTGAGAGAATTAGGAGTCATATCATGATTCATTATTGGCGGACAAAATCTTAATAACATAAGATATGCAGTTGATACAGTGTTGATAGCGGACATAGAAAAGAGACTAGAGGAACTCCAACAGAAGGCAGTAAAGGAGAGCAAGAAGAAAGGACTAAGCATCAATTGTAAGAAGATAGACTGTATGGCTGTTAGCAAAAGAAACAACTCAATATGCAAATTACAAATTGGAGATGTAAAATTAAACAAGTACAAAAATCTAAATATCTACAAAGTGTTTTAACAGAGAAGGAAAATTTGATACTGAAGTCTGAAGGTCCATTGGGACAGCAGCAAAAGATGCCTTCCAAAAGATATGAAAAGTATTAAGAAACAGAAAAATTTCATTGGAAATAAAGAAAACAGTACTGAATTATTATGTCATATTGGTACTACTATATGGCAGTGAATTCTGGGCAATTTCATCACAGAGAAGTGACCTGAAGCAAAAGAAATGTGTTTTTACAGAAGGTTGCTGAGAATACCATAAACGGAACACGTGAACAACGACAAAGTTTTAGAGAGAATGGAAAAAAAGGACACTTTGCATATCAGAAAGAGACAGTTGAAATTTCTAGTGCACATAATGGGTAAAGAGGGCTTGGAAAATTTAATACTCACAGGGCAGACTAAAGGCAAGAGGGAAAAAGGAAAACAATGTATAACCTACCTAGCAAGCTTGAGTAAATTGATGGTGGAACAAGATTTAGAAGTGATTGCAAAAAGACAAACTTTACTAACTTTACAAAGAACAGGAAGTTGTGGAGAGCCATGACTGCTCAGGTTCTGAAGGGACACAGTACATAGAAGAAAAAGAGTTGCTACTACCTTAGGTAGGCAACTTTTTATTATTTTTATTTATTTTTTAAGCATTTCATACCAAGCAAGGCAGGAGTGCCACTAGTATGCAGAGGGTTACAGAGAGTGAAAGTGAGAGAAAAGACTTGGTATAGGGGGGAGTGAGGCAAGGATAAAAGATGAATGAGGTTCAAGACAACAGATGGCAATTGACACTGCATTTAAATTTTTGAAGATTGTAGTTATCAAGGAAACAAGTAAGAAGGGAGTTCCACTGTCAGGAAGTGGAAGAAAAGAAAAGGTTGGAGTAGAAGTGGTGGTTACAGTTAACTATTTCAACAGTAAAAGGTTTGAGACCTAGATACCAATCTGGTAGCTTTCTTAAATTCATGTAGTCAGGGCACCAGGGAAAAAAAGCTTGTCAGAGCAGTAGCCATGAAAATATTTGTAGAAATTGTTTGGAACCTTTCAAAGAAGATCTTGTATATGTAAATTTCAGTTTTAGCTAAGGATTTGATTTCTTAATTATTTTAGCAAAATTTCAAATAATTTCTTTTAGTTTTAATTTAAATATTTTTTAATTTTAATTTAAATATTTTTTAATTTAAATATTTTTAAGTTTTAATTTAAATTTTTTGTTAATTTAATGAAATAAAATTTTGAATAAACTTTTATTTTAATTCTGTCTCAAATAAAAAATATATTTTTACAGAGGTCAACTGAATTTAACATTTTAATTCCTCATGCATCTATTTTATTACTCTAAGTAATAAAAAAAGAAACTGTATTTTTGTTTGTTTTTTTAGAATTTTAATTTTAATCAAGGGAAAGTAAAAATTCTAATCCTACACAAGTGGGAAATCAAAACAATGAATTTTGTGTCTCTGAGTAAAGGTTGGTCAAATCATGAGTGAAATACAAATAAAATTGATAACACACCTTAACCAGAGTGAAAACAAGCTTATTTAATTGACCAGATGGACACTTTAAAAATAAGAACTCACAAATAACCTGTTTGTCAGACTTCCTCACACACACACACACACACGCACACACACAGACACTCTCTGACTCACACACGCACACACACAGACACTCTCTGACTCACACACATAATTTTAGAAAATCTATCTATCCATGTATATAATAATGGCTGGCCACTCATTTCCGTGTATGTCTGCTAGGGGCGGCTAGCCAATCCCTGTTGTAGATGCCTGCTCAGGCCCATTAGTGTTTTTTGAACAGCCACAGAGCTTACCCATGGTTTATACTGCAACTATGCTGAACAGGCCTTAGTTACAGTTTCTGTGGGAGAACACATCATCTGGTGCGATCAACAGTTTGATCAAAGTCAGTACACTCAAACTCTCGGTTACAATCACTTGTGACTTTGTGCTAAACAAAAAAAAAATGAGGAAAAAGCTAAGGAGTGAGTTTAAAGTGAAAAACAACAAAAAGAAAACAGAAACAAAGAAAAGGACAAATAATCACAACATCCTACACATAGGCACATCAGATCATACACACACACACACACTACGAAAAATAATTGCACCAATGATAAGTGCATATAAAAAAGAAAAATTGAAAAGTATAAGCAGTTAATTGCTGATTCCCCCCTGACGAGTGGATGGATGGGTTCATCTACAAAACTGGTAAGGTAACATCAATCAAGTGACAAACCTTTTACTCTCTCTCTTTCTCTCTCTCTCTCTCTCTCTCTCTCTCTCTATATATATATATATATATATAGAGAGAGAGAGAGAGAAACAGTCTGTCTGTGGATGACAATATATAGGCTCCTGAAAAAGTTATTTCGGTTGAGCTCTCTGGGGAGGAAGTGTGGGTTTGTAAACAGTGACTATTACGGCTCATAATGCAAAACTCTTCGGTAAATCGAATCGAGTTCTCTCTGTCACTGTGTTTATCTAAAAATAAATACGCTTAAATTCTCCTTCATCCCTGCCATGCGCCAACAAATTAGTGGTAGAATCCCCGACTGACACTAATTCAGTTGGGTTTCGATCCGAGCTAGAGGCAAACGGACGTCTAGCCACACTGATGAGCTGTGATACAGCGAAACAGTCTGTCTGTGGATGACAATATATATATATAGATATTATAAATTAACTGATTTAAAATATGTTTTTTTTCACTACACAGTAATAACCATGTTTCAAAAATGGAAGCTAAAATTAATTTTATAATTAAATTAAAAGCATTAGTGCCATTTCATCTTCAAGCAAATATTGGAATAACTTATTTTAAAATTTACTAAGTTTTAAATGCACACATAAATTCATAATTCCCTGTTTCCAAGGATACAGAGAAATCCAATCATTCAAACAAGGGGCGGTAGCGTGTTCATTTTTATTAACTATTGTTGTATCGATTATGAGTTATGTTTGAAAAAGAGGTTAAGTTTAGGGAGGGTAGGGGGTGTATTTTTCAATGAATTCTGACATCCATTAAATGCATGTCGTCTGGGGTTTTTTATATTATTAATGGCAAAAAATCTTTTGGCATTATTTCCTACTTGTATACTTAAAGATTTGGGAAGATGCTTAGGTTAGAATACGTTTTATTTAATTACAATTTTAAAATATTTTCACTCTTAATTACTAATAGACTATATTTCTTTTTAAAACAAGTAAATGTAATAGAATTACTTAAATTATTTAAAATTATTTTTTCATATCAAATATAAGTATGTATATTACCAGCTCGCATTTTTTAATTTTATTTTTAAATATTATTCAACATGTTTAATCAACATCAAACTTCATTTAGGATAAATAAATACAGAAATCAGACATCTCTTTCAAAGTACTTCTGGCACTTAAAAGAATCTAATTAAACACCTACAATAAAATGGAAATTGATAAGAAAAGCTAGCTATATGTAGATTAAATGACCCATGTCCTTTGTCCATACATGAGAATCTATATATTATTAAGTTTATAAAAAAATAAAAATTTACTGAATCAGAGAAATGAAATAACTATTTTTTGCTGTCATTGTCAAAAATTTTCCTTAAATAATATTTAAAAATAAAATTAAAAAATGCGAGCTGGTAATATACATACTTATATTTGATATGAAAAAATAATTTTAAATAATTTAAGTAATTCTATTACATTTACTTGTTTTAAAACAAGAAATATAATCTATTAGTAATTAAGAGTGAAAATATTTTAAAATTGTAGTTAAATAAAACGTATTCTAACCTAAACATCCTCACTAAAAAAAAATCTTCAAGTATGCACTTATTTTTATGGAACTCTAAAATCTTTCTAATGTTATCTGCTCTGGACTTTTCTATTCTCTCAATTATAGTGAATTTGGCATTGGCTTTTGATTGTCTCAGTCATTATCAAGAACTGGGTGTTGACAATGTGGTAAACTAGATTTTGTTGGCTCCAGCCTGGCTTTTTGGAGGGCACTAGGATTCAAATTAGTCCCAAGGAGCATAATTGGAACTACCATTACACATGTTGTCATAGTATGAATTTCAATTCCAGAATTCTAAAACAATGCCAGGATGTAGTCAGTAAAATTTTAAAAAGTCATTGCTTGCTAATCAACCATGATGAGATTTGAACCTGGGTCTCATGGTTAGAAATCAAATATTGTAACCACTCAGCTATTATATATATATATATATATATATATAAGTACCGTGAATATATATATATATATATATATATATATATATATATATATATATTTTCGCGGTACTTATTGGAGTTTGAAGATCACAAAAGCGTCAAACCCAGGGTTACAAACTCATATCCATACAATGGGATATATATATATATATGTATATAATAAAATTCTGATGAAATCTTAATGGATGAAATGTGTCACAAAAACGTTTTTCAAATTTGTCATATTATTTATCTAAATACTGCTTTTTGATATATAAAATTATACAAAATTATATATATATATATATATATATATATGAAGAAATATAGTTTTAAAGTGTGCTATATTTATCGGATAAAGTGCTCAATATCAGAGATAGAGCTTGTGTATGTATAAAAGTGAACATTGAATGTTCACTTCTAAAAAAATTAATTTCGGTTGAGCTCTTTGGTTTGAGGTGTGAGTTTGTAAACAGTGTCTATTTAAGCTAATATAGCATGACTCTTCGGCAGAATTGAGTCACTGTCAGTCACTGTGTGTTTATCTAAATCTAAAAATAAACACGCTAAAGTTCACCTTCATCCCTGCCGTGAGCCGACGGCTTAGTGGTAGAAGTTCCGACTGACTCCAATTCAGTCGGGTTTCGATCCTAGCTAGAGGCAACCGGACGTCTAGCCACACTGAGCTGTGAAACAGTGAAACAGTCTGTCTGTGGATGACAAATATATATATATATATATATATATATATATATATATATATATATATATATGAGCTTTCCTCTTTGGCATCTTGAAATGATAAATTTATGAGCAGTACTAGATTGGCAGCTAAGTTTCATCATTTTACAGTTGAAATTGGTAGATATAACTGTAAGTTCTATGCTAACAGTTTCTTCTCTCCCACTTCTCACTTCTGGAATTCTCTTCTGGCCTCTTGCTTCCCAGTAAACTTTGATCTACAAAATTTTAAATGCAATGTCAGTCATTATCTTCTGTCATCTTAATTCTTGTTCTTTTATTGGCCTCTCTCTTTAATAATATTTGAAAATTATATATATATATATATATATAAAGAACAGTAAAATGTAAAATATATAATCCAGTGTTCTTATTGATATTTTTATTTTTACAAAACAGTGCTCAATGTAAATTTACAGAGCATATTATATTCGGTGAGAGAAAGAAGGTTTGAAAAAGAGGAAAGTTTCTCAGCCTTAAAAAAAAAAGTATTCTTGTTTTTCTTGTGGCCAGCATTGAAGAATATTCATACAGTTAGATTGTCCATATTTTCCCAGGGCTGGTGTGAGTTGAGAGCTGATTTTCTGGATTCAGAAACATATTTAGCAATTCGAATGTATCTAAACGTGTTTAGACACATCTGAAGAATCAAGGTCATTCTCTTCAACTCTTGAAAGTGAGACCAATTAAAAAAACTTAATAAACTCAGTATTTTTTTAAAGAAATCTATATCTAACTATGAGTTCTATTCTAATAGTTACCTTTCTTGCACTTCGGGCTTGTGGAACTCTCTTCTAGTGTCTTGCTGCTCGGCTACCTGCAATCTTCAAAAATTTAAACTCAACATCAAAATACATTTCTAAACAATGCTTTTATTATTATTTTAAAATTAAAAGCAACTCCTTACCTTGACTTTCTCATGTTAATAGTGAGAGAGTAATATCTCTATTCACTATTTAGTTTTTTGTTACAATTGACTTAGGGCGAAAAGATATTATATGAGTCTGGCCACTGAAAAGTCAAAGCAACACAAAAACGATACGACATATGGTAAACTTAACAACACATTTATTTAAACTGCCCACTGGATCCATCTTGATCCCAACATTCCCTATTGGGACTGTAAGTCCTTACAATCATCATCATCATCATCATCATCTTTACTGATGTTGTTATAAAATTTTTGATCAGGGGCCCAAAGTTTCAGATCTGATAATCAGAAACTTGTAAAATAAAAATTCATATATGAAGGGTCTAGGAAAAAAAAAAAACATTTTTTAATTCAAATTTCTGATTATCAGTTATGAAAATTTTTGGAACAGCCTGCCTAACATACAAATTACAAATTGGATACCAAAAATCAAATAAGTACAACAATTTAAATATCTGGGAAGTGTTTCAACAGAGGATGGAAAGTGTGACACTGAAATCTGAAAGATGCATTGGGATAGTGAAAGTTGCCTTCCAAAATGTTGTAATAGAATGTCCCACACTCCCTATGTGGATTTACTATATCAGTAGATATATATAGTGAGCACAGGATATACCTGGGGGCTTGCTTCAGGAATTAGTTGGAGATTCGTCTCTAGCTAAGCTGGTCGAACTCTCTGCCTTCGAGCAGAGAGGAACCCAGACAAGGCTATGCCGAAGGGCAGAGTCTCGTCTGGGGTGGTAGACAGCTACCCGACCTCATTTTTTACAGGGTCTACGGGGAATTTTTGCCTGGGCCTACAGGCTCGGATACCCCAAGTTAAATTCGGCCTTGTGCCACATCTCACTGCGTGGGGCAGTCGGCAAATATCTTTGCTTCAGGAATTAGTTGGAGATTCGTCTCCAGCTGTGCCAGTCGAACTGAGATAAGGTTTTACCGAAGGGTAGAGTCTCATCTGAGGTGGTAGACACCTACCCAACCCTGTGTATACAGGGTCTATGGGGAATTTTTTCCAGAGCCTATGGGCTTGTTTTTGCCCCACATTAAAAACGGTCTAGTGCCACATCCTGCCTCATGGAGAGGTAAGGTAAATATCCTTGCTTTTGGAATTACTAGCCTGCTACCCGATTCCCTGTTTTTCAGTAGTGTATTCTCTTTTACAATAAACCTCTCTTTCTTTCATCTATGTCCGTGTTGCTGTTCCTTTCACTCGAGTACCACCTTTGTCTGTTTGTAACCTCTTTAAGGATACAAAACAAAAGCTAAATAAAGTATTAAGAAGCAGATAGAGAAAGTGATTTAGACAGAAAATTGGGAGACTTCATCTTCAAAGTGAATCGAACAGTCCTGTCACAAGATCCCCCTCTCACAAAAACATTTGTCCTCTCCTATAAAAATGATGTCAGCTAATTTTAGTATGCAAATTCTTACTCATGCCTCGCCTCCATTTAAAAGCTGTACGGCACCTCCACGCACACATGCATGCACAAAACACTCTGGTTATGGGCCTGGGATCAAACCTGATCAACCAAATTTTAGTATCAAATCTGCTTCAGATAAAAATATAGATATTGGCTGGTGTGGGGCATAATCTTTGTACTGGTTAGCAAAAAATAGAAAAAAAATAAAAGCAAACTTTTAGTTAGTATATTTGAAATGCTTAACATCTTTGGTAGATCTTTTTCAATGACATATATAAGTTAAGTATAAAATAATAATAAGGAAAAAAATGAAAACAAGGTGCAAATTTCAAAAATGGGGATATTACATAATTCACATCATTTGACACAGATTGAGTAGCAAGAACGTAGATGTGCAGGTGGCATAATGGTTAATGGTAAAGAAAATGGAATCAGCAAATCAAGTTCAAATTCTAACCAAGTCTGTTGCATACACTTTTGCATTAATAACCTGGGGGAAAGATATGAATTAATCAATTCTCTCCAAAGTTATAGGTTAAATAGCAAGGTAGACTGTGGGCTCTTTAGTCTTTGGTGACAGAAAGTCTAGAAGGAAAACTTTGAATTCAAAACCTTGGAGAAAGCAATGGGAAATAACTCCACTATCTTTCCTAAGAAATTATGACATTTTACAAATAAAGTAAAAAGGAATATATAGAGAACCAAGATGATCTCCATCCTGAAGAAACATGGCATTTTTAAACAGGAAAAAGAAAAAAGCACGAATATTCATTAATGTAATTTGGCACAGAACATCTTAATTAGTTTTCAGCCTGTTAGTTCCAATCTAACAAGGAATGGCAGCAAAAACATCTACTCTCCAAATTTACAGACAAATCATATAGATACATGCTGGGATTTCTTTCTAACCAATAAAAATAGGCCACTTCTCAGTCCCATCTGCCATATTGTTGTTCTTTCTTGTTTCTTGTCTTGAGGTCAGAATACTACAATCACTTGACTGTCTCCCGTTTGTATGTTAACACCATTCTTACTTCATGAACTTTTTGCCTTATTACTGTTGCTTTGCCTACTTTTGTCTTGCATATGTATATTGTTTGATTAGTATTATATTACCCTTTTCTTTTTCTTTCTTTTCTTTCTGTTTATTGGAAACATTGTCAGTTCCGTTTATTGGGCATTTTTGCCAATTACATTTAACCACCATGGCCAATTACTCTATGCAGTCAAAAACCACAGAAATTTATCAGAATTTCTCACAAATCTAATACATCAAGGATCCTTAAATAAGAAGTTTGAAATTCTCCAATGGTAATTGGTACATGCAGAGATTTGATATAAAGCAAAACAAAAGTTTAAAAATCGCAAATTCAAACTCTTAAGGGAAACTACATCTTATCCTGGAGCAATGATTAACAGGTTAATACCATTGGCTCATTTCATAGGATTACCACAGGATACTCCACACTTAAGGTCAGTTGTTTGCAGTAAGGTTTACAGATCATCATCTTGACTGAGATGTTACATGGTGGTATACAGAAGAGTTGTGGGCCATGCAGATCTAATCAACCCAATCAAGGATACAGAGTTTATCTGTCATATATGCCTGATATCAATGAAATCAAATGCTGGTCTCAAGGTCCATGGATGCTGAAAAAAAATAGAGGCCATCACAAATGGTGCAAGAGGTGAAGGGGTGGCTCTCATCTGTGAAAGATATGGTAATCAGCATATATATATATATATTGTCATCCAGACAGATTGTATCACAGGCCATCAGTGTGGCTAGACGTCTGGTTGCCTCTAGCTAGGATCAAAACCTGGCTGAATTGGCATCAGTTGGAGAATCTACCCCTAACCCGTTGGCACATGGCGGGGATGAAGGTGAATTTAAGTGTTTTTATTTTTAGATAAACACACCAGTGACTGAGAGAACTCAATTCGTTTTATCGAAGAGTATTTCATTAGTAGCAGTAATAGTCACTGTTTACAAACTCACACTTTCTCCCATATATATATATATATATATATATGAGAAAGAGAGAGAGAGAGAGAGGGAGAGAAATGGATGAGTGAGAGAAATAAAAAATAGATATTGCAATCATCAGACAATATCATGATTCACATTTATGTCTACAAACACTCTGTCCCCAATACTGAGTAATCTGTCCTCATAAATAAACAACTTTTAAATATTATAATTGTGGATGCATGTGGGTGGGTGTAAGTAATAGAATATTTCTCTTAAAAACTAAGAAGAGAAAAAAGAACAGTTTGTTTCTGACTGCAATCAAAGTTTGAGATTGAACCCAATATTTTGAATGATGACTTACTCAACATATAGTTTTTCCTCACTTGGAAGACTGAAGCTATACAGTCTTCCTCCTCTCGCTTCTATTCATTTGGCTTAGTAAATGATAAATCCAATTGAAAGCTTTCAATATAAAACAGCAGTTTCTGTCAATCAAAAACTGATAAATAGAATTAGGAAATGAAGTTCTGGCAAATTCATGTTGACTATTGTTTTGTCTTGTTTTTCTTTTATTTCTGATGACATCCAAAATACAACCTGAACTTCTAAACCAAGGGTTAGACACCCACCCACCAGCAGCCACACCCGGCCTGTGAAGGATTTTTGTCTGGCCCACCAACTTAACCATAGTAAAGAATTTGCATTTTTTCTTATCCTGTTGTTCCTGCAGTAAAATAAGGAACTTTGTTTAAATAATATAATATTGACTTTGTTGTTTTTCTTTAAACCTCCATACCAAGAAAGACCCCACCAATTGAAGGAGTGATCTGAGGTCCAGACAATTTATTACAGTATATTTGATATCATGGCCCTCCTCTGAAATACTGTATAGCTGTCTGGCCTTTTCTTTCTAAAAGGTTGCTAACCCCTGTTCTAAACAAATATTTTCAAGCTTTTCATGTTCTCTTTAATTACTTAAATATTCACCTTCTTTCTGCTTAAATTTCTGTGACAAAGAGTTATCATTATTTACATTAACAGTCAGACTAATGTCCTCATGTTTGCGATATTACCACATTTCATCAGTTGTGTTTTTTTACTTTCTTCAGGTGTCTATCAGATCTGAGAAACCTTCAGTGAATTTTGAACTGAACCCTTTATTTCATCTACAAAAAAAGGCTGAAGGGCACAATGGCTGAAATATTGTGATAACAACAAAGATGAGAATATTAGGCCAACTGTAAATAAAGAAATTCCCTGTAGGCTACCCTGACTGACATACACTTAAATAATCCTAGAAGGCACAATGGCCCAACCATTGTGATAATAACAACAAAGATGAAGACATTAGTCTGGCCATAAATAACATAAATAATGATAACTCCTCATCCCAAAAATTCAATCAGAAATAAGATGAATATATTCACTTAAGTAATTAAAGAGAACATGAAAAACTAAAGAATATTTTTTTATATATATTAAAGGATCAGTTTGAAATTCCCTTAAGGTTACCTGGACCAATGGACATCTGAAGAAGGCTGGAGAGCACATTGGCTGAAACATGATAATAGATATTGTGTAAATAATATTTGGCATAATCTTTTAAATAAAAACATGCTTGACTTAGTCAATTTTACTTTCATTCAGTGTTCCATTCAAAATCACCTTCACCTTCAAAATGTATGAAAATATGTTTGTTAATTGCATAATTACTATTTATTAACTGAAAATTAATTAAGTAGCAGGTTATATTTGTTTTGTAATAGCAATAGAATTCTCTTGAATTTAAAAAAAAAACCCAAAAAAACAAATACATTGTTGTGAGAATGAAAAGCATTATCATTTTATGCCTCCTGTTAAATTTGTGCCAGAAAAATATTTGATGGACTCATGTGAGTCTGGGGGGATAAATTAAAAAAAATACAAAACATAGAATTCAAACAAACAAGACATGTTATGAAAGGATAATAAAAGAAATTAAAGTTATGAACAGTTCAATACAATCTTCAGTCAGTGTCTCTGAAGTACTTACATGCCTCTGATAGTGAAATAAATCGTGTTGCCGCTCCAAAAGTCAAATGGAAAAGAGGAAGAGTCTTTCAAATATCGTGCCACCTGTGATTATTATCAGGGAGTGGTAATCTAACAGCACAAAAAAAAAGTCTGCACAATTTATCAAGTTTCAGATTTTTAATTTGAGTCTCACTGAGAGAATACATGAAAAATCCAATCTGAGCCTTTACAAAAAACCTTAACTGAAAAAGAGGCATTGACTACATTACTGTGATCTACTTAGCTAGCTGAATAAATTGTCTATTTGTTCATATTTATGAAGGTAAGTAAAAAATTATTCATACTTTCACCCTAACATATCTTTAGGCTTGTCACACTACCTTCTGCTCATGCGTGCTTATAGTTGCTATTCTTGTAGTCACGTGATCGAAGTTTGAGCCAGTTTTTTTGCTGCTGTTACAGTGAAAACATGGACGCTCCACTAGCAGTGGAAGAACAAAGAGCAGTTATCCAATTTCTCTGGTCGGAAGGTGTGTCCGGGGCTGAAATTCATCGGAATCTTGTAACACAATACAACGACAATGCATTACCGTGTAGAAGTGTGTATGAGAAGTTTAAAAGTGACTGGACAAGCATGACGCACAAAGAAGGAGCAAGACACCCATCAACAACCACTATCACTTGACAAGAAGATCGAGAGATGGTAATGGCAAATTGGTGAGTTGTCATCAATGAGGTAGCATGTTTGCTGCAGATTTGGATCACTACTCCTCCTTGGCGCACACTGCTAGCAGAGCGGCTACGTTTATACTTTAACAGCAGCAAGAAAACTGGTGTTGCAGGCCGGTTTATACATTGAAAGATAAACATGTGTGTCTCCTGAAATCTCCACAACAAACATGGCAGACTCAGGATGTGAGTCCATGTAAAGAAATGATGGGAACCAATATATATGTACAAATAATAATGTTATTAACAAAGGTATACAAGTGACAAAGATGTGTGTAATAAAAGAATGTGGAAGCTTTTTGGGTGCAAAGTATGTGTTAGTAAGTGAATGTGTGTACGTACGTGTTATGTGTATGTGGTTTGTTCATGTGCTTCCCAATGGGAAATTCATTTTCCTGCAAGAGACTTACATGTTGACGTGTAAGCGGAAAAAGTAAGAAGAGAGTGATAAAAAATTATCATAGAATTTTTATAGTCCTGAGAGCGTCCCCTAGGAGCAGTTTTAAAAATTAGGAGGAGGTAAACCTACACTGGTGCGATCAAGCTCAAACTTCGATCATGTAACTACAAGAGTACCAACTATAAACACACATGAGGAGAAGACCATGTGACAAGCCTATGGTAAAAGTGTGGATAATAAGTTGTATCTATGTTAGTGTGTTCATATCGCTACCTGTTCATTATTTATCTACGCCCATATCTATTTATCAGCTCATACACAGTTATTATTCAGTTGTACACACACATCGATTATTAGCAGAGATAAAAGAATAATGATATTTTGTATTTTTTTTCTTTTCAAGTTGTCTCGGTATTTTTTCTAAGAAGATTAATGAGTCACAAAAAGAGGATTAGTAGATCTCGGTACTTTTTGGAAGGTAAACAAGTATATAATTAAACCAGATCAAATATTAAATAGTTGGTTCGATCCTTATTGGGTGCTCCATACTAGCAACCTTGTCTCACATCTAAACTACACTTTCTCTGAAGTCGAAGTGAAGAACGCTAGGTTTCGTTGAGTTGTAATTCGAACCCTGATCCATCAATTAGCAAAGTAATGCTTGTAACGAGTCCTTCATTTTTCAACGTGGAGGAAACAGTTCTTTGATTTTGTAATAAAATATCGAAATATCGAACTATTTCAAACCGAAGCAAAGAAGTCTAGTGTGTGTGAGACATTGTATTTTTTTTTTTTTTAAGAAGTGACTTTTTTTAACAGTAAAAACACGATATCCCAAAAACTTCATCTAATTTTTTATGGTTAATAATCGCTTTTTTTTTTATTATTATTATTTCAACTTATTTAAAAACATCTTCCTGACCTAAAACGAAAGAAAGAATTTAAAAATAACGTCGAAACTTTGACGGCAATTTTCATAAAAACGATGAAATCAAAAAATTTTAAAATTTCATCTTTTTAAATTTCTATTGCTGGGTATCCTCATGAACTGGATGGAAATGTTTTCAGTTTTAAAGAAGTAAAAAAAAATGTCACTATTTTTAAAAAAATATTTACCTGGTAATAATTTCACACTAAAATAAGATCAAGGTATTTCTTTTTTTTAATGACTAACAAACACTAACAGTAACTATATTCACAAATGAAAAAGAGCTTGTCACCATGGTTTTTTAAATTTAAAATTTTTTAGTTTAAGAAACTAAAAAAAGTCAGTCTTTTTTTTCTTCTTCCTCTGTCCGACAGCCACTCTTTTTTTTAAAGTTTAATTGTCGCTTTAGTACTCTTAAAAAAAAACAAAGCCTTTTCCTTTTGGTGTCCCTGTCCCCAAACCATTTTCAAGTGAACAAACAGGTAAATAAACGAATCTCAAGAATCTGAGAGCCAGAAAGTAAAACCTTTAAGTTTTTAATCTCGAGTCCTATACTCTACCACTGAGCTATTTGAATGCATGAGCCATACTACTAAAGATAAATTAAAAAATATGAATCTATTTTATCGTGTCAAGCTACTAATTCAGAGATGTAGATAAAAACAACTAGTAATTTTTTAAAAATCCATATCTAATTCAGTATATTGTTGTTAAAGAACCAGTTCAATCGATCTCGTCTAAAAAAAAATGTTCAGCTGCTTTTAAATGCGAAGCATATTCTTCCTTCACTTTTTCTTTTTTTTTTTTTCAAATAATGCCGGCTACACATTGTCGCATGGAAGATGAAACTGGAAATGTAATTTTATGTTAAATATTTATTCATGCATTGTCAATGAAAGCTTTTTTTTATCTTTTGTTTTCACAATCAGGTAAATTATTCATCATTGCTAAAAATAAAATAAAAAGTAATAAATGAATTCGTCAAAAACAAAAAAATTAACTGCCTTTTTTTTTTTAATTATTTTTTTTTACGAATTGTGATTTTTTTAATTAATTTTAAATTAATAAAATAAATAAAGGAATTTAAAGCCGCAATTTTGAAAAATGAATCTAATTTTAACGTTTTTAACAAAAATGGATTTTTGGCCTTTAACTTATTCATTCTTTGTTCAGTTCTGGAAATTTCGTCGGACAAAAAATCATTTTCTCGTGACAAGACAGAATGAATGAATTCTTTATTTTGTTAGCATTTCTTTGTTTCAGTTTTTTAACGGACGAATAATGAACAGATTTTTTTTTTCTTTCAGTCAAACTGAAATCTCACAGTTTTTATATTTTCCCATCTAAAGCAAAATATACATTTTTTATGGATGATGACACGTGTTTTCTCTTCAAATCGATTTGATGGTTCGAAATCGATCGAATAATCAGTACAATTTGGTCAAAATTAGTAATGAATGAAGGAAGGAAGATTGAAGAAGAAAGAGAAAATAAATTTGGGATTATTATTTTATATATCAGTTAAAAAAAAATCATTACCAATTAACAAAAGACAAAATAATTTATACTTTTATGAAAATAACCATTAAAAAATTATTGATAGACCGGTTTGTTTTTATTTTCATTTTTACGACGATTATTCGATATACTCTTTCTTTTTACTTTGGTTGTACATTATGGCTTGTAAATATCTTTGGGAAGAATGATTTCGGAAATATGTTTTTAAACCAGCTAAAAAACAATAAAATTCATTTACCATGAATTTATTTGGAATGGGAAAAAAATTCAATAACAAACGCATGTTAAATTATTTTATCACGAAGCACGTTGTCTCGAACAAGGTTCTTGGTTTTGTTTTGGCATGAATATTTACACGCCAATAAAACCATATTCTTTACAAAGAAAGAATCTTATGGTTTATGAAAAGATAGATAATTTAAATAAATTTTTACTTAACCTGTCGAAAATTTTAAAATCAAACTGGTTACCATACACGCGAGAATATATTGTAACATTGTAAATAAAGCCCATCCTCTAACTAAAAACAAGAAAATTCGAACCTCAACGTTTAGAAAAGATACTTTATTCAATCAATTGAATATTCCATGGCAACATTTATTCCCACTTTCTTTAGGGTCCATCGTCAAGCCCGGGTAGGTGAGTCTCGTTATTTGTTGTGTGATCAAGCTGTATTGTTGTTACACAGATTTTTTTTGGTAATCTTGTTGGTTGGCTAGTGAGTTCGATTCTCACTGGGTGTCCCATACGTGTGGCCTTAAAAGCTAAGCTTATTATTATTATTTTTTTTTATTTTTTTGGCACTTCGACGTGATGGTTAGCAAACTTGTCTCGCTAGGTCAATGCAATACAACTGAATTCATTAGTGAGTTCGATCTCCATTAATGCTCCATACTTGCGGCCTTGTGTCACATCTAAGCAACACTTTTTAAATCGCTACACACAAACTTTCTTGTTAGAGTAAACACGCTGTCCTAAGCTCTAAAAGTTGTTTTTACCTTGTGTGCCTGGTTAGTGAGGCTCGTCTAACAATTACGTTAAAAAATGCTCCTTTTAAAAATCAATTTCAACTCAAGAATAACTCCGCTCTAGGGATAAAAATAAATTAAAACATTTTTAAAACACTGTCACACGACAATTAGTTTTTTTTTAATTTCTTCAAAAGTAACAGACAGTTAAATTTTTAAAAAACATGTCACAGGGGTATTAAAGATTTTATTTTTGTTACTTCAATCCAGTATTGTTTTAGTATGGCTTTTCAAATGCCTTGAAAAATAAATGATCATACATTCGACATCTTGTGGGGCTCAGATACCAATATCAAATACCGGTTGGAAATTAACACAAAAATATCTCGGCTCCCAAACATCTTCTCTTACTCTTTTGCCATTGCTAATTTAATTTTCAATATCGACTGTTAATTCACTCAGCGCATTTCATAAGTCATTCTCCTGCACTTCATTGTCTGGTCTCTCTTCTTTTTTTTTTTTTTTTTCATTTAATTCAAAAGAAAAAACGAAAAAAATGTTAAACATCTTTAAAAATTATTTTTTATGATTTTTTTGTCTTTATTTGCAAAGAAAGCTTAGTTAAGTAAGAAGCTTGCTTTTTTAAATGTTTTTAGTTTTTCCAATAGTTCACTTCACACCAAAAGCTAATCCTAACTGATGAAAAGTACATATTACCTGCTGTTTGCTTGAATAATAAAGAAAATAAAAACAACTTTTCATTCAATCTTCAATACAATGCACAATAATATTTTACTTGCTTTTCTAGTCGTGTGTGTGTGTGTGTTCGCTCGAATACTAAACGACTTTTTGTTTGATAAAATTTCTCTTTTGCTCAAAAACTCCACATTTTTCTGCGTGCAGGGTTTGTCTTGTATTTTCGTCGATATTTAAAAGTCCGTGTACATTTCTCAAAATCATCTAAAATAATTTTTTTAAAGTTTTAGAAAAAAAAGAAAAGAAAAAGAGGAACGTGTGAATGTTGTTTGCGTTTTTAAAATCACATGGACGGAATCAAAAAATCTCCAAATGATGTGCCAAACGAACCACGTAACCAAAAGTAGTTTTTGTTTTGGCCCTGGGGCATCATGCTTTTTATTTTATGTTTGCGACATCACACACGTTTCAGATATGCTTGATTTTGCGTGTTTTTTTTTTTAATGAAAAGAATTTAAAATTTGAAACAAAATATGCCTTGTAGTAGTAGTACTAAGTAATACATCACATATCTTCCCTCTTTATTTCAACCAAAAGTAAACCATTGTATACCCCGTCCTTAAGTATTGAATTCTGCTATATTCCATCCACATTACTAATGGCATTTTTTTTTTAGCTTTTTATTTTTATCAAATTAAAAAGCAGTGAAAATTCCCACAGCTCATCATTTTTCTTACAGCAAGTAATAACTGGTTCACGTATTGTCCGAAATGAAATCTGACAAGTCGTGTAAGTCCTGCCCGAATGACTGAGTGCTTCGTGTAAAAAAATGAAAACCTTATCGACCCCAGAAATTTTTTTTAGTCGTTTTCCTACCCCAACCCAACAAGATATTTAATTTCTTTTGGCTTTTTTAAATTGTACTTTTATTTTATTTTATTTTTATTTACGGATAATTTTGTTTTTAAAAAATGAACTCGGAAGGAAAGACAAGAAAGTGTTGTCAGCTGATGGCAATATGGGAGCGAAAAGAAAGGGGGTTGGCGGGGATTTACATGCCGTAGAGCTCTAGTCTCACAGACCTTTGAATTTGATATTATTGGTTCAAGTACCATTAGGCGCTCCGCTAATGCGGCCTTGAACCAGATGATAAATGAAATCAGAAATGAACGAAAAGATAGGAAAAAAAAATTTTAAACTTAAATTAGATAGCTAGTACTCACTGTTGATAAAAACAAATAAAACAATTGATGAAACGAGTAAAGAAAAAAAAGGAAGAGAAACAAAGAGACATGTTTAAAATTAGAAAATAAAAACAACTCACTCGTTTATAGAAATAAACAGATTCAAACTATATAATTTAAAATACATAAATAAATCTAGAGAAGAAAGAGAAAAAGAAAGTAACGTTGATTGGCCGACAGAACAAAAAAAGCAAGTCCAAGTACTAAGGAGAGAATAGCGAAACAAAGAAAATGAATAAAAATAAAAGTTGAGATGACAGATTAAGACTGAATTTTTTTTATTTTTTAAGTGGTGGGGGGTAGATGAAAGAAAGAAGATAAAAAAGGGAATGGTAGAAAACAACATAGTATACACTACAGAGAAGCCGGTTCATATGGCAAAAAAGAAAAGAAAGAAAAAGAAGAGATGTAAATTAAACAACCAATCGGAATGAAGCAGCTCGTGTCATGGTCTTCTTGGAGTAGCTACCAACTCCTCCGTCTTCCCTAAGTCGATCTTCTCCTACCGTTTGTCTCTCTTTCTCTTTCCCGGTCTCTCCACATTTTTACAGCAACTACAATCCTAATACAAACAGTCGCCGACCAACACGGAGTGAGACGGGCACTTCTTTCAGGCCTTACTGTCGGTTGTCTTATCTCTTATTTTGCGATATACAAAAAGTAGCAACCATTATCAGATCGATCTCCTAGAAGTGTGAGACTAATTTTTTATTACACCTGTCTCTCCTTCTAGCGAGAAGCCACTAGGAGTTTAATAATTAATTATATATCTATCAGAAGATCGAAAAAAAAAAAAGATCGTGTGTATTTATAATCAAACAAACAAAAAATCATTTTAAGTGTACAAAACAAAGAAAAAAAGTTGATTTTTTTTTTTTCAGGAAATAATACTACAGAGATGTCGGAAAACGGAATTAACGGTCATAGAGCCCATTCTATCGGGCTGCAATGGAAAGTTGGCTTGATCAACTCTGAACAGAAATACTTAACCGCTGAAACATTTGGCTTTAAAATCAATGCTTCTGGCACTGGTCTAAAAAAGAAACAAGCATGGACATTGGAACAAGATTCTAAGGAAGAAGTGGTTTACATCCGAAGCCATCTGGGTCGTTACCTGGCCGCTGATAAATACGGTAATGTGAGCGGCGATAGCGAAGAACCCGGCCATGACGAAAAATTTGCTATCGAATACAGTGAGAAAGGTCAGTGGGCACTGCGGAATGTGGCTCACGGGTTTTACGTCGGAGGTAGTGGCGATAATATTGTGGGACAGGCGAAACAGCCTTCAACTACTGAATGGTGGACCTTACAATTGGCCATCCACCCGCAAGTCAACTTGAAAAACGTAAATCGCAAGCGGTACGCGCGACTGGCCGGTGAAGAAGGCGAGATCCAATTTACTGAGGTAATTCCTTGGGGTCAGGACTCGCTTATCATCCTCAAATTTGTCGATGGCAAGTACGCGTTGGTCACCTGTGATAATCGTTATTTGCACAGGGATGGCACGCTGGTCAACGAAATGAGCGAGGACACACAGTTCACGGTGGAACTCAAGTCTGGTCAAAGTTCCGGTCTTGCCCTTAAGGATATTGAGGGTCGCTACCTGACCGCTGTTGGTCCCAAAGCTGTGATGAAGGCTAGAAATAAAACCATCACCAAAGATGAATTATTCACAATTGAAGACAGTCATCCTCAGGTTACTTTTACCTCCTCTAATGGAAAGTTGGTCTCTATTAAACAAGGTGAGTGACAGTTCCAAACGAAGTTTAGCTACATAATCAACGGGATCAGGATTTAAGTAGAAATGAAAAATGAAAGTTATTGAAAGTCTTAGTGTAAAAATTAACTTACTTTAAAATTAACGTTTAATTCTTGTTTTACATTAGCTAGATTTCTGTCCCTCACTTTTTTTTTTTTTTTTTTTTTTTTTAATAAATCGCCATTTTTGCCGCATAACTGTGTCTGCATGCTTTGATTTTGTTTTTATTTTTTTTATTTAAGAAAACAGCGCACAATAAATCCTGAGTTTATTTTTTAAATAAAGAAAGGTTTACTTTAAAACTATTTACTTTTTAGCAGCTTTTAGCTCGTGTCCATAAATTAAAAATTGAAATGATGTTATCTGCTTTGTGACAAGAAGTGTTATTCTGTTTTGTGTGACAAGGATTTTTAATGTTGTCTTATTGTGACATGGGTGCAGCACAATGCCAAGTAAAAACAACTCAACTCTTGCAGTAGTAACTTCCAACAACTACTTTTTTTCTCTCTTTCCGTTGCTGCCGCTTTAAGATTCCCACGTTTTTTTTTTTGTTTTTTTTTTTTTTTTACCAAAAACAGTTTCCTCTGCGGCTGCCTACCCACTTGAACAATTACTACCTTTAAGTATAGGACGCTCATTTTTTGTGTTATCACACACACAATACGTACCACTTCTGTATTTATTTATCTTAATCCACCCCCCTCACTTTTAAGATAACCTTTATCATTAAATAATGTTGTGGCTTGTTGTCAGGGGTTTCCTAACAGAAACGAAGATATCGTAATTGATATCCATATTTTGGCGTTAAGGATTCGTTTCTCCCTGTTCTAAAATCCAACACTCTAAAAATTGGATGTTAGTGCTCAATTTGAAACTTAACACCGATTCATTTTTATTATTAAAGTTGTTCTGAGAATAATTTTTTAACTCCATATAAAATCCTCAATCGTGATTTTGGTAATAGTTTTAGTTTTTCATTGTGGGGGAGATAGGCTAAAAAAGCTATTTATTAGCCTTTCTAATTTACATATCTATAAATAACTAATAAGATAGAGCAAGTACGTGTGATGGTGGGGGGTATGATCCCCTCTCCCTTGATATCGATAGTGTATTACCGTTCAAACTGGCTAGTATTGCCCTTAGGAATTTTGGGAAGCGAACGATCTTACTCGCCCCCGCTTCTGTAACTCCTTAAATTCACTTTTACATTTTTTTAAAAATCTCATTTGAAATATTTGCTTTCTTTCACTCCCTATTTTTCCCTTGACAATGAATGAAGCCCGCTGCACTGCTGCTACCAATCCACTCTTGATTACCCTTTCTCTCATATTTCTTGCCCTAGACCTTGGAAATTTATTTTAACCACTACTACCACGACTTCAACACCGGCTCTGCATCTGTCGCGACTGCCGCTTTCTTTATATATGTGTTAAACTTTAAAGATTAATTTCTCCATTAAAATGCAAGACTTTTAATTAAAACTGCTTACCTGAAAATGATTAAAATCAATCTTTCAATTGCGATTTATTTTACTTTAAATGACGAATTTGAAATAAATATCCATATGTTTCTCGAGATTGTTACCTTTTTTTTTTTTTTTTTTTTAAGAAATTCCTTTGTCTGTAAAAATTGCTTATTTGCAATTTCCATTTTTTTTCTGTAAATATACCTTTTTACAAATCTACAATGGTATTTAAAGATACTAGCCAAATATCCGTAAAAAAAACATTAAAACAGCATTTGAATTTTCTTCTAGAAAAGGACTGATTATCATAATATTAAATGTCTGACTCTTTTTCTTGAATGGATCGGCTGGGATGAAGAAGCAAAAAGAAAGATGATGTAGTAAAAAAAAGAATCAAAAACTCAAATTATTAATCATTATCATAATTTTTATAACTATTGCTTTATTTACATCAAGATAAACCCTTAAAAGATCGACCTGTCTAAATCGAAAACTTTTTCTTCCTTTAAAAATGATTTTTTTTTTTTAGCCACGTTTTCTCATGTCATGCTTATCTTTTATTTTATATTTTTCTTTCTTTCCTTTTTAAGTTTGACGTCACCATTTTTCTTTTAAATTTATTCAAAATAAATCCTTTTTTAACACATTATTAATAACACTAAAAGATTTACCATTATTTTTTACATACTGTGTGTTCGTACCGGCTATGTGTTCCATTTTACAACTTGAAGTGTCTTCTAAAGAAAGCTCATTATTAGTTGGTTGTACACCCTTAGAAAAAGAAGCTGCTTCGTTGTGTCACTGACATCAGTCTCGAATTAGGAGAGTTTCTTAAATATTCATTGGCACCATACTAAGAACTTGAAGGTTCTGAAAAACACCAATTCTCATTTCGGCTATTAGATCAGAAAACCGTTTTCTTTCCTATTCAGTCTCTGTACGAATAGATTTTTTTCCCTTGTTTCCCTGTTTTTCGCCAGAATACAGCGTTTTAAAGCATTTTCATTTATTTCGTTTGAATAAATGACGAAATTAAAGCTACTATTCCTAAAAATTAGAATAGCAAAAAATAAATAAAAATTAAAAAGTTAGAATAAAAACCTTCTTACAGTAGTTCATACTAAGGAAAAAGAAATTAATTTTTTTTTCTATACCCCATGGAAATCTTTAAAACGTCAACATAAACAATATTGTATTGCTTGTCTTTTGATTGTTATAAAAAAAGTACAACTGAACCTCTGGTCCTTTTTCTTTTATACTGGGTTATATAGTCACATGACCATAGTCGGAAAATTCTAAGGATGAACAGGAGAATGCCCAAAATATGCTCGAAAAATACCATTTCCATCATGCATATGGCATATCTCAGATGAATGCTTCTAAAAAAAATAAATAAATAAATGTTACCAAATTTATAATTGCATTTTATTTTTATATTTTCTGAAATTGCGTAAAGAATCCGGTTGAAATCTACTTTCTGTGGAAAAACATATTTATAATAAATTAAAATTTTAAATGGTAAAAATAGCTGTCAGAAAAATATGTAAAATAATTGTAAATAAAATGATAATAAAGATTGATGTGACGCTTCTGCTGCTCTTCCCATCTTTCTCTTAAATTGCTTCCCCGATGTAGGAGGAGGAGGTGGTGGCAAAGAATTCCTCTCTTGTCTAGTCACTGTTTTAGAGAAAGTGACTTAGCTCACAAAAAGAAACCATCTTAGGTATGACTTGCACTTGACCCATATGTCATCGTGTCAAAAATCCTATATATTTTTTTTTCACAAAGAAGGAAGGAATATGCTTCATTCTTCACTGCTTTCGCCTTTAATCCTTCTTTTAACCCCCTCCACCGCTACCCAGCAATCAGGTAGCTTTCTCGCAGTCAGACTCGACAACCCTTGTCTTTAAATGATAA
The DNA here is from genome assembly GCA_964036315.1 of Acanthosepion esculentum. Taxonomy (NCBI): domain Eukaryota; kingdom Metazoa; phylum Mollusca; class Cephalopoda; order Sepiida; family Sepiidae; genus Acanthosepion; species Acanthosepion esculentum. The sequence goes on along the minus strand of OZ038508.1, from coordinate 40,232,381 downwards.
GTCTCCTCCATCATTTTCCCAGACCTCGTTTCCTGTCAGCCTTGACTTTGATTTCTTTCTCTCCCACCCACCCTCAATCCTGAGTATTGTCAACTCTTCCCAGTCTGGCTTTTTGGAGAGAACCTCTGTCACATCGACCTTGTAAACCAATGAGCTGAGACGCATTCTAGAACAAGAGAATAGCGAGACGAGGAACAAAAAGATGTTAATTTTATTATTAATCAGTACTCTCTCTCTCTCTCTCTCTTTTTGTCTCTCTACCAATCCAGTGAGACTCTTTTGTTACAGACTTGCTCTTCAGATATCTAATATATTTGCCATTTTTATTTTGAACATTACTACTATGAAAATTATAAAAGATTTTTTTTTTTTTTTTAATCCTTACTCTTATTTGCCATTTTTTTTGTGTGGGTGTTGTTTTTTGTCTTTTTTTTTTTTTTTTTTTTTTTTTTAATTCCTTAGAAACTGAGAAATCAGATGACTTATTTCCAAACTTTAGAGGTTTGGGGGTCAGTCTGACATGATAAACAAAAAAAACTTTAATGCACAAATACAAGACTTTTTGCTCTAAACTTAAATTTCTTTCTTCAAAGATTTGTAAACAAAAAATTTGTGATGGCACCAATTGTCTGATCATCTACTGATTTGTTTAGATTCCTCCTCATCTTGGTTGTTTTTGCCAGAATGTTTCAGCTGAAATACTAACCAAGATGAGGACACTAGTATAAAAAAATAATTCTGTAATAATAGCACAAGTCAAACTGAAACTTTAGTTTTAAGATGCCATCTTCTTTCCAAAGTTATTAGCCTAAATTACTTTAATGGATTCAACATTTAAGCCAAACCTGCTGTGATTATTAATGTCAATTTTTATTGACCAATCATCAGTCTCCTCCAGTAAAAGCAATGAACTACTAAAAATACTTTTTTTTTTTTTTTTTTTTTTTTTTTGATGGAGAAAGGATTTTAGCTTGCTGTGTCTTCATTTCACTTGACCTCTGTGGTCCTCATAACCTCTGAAGTGATCACCTGGCAGTCATGTGACAATGTTTGTCAAACTCTAAAGAGGGTTCTTGAATTAAAAAAAAAAAAGTCTCTAGGTTGTATGCATGTCTCCTAAATATTACAGATACTCATAGCAGGTAGGGGTCAAAGAGAATTACTTTGGTTTATGGATCATAGGGTTTTATAAGCAAGACAGTTCATACACCTTAAAGCATTGCAATTATGACTGAATAGTGAGTTTTCTCCTCACTGGGTGCCCTATACTTTGAGGCACTTCTAAGCTATGCTTAGAAAATTACCATATTCCTTAAAGCCCTGTTCTATTAATCCTTTCATATTAATGAATTATTCCTCATTGGGGGTTCCTGTTTGACTGAGGAATAAAGACTCATTTTAATAACCATTAACCTTTTTAAGCCTTTGTCATTTGACTATTTTGGTTACTAATCTTGTGTGTGCAGTTTTGCTACAGAACGTCAGCAATCATAGCTCTCCACAACCTCCTATTCCTTGTAGCTCTTAGTAATGTTTGACTTTTTTTACTAGTTCTTCTCTTGGTTCTGCCATTGATTCACCTAAGCTTGTCAGGCAAATTTAAATGCAATGCCAATTGCCATCCTGTTCGTTTATTGTCCATTCTCCTCACTTGTCACTAAAGTCTTCTTAGTCACTTTCACTCCCAGTAACCTCTTGTGTCCTAGTGGCATTACTGCCTTGTTTGGGGTGAAATGATTATAAAAACAAAAGGTAGGTAGATGGCCTGCTGCCTCTCCCTGTTCCACTTGTCTTCAATATGTCTTGTGAGCGTCAAATTTTCCAAGTTCTCCTTCTTCGTCTGTCCCAGAAGTTTAAGCTTTTCTCTTTCTGATTCTAAAAAGTGTCCTTTTTTTCCCCATTCTCCTTAAGACTTTACATGATCATTCTCAGCATGTTTCTGTAGAACCATGTTGATCAATATAAGACAAATTTTCACCACTCAAAACCGAGTGGTGAAAATTTTTCCAACTCCCATCCTTTCAGGATGTAGGCGATTGTCACTCTTCACAACTTTCTTTTCATGGAAAAGATAGTGGAGTGGTTTTCTGTTGTATTCTCCATGCTTTTTGAATTTGGAGTAGTCCTTTTACCAGATTGGCTGCCACCCAAGGCTTTAGAGAATAGACTGCTTTAGTATTTAACCCATAGTTGAAGGTGATGAGAAATTGGTTTGTGCTTTCCCAAGGACAATAATGTGAAGTGAATGTAATGAACTAGGCAAGAATTTGAATTCTGCCTGCCTATTGCACTTTCTGTACTCGTAACATGGACATAAACCTGTATATCCAGTAAAGTGCTTCAGGTTGAAAAAACAATTTCTAGTAGATAATAATTCTATTACAAAGGTACATGGTTCAAATGTTGGATTCTCTCAAGTAAATATCCATTTTTACTGATAGTATTTCATTTTACTCTATATTATCAAAATATGATGTATATGATTATTTCAATTCACTAAAACAAATATGGAGATCTCTCCTTTTTGGGAATGTTTGATTCTCTCTTTTATCACTTTTGATGACTGAATTTCAACGTTAATGCAAGAAATTTTCCTGGTACGGAAGCAGGAAACATAAACATCTTAATTAATAAATTGACAACTTAATCAGAGAATTAAAGAATTAGAAAATTTCTGTTAAAAACAGTTAAACATTAATTTTATTTAATACCATAAAACAGGTCTGCACAAAATTCAGGCTGGATATGGCCCTGTGTAGCTTGCAGTAGGTTTTGAAAATAGTAAATTTTTTGTGTTCATCAGAAATTTGGTAACTGATCACATGAAAAATTCAGTTATGACTTTATTCAACCAATGTCTTTGTATCTAATTAATCCTTTTAACTCTTCATATATATCTTGCTCAGTAACTTACTCTCATGGCCCATGTCTATTTTTCTGCGATCAATATGGCCCTATACAGTTTTTTATTTTTTGTTTTTTTTTTTTTAGATAATTCTGCCATAAAGGTCTCTCTCTGAAGCCTTTATGGCCTAACAAGGTAATTATGGAATCTTATCTATTTGTGTTTAAATGTCTGTGTTATCTGCAATTTTTGGTTTGGAGTACCAACCACCATAGAAATTATTCAAATTGAAGGGTTGTAAATATGTCATCTTTATTGGTAACATGGTCCATATTATGAAATACTAAATTGTTGTCAGGTCACCAGGTAGAAATGTTTCAGTCATTACTATCCATTGCATTTAAACAAGGGTGGGCCTTCTCTGATATCTTCAATTTAATTTGGGAGTCTCTATGGAAGTATGTAATAACAATAATAATCTTTGACACTCTATGGAAGTATGTAATAGCAATAATAATCTTTGACATAGGAAACTTAGTATTATGTTTCATACCATATGGTTTCAAATTTTTAAGGTATGCTATATTTATGGGTAAAAGGGCTAAATATCAAAGATAGTGTATGTAAATATAAAAGTAGACACTGAGTGGTAACAGTGTTTCATGCTTGAATGCAATCTTCAGGCCATGTCTGAAGATTGCATTGAAGCATGAAACACTCTCCAATGGGTGTTGACTTCTGTGTTCACTCTTTTATTTATATATACTCCATCTGTATGTTGAGCACTATATATATATATATATATATATATACACACACACACACACACAGGTGCTTGAAGTACGTCAAGGCCTAGCCTCTTTGTACCTCTATTTTATGTATAATACTTTTCATGGTATATATATATATATATATATATATATATATATATATATATATGAAAAAAAATTCATTTCTGTCTGTAGTTCACTGCTACTAACAAGCAGAATTTTTTTTCTCCTTATTATGGCCATGCTGGCCGAAACTAGTTGAGGAATCTAATTGAAACAATAAAAATGAAAGAATATTAATATGCAACGCAGTGTGTCTGAAAATTTTAATTTTTTGATATTTTTTATTGTGCAAAGCATTATCTTATATATATATATATATATATATATATGGTATGTTAACCTATATCTAAATATTCATTTCATCATTTTCAACATGTACCCTATTAGTCATGATAGACTATGAATTTCTGTAGAAAAAAAAATTACATTTCAGGCAGGACTGTTTTTTTTTTTTTTGTTTTTTGTTTTTTTACAACTTGAGTTTTCTTTATCACAAATTGTGTAATTTAGATAACTATTAAATCTTGAAAGAGAAAAAAAATGGCAAAATCTGTTGCATCGAAAGCCTACTGAATAAATCCTTATTTTTGCCTGCAAGGCTTCTTTCATTATATACAGTGTGTGGCATGTGAGCCCTGTTTTAAAGTGGGGGAATTAGTAATGTGCATACCACTTTTCATCTTAAATTATCAGTGAAGGCCTGAGGGTTATTCACTCCTTCTGTACTGTGAGCCTGTGAAAAAATCCTAAATCTTTTATTTGATATATATTTATTACTTTAAACTTTATTACATTTGATACCCATATTTGAAATAGATGTCTCATCTTTTATTTTAAACAATATGTATTGTTTCTACCAGCCTTTTTTTTTTCTCTCTCTCTCATATATATATATATATATATATATAATTTTTTTTTTTTTTTTTTTTTTTAAATCATTACAACACCGAAATTGCCATGTTTCAAAACTAAAACTTCAATTTAAACTTAAAATACAAAGTTCTATTCCATTATCAAGGTATGCTGAGAATAACTTTTCAGAAATTGATTCACTCAATTTATAGGTCCAGACAAATTTTATATTTTGAGATATTGGGGTTAAAGAAAATTACATCTTTTTATTTTAAGGGTGTTAAGATTTAACTTATTTACAAAATTTGTGTATCTAATGTATTGCAGCTATTAAGTCGGTCAAGGTGGGGACTGGGGTATCTATTGATGCAAACTTCTTTTTTCCAAGAAATGGTAAATATGATACAATTTGGAAAATGTAATTTGATAAATAACAAGTACATATCAAATGTATTGCTACTCTATCGCTATTTCCATGAAAAATGTTCTGGTGACTTATATTTCCTAGTCCCACCTGTTAAAACCTTCACAGCTATGATCTGTCATGCCACATACACAGTCAGATCCTCCTCATTCCATTGGTGAGAAAGAAGTTACATTTGGACCGCTTCTTCTCACGGGCCATTTCTTTGTGAAACCAACTCCTGAAAGATGCTACCACCTAACCACTGCAATCTTAAACATCTTCAGTCATCCTTCATATATATATATATATATATATATATATATATATATATATATATATATATATATATATATATATATAAGCATTTCACCCTAAGCAAGGCAGAAGTGGAGTGCCACTAACATGCAAGGGGCTACAGGAAGTGGGAGCAAGAGTAAAGAAGTGTGACAGAGGAAAAGGTGAAGAGAAGGACAGGGAATTAGATCAAGGCATTTGAAGATTATAGCTATCAGGGAAGCAAGTAAGAGGAAGGGTGTTCCACAGATAGGAAGTGCGAGACATGAAGCTATCAGAGTAAAAGAGACGGCTACTTTTGACAGTGAAAGGGTGGGACTGAGATGCCAACCTAGTAGCACTGCTTAAGTTTATGCAGTTTGGGAACGAGCGAAAGAAGCTCATTGGAGCAGTTACTGCAAAAGTATTTGTAGAAAAGACAGAGGGAAGCAACGACATATCTGTGAGACAGTGACTGTAGACGAGATGCCAGATCAGGGCCAATCACATTGCATATCTGTCCCTGGATTTTGTCAAGGACCTTGAGACAAACAGTGGGAGCTCCAGACCATATATGGCAGCAGTATTCCATGCAAGGGCGAATGGTTGATTTATCTTCATAATCTACCATTATGCCCATATAAACAACCCCCTATTCAATAACCTTCTACCTTTTAGCAGCACTTGGGCCTGTTATAAGAAGAATAGCTGTGTGTGTGTGTAAAAAAAAAAAAAAAAAAAAAAAAAAAAAAGTTTATTGATTCCCTTTCATTTGCTCCTTTATGAAACATTCTGATTAGACCAACTTCCTTTTTGCTCTTGTGAATTTATAATTTGTATTGAAACACGCAAAAAAAAAAAGAAAAGAGGTATACTGTTTTTAAAGTTCCTTTATAATTATCTGAAAATACTTGAAGATGGTTACAGAGCACACCAGGCAAATTTTTCAAAAGTGATTATTCCATTTTGAGTAATTCTTAGAATAACAATCCACTTTTTTTTTTCTTTTTTTCTTTTCTTTCTTTTTTTTTTCTTTCTTTTTTTTTTTCTTTCTTTTAAGCAAGACTTTATCTTGGAAAAAGAACAAGTATTTCAAAATACCTGACTTGAAAAGAGTCAGATTCAAACGTAATGCACTTGTGAATTAAATGATTAACATCTGGCTTGAAATGTAACAACTGAAATATTTCTTAGGTGCTTAGGCCAAATATGGCTTTGTCCAACAGCCCACTTGTATATCTCATAGCATAGGTTAAAATAATTTATATTACCTTTTGTTTTGTTTTTTATATTTATATTTCATGTTTATATAATAAAATTTTCTATATTTATAAGGGAAGTGTGCTGAATATCAGAGTGCATTCATAATTATATACAATGTCGGCACAGGGATCAACATAGCATGGTGACTGGTCAGTTTCATACTTGAAGTGTGAAACTGGCAGTTATACCATTCTATGTTATATAATGTGTGTGTGTGTGTGTGTGTGTCTGTCTCTGTATGTAAATATTTAGTATCAAGAAAGCAAAATGATAAAAACTGCAGTTAATTGCTGAAATCTCCTGAAGAGTAGATTAAGCAATTACAAAAAAAGTTAATCTATGAAACTTTGAGGTGCTGAATATAGCATCAATCAACTGTGACAAATTTTATATTTACTAATCATATATATATATATATATATATATATATATATATATATATAATATATAAATAGATTAGGAAGATGGATGTAATGATTATCTACAATAACTACAATTATAATTTCAACTTGTGAAATCTCATGAAAATAGTATTCATTTTACACATTTTTCAACATCTCTCTCATTCTTGTCAATGCACTTAATTTAATGATGAATATTGATCACATAGATTGAACATTGTACAGTGGAAATTTCAGATCAAATTTAATTTGATATGGTATTTGATAGCATGCAAGACCCTCTCCCACTATCTATAAAATGCTCTCATGGAATGTGTCTCAAATAGCCTCTGACAACAAAATCCAGCTTCAAGCTGGAGAAGTAGGCAAAGGCTGACTACTGTCATCTCATCACCAGCTGCTCTGAATAGATGGAGGTTGTCAGTCCAGAGAGACAGTTCATCTAGAGGAAAGAAAACCGTGATTTTAAACTGCCACTGCCTTGCTTTGTGAACATTGAAAAGCTATGGCAATAAATCTGGATAGAAAAACCAGTGGAACCCCAAATGCAGTTGACTGTCAATACTGATGATCTTCCAGCAACTCCTGCAGTCAAGCTGACCCCAAATATAATGCTGTGTATTACTTTGGGTAATGTTAGTATGATTGAGGGAAGGGTCAGTTGGTCTGAGTTGCGCACAGCCTTTATATAACATTGCACAGTCCTGCACCTTAGAGAGGCCACTCCAGTTTCACCACCAAAGGATTGAATTTTGACCAAACAGTGCTACCTTTTATCTAGCAAGATAAATGGATGTCTATGTTAAGACCCCCCCCTAATTTTATTTAATATTAACATAGTTAAAATGATGTGGAAGTAGCGTTCCAGATATCAACATTGGAAATGGAATCTATTAGCATAATTCAAATTCTGGGTTAGTCTGTTGCATTCACTTTCACAGTAATGCCATTGGAAAAACTGTGTCTCTACTCCCTCCCAGCTATGGGATAAATAGTAGGGTAAAGTGGGCTTACTAGCCTTGGTTAACTCATTTTAAGGGAAGGAATATTCTGATGTCTAAGCCATGGAGAAGGCTATATACATATTTAGAGATTCTTGATAAAATCCAAAGAATAATCTGCAATGTTATTGGTTCTGACCTGGTATCTCAGCTTCACTCACTTTCCCACTACTGTAATGTAGCTTTGCTGTGACTTTTTATAAATATTTTCATAGTAATTGTTTTGATGAACTTTCCTCTATGGTACCTAGACTTTATGAATTTAAGTATAGTATTAGATTGGTGCCAAGATCTCATCATTTTACAGTTGAAATGGCTAGATGTAACCACAAGTTCCATGCTAATAGTTTCTTCTTTTGCACTTCTCACTTGTTGAACACTCTACTGGCTTCAACTTTGATCTTAAAAATTTAAATGCAATGTCAATCGTTATCTTCAGTCTTAATTCTTTCTCTTTTATTGTCCTCTCTCTCTCTCTCTCTCTCCTCAATGGTAATTTTTCTCATATGCTCTAATACTCGGTAACCCCTTGCATGCTAGTGGGTTTATTGCCTTGCTTGGGGCGAAATGATTAAAAACAACAAAAAAACGAAAGGAAAATATTCCATTAACTTTCTCATTAAAATTCACATGTAATAAACAAAAGTAATTTGTGAAAATTCATGATTACCTATGCCCTGAAGAAACCTGACATTAAAAAAAATTTAAAAGTATTGCTAGTTTATAGCTGGGTAACATTAATTTTGTATGTAAGACCTGAAGGGAAATTTTTTCCTTTTTATTTATTTATTTATTTATTTATTTATTTATTATTAAGTGCAGGGTTAAATGCCATTAATTACAGTAACTGTACATTAGTCCATGGACTTATTGATGCACTAGTGTGTGCATAATCACAGCTCCACGGTTTAATTTCAAGACGTGTATTTATTTTATATTTTTATTGATTTTTTTTTTTTTTTTTTTTTTTTTTTTTTTTTAATAACCTTGACCTACCAGTGTTTGTTAGCCCAGCCTCTTGGTAGGGGGTAATTTTTTTTTTTTTTTTTTTTTTTTTTTAAGTAAAAATACTTAGCCTCCTTCCTTCTCTCTTTTGAACTTTCCTCACTAATGGAGGTTTTGGATTCATTTTAATAATGAAAATAGTTTTTAACTTCACATTGACATATATGGCATAAAACTATTGTTTAACCATTGTCAGCAAAATCGATATCTTTATGCATTCCACATCTCATTCTCAACTCAAAAGACAATTTAGAGAAAATAGAACCATCTATTTTGGTTTCAAATAACCTGATATTTCTTTTGCATTAATATAGTGATGTTTGTTATATGCTGTCCCATCTTTACTCTTCTAAAACAGTTAAAACAAAGAAATTAACTTGAAGTTGTCTTGTTACTTCACTAGGTGCCCTTATATACATAATCCGATACAAGGCTGTTTATATATATATATATATATATATATATATATATATATATATATAATATTATTGGCTCCTGAAAAATTAATTTCAGTTGAGCTCTTTGGTTTGAGGTGTGAGTTTATAAACAGTGACTATTTAAGCTAATATAGCATGACTCTTCGGCAGAATTGAGTCACTGTCAGTCACTGTGTGTTTATCTAAATCTAAAAATAAACACACTAAAATTCACCTTCATCCCTGCCATGAGCCGACGGCTTAGTGGTAGAAGTTCTGACTGACGCTAATTCAGTCGGGTTTCAATCCTAGCTAGAGGCAACCGGACGTCTCCCCACACTGATGAGCTGTGGAACAGCGAAACAGTCTGTCTGTGGATGACAAAAAAAAATATATATATATATATATATATATATATATATATTTAAACTTGGTGGGTGAAAAAATTTCTATAGCATAATTTTCAAATAAATTGGCATCCGAGGGAAAATGGGGGGGGGGAGAAAGCGCCAGAACTCTGAACAGAGCGAAAGAAATTGTCCAGTACCTTAAATCTCTGGTACAAAGGAAAGAAAAAAAAAAATCCTGTGAGTAATAAGTTAAAATGAAGAGTGCTCAATACACTAAGTAGAGCAAAAGTAAAATAAATAAATCCTAATGAGCCAGGTACTAACTACCTACCTATCTAGGTAGGCTTGTTAGGATTTTTTTTTTTCATTTTTTTCTCGGATGCCAATTTATTTGAAAATTGTGCTATCCAGGTTTTTTCACCCACCGAGTTTAAAATATATATATATATATATATCCTTAAACTTGAAAATGACATTTGTAGTGTCCAGGGTTTCAGTAATCCCACTATTTTTGATTATATCTCTCTATAGATAGAATATAATACTCCCAAATAGTAGACATATCTATCTATGTGTGTTAGATATGAAAGAAAGCATGAAACATAGTAAGGCACAAATGAGTTAGTAAAAAAAAAAAAATGAAAATTATTCATATTTTTAGCATGAATCAAGGCTCAGATAATTCAACTTAAAGAAAATTACTGAAATACCTCATTATATTTTAAGCATGACCAGACTCTGCTAAAGTTACCTGATGTTAAGTGTATTTATATTCAAGGAGATTGGTTGGTTGATTGATTTGGTTTTTTTATGACTTATTAATCCTTTGTCCGTTATTTGAAACGGAAACGTATTTCAGGTTTTATTTTTATTTTTTATTTTTTTTTTTTTTTTGTAAATGAATATTGCAATAGCAATGTTTGAGAATAACAATGATTTTTTTTTTTTTTTTTTTTTACAGTATAGGTCTTATTATTTAATTCTTAGCTGGGGGATGAGATTGATTCATACCTTTCCCAGGAGTATTTGCACATAAGTCAATGTAACGAATTTGACTGGAAATTGAACTCTCCTCTCCAATTTTTTCTTACCAAGTGGCTATCCATGACACTATCTACACATCCTATTAAATGACAGAAAAAAAAAATTATTAGATATCTGTTTGAAATTCTTGTTAATAAAAAATCAATTTTAGACCCCCACCAAGCCTTGAATTATAAATCTTTACATACTGTTATGAGTTGTCTTCTGTCAAAAAGATAGCACAAGAATTGTTTGAAAGGTGATCAGATTTTCCCCTTGGAAAAATTGACAGTGGAATTTGTATATCTGTTATCTTTTAACAGATACTATTACCTGTTTTGTATGATTAAAAGAAAGAAAATCCAGAGTATGCATCTTGAATGATGAGCAACAGTACTGAAGAGCAGTGACATGCCTCGTGTCTCCCCCACCCCTGTCAAAGGCATTTCATCTCTATGGCTAAGAATGTTTGGTTTCTTGCCAATATTTTTTCTGTTCTTTTCTTCATCCAAATTTTGACAACCATGTTAGCTGAATCCAGATAATTAAAAATAAATAAATTCTTATGGTAATTTAAAAAAAAAAAAAAAAAAAAATCACAATTAATCATCTGGGAGAACAATATATTTTAGAGGAAAGAAGTATGACGGTGGAAAAACACTATTTACATTATTCGGACTATTGCCCTTGTCTTTGTCACTATATTTATTACGTTTCGACAGATACTAAAATGGAAAAAGTTTTTGTGCAATTCCTTTCATCCTCTAGGATAAGTGTTTACATAAATTTAGTCTGAAGTCCTACATGAAGGAATACGCCACACAAAAACTTTTACCACTTTGTCATATTTCTTGCCTCTAGAATTGTTCTTGAGATATATATATATATATATATATATATATATATACACACACACACACACACATTCTCAAAATAAGATATATAAACTCTATATATGAAACTAATGTTGGGTAATTGAATGACAAAATGGGAATGGGGGATAATTATCCTACGAAATACATTTCATCTTTGAAAAGGACTTCTTTAGACTCTATGACAGTCCTTTTGAAGGTCAAAACATTGCATAGGATTTTTTTCCCACTGTTTTGTCAATTAACCATCTTTAGAAAAATCATGCATTTTTCTTTCTTTTTTTTTCTTTTTTTTTTTTTCTACACCTTTTACTCAGAAAAGGTAAAGAACGAAAAGTACAAAGCAATATTTAAAGATTGTCAATTGCAACCAGCATCTGAGGATGGTTAATGAAAATTAATTCTGAATCCAGGGCCTTCTCACTCCTGTTGGAGGAACCCCTCCCTAGTTGACCTTTGCCACTTCCTATCACTGGCCATACTGAGCCATGTGGAGCCAAATATCTGGTCAGATTATAATGCCATCTTGCCTTTAGCCACCCTCTAGTTCTTTTCCAAACTTGGACCTTCATGTCTGCAAAAGAAAAGTGTCAAAAGGACTGGGGGTTTTTTTTTTTTTTTTTTTTTTTTTTTTTCTTCCATTACCACCACTATTATTCTAACCTCACTCCTCGGCAATGTCTATTCTTTTAAAGTGATGATTAGAATTTTAATAAAGCCTAAACACGTGAAAGTGAATTTATACATTTTCTTTGTTCTTTGAGATTTTGCAACAAAAATCATAAACACTATTTATATTCTTTATTGGAATGGTTGGTAAAACATCAACTAATTGGCAATTGATTCAAAATTTATAAAATGGTAAATAAGGATTGGGTTTTTTTTTTTTTTTGGTTTTTTTTTTTTTTAGTTCACATATTTTAATTCAGTCTGTTTATGAATAAATTGTTTCAAATTTATTTCTTTATACATTGGTAAATGATAAATATTGCATTAGTTTTAGTTGTATTAGTTCATAGAATGTTTTTAAATATAAAATTATTCTTGTAAATAAACAATCTAATAGTGTTTAATATTTTTGTTGTAAATTTTCAACAACAAAAATATGTATAAATTCACTTTCATTATATGTTTAGGTTTCATTACAATTCTAATCATCGCTTTTTTAAAACAAGAAACATTGCTGAGGATAGAAGATAGTTAAAATAAAAATGGTGTTAATGGAGATACCATCCTTTTGACACTCTAATTTTTTATTTTTTTTATTTATTTTTTTTTTTTTTTCAGGTACAAAGGTCCATGTTTGCCAAAAATTGTTTTTTTTTTTTAACCATTGAATGCAAATTAAATTTACATCATTGCAATTCTGTTACTCAACTGTGCATGACAAATTTCTCCTGCAGTTAACAAGTTGTAAGAACAATATTTATTTTAGAACTCTGAAAATATGATGCTTGTAATTTCTACAGCTATGTGCATCTCCATCTCTGTCTGAATGTGAACTAATTTCTCAAATTATTCAATTAAACATCTTAATTTCTCATTGAATGAAGTGTCTATTTAGTACTTCATTCATATGGTAACTTTATATTTCTCATTGAAAATTTTTGTCATTTAAAATCCAGTTAAGAACAGTAGAACCTCTTTCTAAGTAAACATTAGATCAGAAAAAAATAAGTATCTAAGCTTTTTACTATTGCAAAATAAAAAATGACCTATCTTCATGCATTTATCCCATTGACTTTAGAATTTTCAAAAGTTTGCAAAGCCTTCTTTCAGAATCATCATCAGTTACTTTGACATGTTCTTGCTTTCATTCATAGTATTTAAAGAATAATTTTTTTTTTACTAAATCTGGACTGTAAGAGAGTCTGCAATGCTGGGCAAGGTGTACCCCAACCGCTGCTTCCAACAAACTCTGAGCAAAGTGTGAAGGAAGTTTTCTTGGTCACTGTGAATGCATTTGTCAGGCAAGATGTAAGCTCACTCACCGATGACAAACTCTACAAGAAAATGTTTGTTCTGAAACAGTAAGGTTCCCTCTAACTTGTTGCTAACTAGGTCTCAATATATTCAAAATGGCTGAATACACACACACGCATATATATATGTGTGTGTGTACACACACTACGGTCATCACTGTCCACATTTATGTTCATATACACTCTATCCTTGATATTGATCACTTTTACCCATAAATACCTTACAGCTTTAATTTTATAATATATATATATATATATATATATATATATATTTTAGGAAATGGATTAAATCCAACATATTTTTAATTTATTTGTTTAAATGTTATTTTTAATGGATACTAATATTTGAGTAGATATTCTGCTTTATATTTATTTTATTTATTTACATCTACCGGCCTGAATATTCAAGAAATCTTATTAGAAAAATATGTGCCCTCCAGCAGGAATTGAACCTGTCCCCTAGGGGAAACCATCATTATATCTGACATGCCTTGATCTCTTGGCCATATAGGACCTCCTAATATATTTTCCTAACAAGATTTCTCGAATATTCAGGCTGTTTAATAATAAAAAAAAACATTGCATCTGTTCAAATCTGAGTATCCATTAAAAATAATGTTTAAATAAATAAATTATGTATATATTATGATCACTTGACAGTCACAGGATCATGAAAGTTAAGTAGCAATTCAAACATTGTCTCTTTCTGTGGAGTGTTTTTGTTCTGTCTTGATAACCTTGGTATAGAGCACTGTTGGTTACTGTTTAGGTTGGAGGTTCTTTTGTTTTGTTCCTTTTTTTACTCTCTCATATATATATATATATATATGTTTTTTTTTTTCTATATTCATTAATATTTTCTGTTTTTTTTTTATTGAATTTTCTTTTGGTTACCTGTCAACCTTATTGTTGGTTGTATCAATGCTTGGGATGGTTTTTGTGTGTGTGTATATATATATATATATATATATATATATATATATATATATCATCATATTACTTCATGGCATCTTTGATCAAACTGAATAAATTGACCTGCTCATTTCTTTTGAAAGTACCAGACTTCTTGATAACCTACATTTGTCATGATACTTGGCAATGGGATAAGGAGATAGTTTCATGCCTTTCACCAAGAACATCAGTGCATAGAGAATACAAGCTACCTAAACAAAAATTTGAACCCTCTTGTACTGAAAACTCTACTCTATTCCAAAAGAGCATGCACCATTTTCTTTTCCAAGTTAATTAGTGAGCAAAACGTACATTAATAGTATGAGTCTGTCTGCTTCCTGTAAAGAATGATGTTAATCAAGCAGTTTATGCTTTTATTTTCTTAATATAACTTCTTTCCAATCTACAACATTGCTACTGCACTAGAAG
>OZ038508.1:40179979-40212479 GCA_964036315.1 Acanthosepion esculentum | reverse complement strand
TATATATATATATATATATATATATATATATATATATATATATATATGTATATATGTATGTATGTGTGTATATATATATATAATATGAACTTATTTCTAGACCCAAAGAGTTTCCAAGAGAAAAAAAAACCCTTTTTTATAAAATTTAATGAAAGGATTATTATTTAACAGTTTTTATGTCACTGAAGGGTAAAGAGGTGGGTGGGGAGCTAATTTTGTCTTTTTTTTCTCTTACCTGAAAGTGATGAGTAACAATTTGTTAGAACTTCTTTACTCCGATATGACACAAGAAATTATGACAATTGGAGGAATGACGACCTGCTTTATGAGCACATATGTAGAGAAGATGTTAGCTTTTCTTATTATGACCCACTGTCATTACCATTCATCCACTTGTTTAAGTTTTATCAGGTTTTGTTAATCTTATTGAAAATCAAAGCAATTGTCAGGAATTAAGACAGTCCTTACTGGTAAAGACTTTGTGTGCGATATCTCACACACATATACTAAGTCCTGCCTTTCAACAAAAAATTGTTTTATCATTTGACTAAACTTTTTGCTATTTTAAAACAATGCTTCTTGAGTCAACTAGTATAAGTAGAGTTGAGTTGGTCATTGGCTTTACTGTTAACTATGACTTGTAGTGTCTCAGTTTGTCACATTTGAGCACAGTAAGAATTGTGCTAAGTGGGTCAATTGACCATAGGTCAAATTAGTTCCCCACCCCCCACTTCTCTTCAGTCTGTCTCCACCTTCTTCTCACTAAAATATTCAGTATTTGCAGAGGAATAGTTCCTCCCCACTATGGATAATGAAAAATTTTACAAGTCTGCAAGTGTAAAGTATGACCTCTTTTGTATTTAAGCTAATTATGAGTCCTGTTTGTAAATATCAGTTTTTACTCTTATAGAAACTTAGATTTTAATTTTTTTCTAAAGAGTTTTTTTTTTTTTTTTTTTTTTTAAATTTTAATCAAAAATGCACTCAGATAAAAACAAGACTAAATATAGTTTATAGTCTAAGCAACTAGTCATAACTTGAGATAATATAATGGTACACAGGAAAACACTCCCACCCCAGGCATAACTTGGAATGCATTTACTTGGCTTAGTCTGGCACAAGTTTAAAAAATGGAGCATTTAGTGAGGAAAAAATGTGTAATAATTCATTTTATCAAAGTTAATGGATTAATTTGAGCTTGTTTCAAGAATGTCATCAAAGAAACGGTAAACTAGTGAATGAGCTTGCATAAATGGCTTGCAGAACGGGGGATAGTAAAGAAACTAACATTGCTTAGAGGTACCGATGATGGGAAGTTGTGAAGAGACATGACACATAAGATTCAATCAAGAACATGAAGTTTTAGTACAATGTGTTCACTCTACAAAGATACATTTTTATAGAATTAATAAATGTAAATTCATAGAAATTTCGGTATGAATTGTCTCCTGCTATCGCTTGATAAAAATACACTCCTTTGACTCTCTCGTTTCACAAATATACTTGCATTATTTTTCTTCCTTCCTCTCTTAATCTCCGATTTCTGGTGTTGATTAAAGCTATTTTGCATATTATTTTTAGTTTAATTACAGCAAGATAAAATAAAGGTTGAACTCTCTCTCCCTAAAACACTTTAAAAAAAGAAAAAAAGATCTTTGAAGCAATCTTTTTTATGAAGTTTGTCCGGCACAAGGCAGTCATTCAAGGTTAAAATGGTTATGATGTGGCTGCAAGTAAACATTGAGGGTAAGGAGGATAGGTAACTATTGATTCTTATAATGAAGAGGCCAAGATTTTATTGCTCAGGGAAGTAACCATGTGGGAGTCTGTTCTACAATGTAGTAGTTCTTGATGGGGATAAGTGTCAAGTGAAACTTTCTCCTTTAATTATTCCGTTATATTCAGTTCATTATTCTTGTTTAATGAGTACATGCATCTATGTTTTTGCAACATAAGAATTAATGCTGTTTCTAATGACTTAATTATTGAATAGATTGATTAAAAATGTTTGTTTAAATAACTTTGACATAAATTAATCCCTTAGTTCATCTTGTCAATTTAAATGTGTCAATGTTATCCTGATAAGGCAAATAAACAGTTTGTGTTTGTCATAACTGACAATGGATTTATTTCTTTTTTTTTCCCCTTGCTTTTGTTAGCAGTAATTATAAAAAGTCACTTTCTCAGATCGCTGATTTAAAATGGCTTTGAATGAGTTGACTGTATATATCTCCAAGTGAAGGTGTTACAGAATCTTCAAATAACCATGCCAAATAACAGAAACCATATAAATTGAAAACTTTTAGCAGCAACAGCTAAAATGGATAGCACAGTTTAACTCAAAAGAATGACGTGATTGAGATGCACACTTTCCATATTATCCCAAAAAGGCAAGCAAGGAAACCCCCATCAATACTGGAAAGCTGCTGGATTTGAGAAACCGATTTTCCTGAAAAATTGTTTTTAAATAAAGATTTTATAAATTTCAATCAAACGTAGCAAAAACTGCTTGGTCAATGAATACCAAATGTTTCCTTACCAGGAAATGGCTGATATTATCATTACCCCAGTTAAGGTTATTTTAAGATATTTAAAGATGTTTTTATATTTGTGGATAGGAGATTTGAATATGTTGTGCACTTACATCCAACCCTAATTAAAAATAATAATAAAGAAAAAAAAAAATGTAGGAGGTGTCATTTGTATTATCGTGGTCATGTCTGCATTTGAGGTTTTGTTTATAAGATTTAACTTTAGTAGTAAGATGAATAACTGTTATGAATCTTATTTTTTGAAGTTTTAATTTTCTTGACAACACTCCCTTTTCTCATGATATATCTATAGATAGATTGGTATTATTAAACTCATTTAAAACACAAGTCTTAACAAACTTTCAGGTATTTTATGAAACTGACAATTATGCCTGAAAGTTTATAGACTGAGATTTGAGATAGATATATATATAATATAGATATATATATAATATAGATATATATATATATATAATATAGATATATATATAATATAGATATATATATAATATAGATATATATATAATATAATATATATATAATATAATATATATATATATATATATATATATATATATATATATATATATATATATATAATATAATATAATATAATATATATAATATAATATATATATATAATATAATATAATATATATATATAATATAATATAATATATATAATATAATATAATATATATATATAATATAATATATATAATATAATATATATATATAATATAATATAATATATATAATATAATATATATAATATAATATATATAATATAATATATATATATAATATAATATAATATATATAATATAATATATATATATAATATAATATAATATATATAATATAATATATATATATAATATATAATATATATATAATATATATATATATAATATATATATAATATATATATATATATAATATATATATAATATATATATATATATATATAATATATATATAATATATATATATATATAATATATATATAATATATATATATATATAATATATATATAATATATATATATATATAATATATATATATATATATAATATATATAATATATATATATATATATATATATATATATAGAAAAAACAACTGAAAAGTTGCAAATTTTAAAAAAATTGAATGTTTTTTTGTTTTGTGAAAGTATTTATTTATATTTTTTTAAAGATTGGAGCCAATCTGAAATATCATATATATATATAAATACTTTCACAAAAAAATATTCAATTTTTTTTTAATTTGCAACTTTTCAATTGTTTTTTCTATATTATATACATATTAAGAAAGTATACGTGGCTTCTCATTATGCTATATAATATATATATATATATATATATAATCTCGATCTATATTAGTAAATTCTAAACACTTCAAATATCTGTGTATGGATAAGTTATAACAAATTTAGTATAGGAGATAAGGGAATTGAATGTGGAATAGGCTGCACCCAAAGTAGTTTTGCCTAACACTGCAAAGTTCTACAGAACTAAAACATTAACCTAAAAAACTTGAGCAATAGCCTCGTCAAATTGAGACATTCATGTTGTGCATGGTACGAAACCCTTCCAGAAATATCTAATAACTACTTTCACAGATCAATGGTTAAAAATGGTTTACCTGTAGGTCTCGGCAAGGACCCTTCTTCAAATGCTGTGGACTGTTGCTACAGAATCACAAAGAATTTTATCAAATAAAAGAAACCAGGATTTTCCACAGGAGCAACACTAAAATGGATATCATATGTAGCTCAGAGAAAATAATGGCTTAATCAAGATGTTCTTGTTCTGCACTACTTCAAACAGGTTAGGAAGGAAACCCCTCTCAATACGGGAAAGTGACAGTGGCTACTGAAACCTTTTTTTTTTTTTTTTTTTTTTGAAAAACTATGAATTTAAAAAAAGACAGTGACTGGCTGGTCAGTCAGTCAAATTTTTCTCTGTAAGAAAATGACCAATATTACTATATTGGACTCTAATGATTCTCATTTGATACTGAGTACTGATAAATGAACATTAAGTTTTATCTGTTGTCTTAAATTCAAGCTACTATTTACAAATAAAATGTCCTACCTAGCACAGTGGCACTTGAGTTCTCTGCGTACTTCCCTGTGAACCTCTTACACAAATATCTCAGCATTCCTTCCTTCTGCTTTATTACATAATCTTGTGGGGTTTTTTTTGTTTTTTTATTTCACTGGCCAGATTTTTTGGCCTACAATTTGAGCACTTATAAACGAATTTAACACTGTGGGTAGTTGAAGAGAATAATGCCTAGTGTAAGTATTTATAAAAAGCTTAATTGGTCAGTATAAGAGGGTATGAGTCAGCTTGATAAACAAGTGAAGTGGTTAAACAGGTAGATTTCAGGTAGGTGCATGAAAAGAAAATGGAATAAACATGTAAAAATATATCATTTCTGATGATTCTTTAAGAATTTACATAAAACATTTCTTTGCCTCCTACAACACTAATTTCTGTTTCGATTTCTGGTATGAAACATTATTTAAACTAGTTTTAACTCCTGAAAATTTCAGTTTTCCGATTTGAATTTTCATAATTCTTCATTTAATGATTGAATAAGCTCATGGCAAGC
The DNA here is from genome assembly GCA_964036315.1 of Acanthosepion esculentum. Lineage (NCBI taxonomy): Eukaryota > Metazoa > Mollusca > Cephalopoda > Sepiida > Sepiidae > Acanthosepion > Acanthosepion esculentum. Next base: position 40,207,325 of record OZ038508.1, on the reverse strand, counting down.
TGTATGACAATAAAATATCTGTAGAAATTCCTCTATCACATTATTAAATATTTGAGCGTAACAACTTTAACAAAACATTGCAATAACAATTATGAATGCTGGTCATTATTTTAATAAGTGGGTACTAATGAAAAGATTTGAAATTGACAACTTTTCTATTTCACTGTTAAACAGATGTTAAATATTTCTATCTTCCCTTTCTTTCATTTGTATGACTTGTTTTTCAATGTAATTAAAACGGAATAGTCTATTATTTTAAGGTATTAGCAGAAGTTAAACACTTATCCTTTTTTTTTTTTTCTTTCTTTCTAAATCCTTGTCTTATGAACATTTCACTTAATAATTTTAAAATACTTCAGCAGACAGTTATTTTATTTATGGTAATTGGAGTTTTGATGATTGCCTTGGTTTCTGTTGTTTGATACTGTACATCAGATAAATGGTGCTGTCTTGTGGTTGCCATTGCTTCTCTGACTTTTAGATCAAAGTTTAGTATCTGTTACTATTAGCTTAATCTGATTCTCTCTCCCCCCCTTCTTTCTTTCATTTCTCACTGAAACCAAGTAGCATTTTTTTCTACATGATCAAGATAGAATAGTCCATTATTTATGAGGTGTTGGCACAACATAATGGTTGTGCAAACTAATGGAGGAAGAGACAAGTGAAAATGTCCTTATCTTTTGGCTTTCTTCAGGTATCAAATTTCAAACTAAAACCCTTTTTAATTTTTCTCATTCCACTGTCCATATCTAGGGATGTCTTGCTTGCTTTTTAGTATTGCTCAGTTATAACTCTTCCACTGAGTTGCAATTACTCTGCCACCAGTTATCCCTAGACATGGGCAGTGAAATGAGAACATTTTATTCTTTTAGATTCTTTTAATTCAAAATTTTCTGATGGTTACCTCGATCAATAGACATCTGGTAATAGACATCTGGTAATAGACATTAGATTTAAAAGGATATCAAGCAGGAGATAATTTACTTTAATCAATGGTTGTTCTATTTGATACTTTTCACATGTGATCTGACCTGGTGACCATCACTTGACTCTTCAGACCACACAGCTTACTTCCTGTGATTGATGCTTCACTGGCCCAGTAGTATCAAAATTGATATTAGCTCAAACCCCAGGGAGCCATATCCCAGATAGTTTCTCTCCTTTGGGACGGGGGCTGGAATCATTACCTGGCGCTTGAGGTGTTCCCATAAAAGCAAGTGCCAAGGGGAGGTTTAAGCAATTTTTGAATGGCTTCCTAAATCGCACATTAAAGTCTACCTTGTGTCACATTTTGTATGATGTGGATGTACAAATAAATACTTGCTTCTCTGTGATTGGTGCTGCTATAAAACCAGGTTTTCCAGATCTTGCTTCTTCAAGATCCATTGAGCTGCAAGTCGGGCGCTTCTGGCCAAGTGTGCAGACTTATCCGTCATGCAGAGTTGTCCATCAAAATCAAATTCACACAAATGGCCTCATCAAACTCTTTGGCTTTGCTTTCTACCACCCTTCAGCAAGTCCAGTGGCAATAGTGACTGGGGAGACAGGCTTAGTTAACTAGAGGCCCTTAGTCTGCATCCACATGTTGGCAGTGGGTTTATGATGGTTGTATCACTCATGACCTGCTGCTATAGAGCAACAAAACTTGAATCTGTGATGTTAACTCTGCTCCATTTACCAGTGCAATTTTAATATGGGAGGGTGCTACCCTGTGCAAATATCCTAAAAAAACAAAAAAAAACATAGGGAGTTCTGGTGAAAAAACTGTGCTAGAAGTTCTATGGGCATTAAGTAGGTTTTGGACAGACTTTTTGTTGTCTTGTGAGAAATGGAAAAGAACTGACATGAAAACCTCACTGATGAAATCAATAGCACAGATGATATTTGAAATGATTGCCATACCACCATATCTAACAATTTGTAACACAGCTACATAAATTTAAATATTTGAACTTGCTTTATATTATCTTTGGCCATAGGTTTTTAGAAAATTATATAATTTTTGATGCTGAATTATATTGGTGGGGGTAATTTTTTTTTTTCTTCTATATATGAAAATGTGCATTGTCGTGTAATAGATATCAGCTCAGAATGAGAAATTGGAAAGCCCTGTTCGAATTCTAGTTGGGTATATTACATTCACTTACATGTAAATACCCTTGGGAAGGGTATGAATCAATCTCTTCTCCCCTCAGTTATGGGTTAAATATCAGGAAAGACTCTGCTCTGTAGCCTTGGTTGGCAACCTACTCTGGGAAAATTTTCTGCATAGTTAGTCCTGAATCGAAAGAGACATGATTGCCCAAGCGTGTATCACATATGGTACTTAACTGACTGAATTTTTATACACAATGTCATGAAAAATTTTAAAAGCTAAATCTTCTAGAAGTTTAATCTATTCTTTGTAGAATTTTCCATTTCTTTCCCTGCCCTAACCATCTAAAATGGAATATCTTGAATTATTGTTTTTATATATTATGAAATGACACATGCCTCAGTCTTGCAATCTGGTCTCATTCCTTAGTAATGAGATCATTATATCATGTGGCATTACTCAAAGCAAACATGCATTATAACTAAAATAGAAATGCATTGCTAAGTAATCAGGCCAGGTTGCTAATGTTACTTTTTGTTTTTTATGATTTTAAACAAAATTCTTTCTTTGTCATTTCTCAAAAGGGGAATTGATAGCCTTGGCAGACAAATTTGAATTGCTTAGCTTAGATTATAAAATAACATTCCACAATAGTTTATTTCAGTATCATTTATGTGTATGAAAATGTTCTACTTTACAAATTCTCATCTTCTGTAGAAATCCTAATTATTCAATGATAATAGAATATTCTTTTAGTTCAATATTCAGAAAGGTCACCAGGTCCGACCATAGAAGTTACTGGACTTGGACCTTTTTGCACCAAACATTATAATTGCAGCTAAATTTTTAAAATATATCTTAAAATGTAAATATATAGGTAGAAATACAAATGTGCATATCAACAAACCCAATCAGATTTCAAAATTCAAATCATCTTTTTGAACTTTTAAAATTTTAGTATCACTTATAACTCACCTGAAAGTTCCCTTCAGAGCACTTCTAAGAGACCATTACAGCCCATGTTGAGAATCACTGTTCTTGCAGATGAAAGCTGTCCAAGTAGTCACAGTGTCATTTACTCTATTGTGATAAGACATTAGAGTTCTTCCAGTGGTACTGTGAAATGTTACAAATACCTCCTCGGTTAAATAAAAATAATTTATATTCAATATTTAGAAAATGGTGACCATAAATGAAAAACTGTAAGAAATGATTTTTACATTTAATAAGTATAATGTTGTTACATAAATATCAATGTTTGGCAGCACAGGCAACAAAGTTGAAACATTAATGTAGCTAAGAGAGGCAAAGAACTCCTGTTGAAGGTAGTCAGTAATTAAGTTCTTTTTATCTTATCTCACCTTTATACCTTTTTTTGTGAGCAAGATTTTACTCTTAGAACCTTCATCCACACCCAATCACTAAACCCCCTATCCTGTGTCCTTGGATACTTATATATATATATATATATATATATATATATGATAAACATAGTTTTAAGGTATACTATATTTGAGTTTTACCGTAAAACTATGTTTTTAAGGTATACTATATTTAAAAGTTGAGGAGGCAGGGTGGAGTAATGGATAGCAACTTGGAGTGAGTAATCAAAGAGAAGAGTTTGAATTCCAGTCAAATCCATTACATTCACATACCCTTGGGAAAGGTATGAATCTTCTTCTCACACCAGCCATGGGTAAATAGCAGGACAGACTGGGTTCTATAGGGTTAGATGGCAACTGGTCTACTGCGGGAAGAAATCTGCCTCGTCAGTCATGTATCAAATAATAAATGATCGCCTAAGCATGTATCACGCATGGCACATAAATGATTGATATTTATGAGTAAAAGTCTTGATATCAGGGATAGAGCATATGTAAATATAAAAGTGGACATTGAGGTCAACACCCAGTGGGGACAGTCTGCTTTATCCTGGATATTGAGCACTCTAATCCATAAATATAGCATACCTTAAAACAAAAACACACACACACACACACACACACACACACACACACACACACACACACACATATCAAAATAAGACTTCAAACATTTTTAGTGGATACCTGTATTTGAGTAGATGCTCTGTTTATTTTAAACATTATTTTATCAACCAGCCTGCATGTTCAAGAAAAACTTAAGAAAATGTGCCCTCAGGTATACATTAAAAAATAATGTTTAAAGTAACAATGCTGTATTAAAAAATAAAGTCCATTAATTCTTTGCTAATAGATGAATTTTGTTTTCCCATAATTAGGTGCTTGGTAATTCTAGTTTACTTTTTTTATTCGCTTGTGAATAATTCATTAGTTGAAATTTGACAGCTTTTGTGCTGTTTTATTGCATGAAATTTGGAAATCTAAAAAGGGAACCTAAAATTCAGTGTCAAAATTGTTGAAGCAGTTGAATGTACTTTTAAGTATGCAACTCTTATTTAATAGTACAAACTCTGACATTTTGGTTCCAGGCATTTTAAAGAAAATAAAAAAAAACAAAAAAAAAAAACAATTTGGTTCAGTCATGTCTGAAACATGTTATTATGCTCCTTTATAATTCTTCAGGGAATTGGGTGAAGAATAGCTCATGTGACCCATTTTCCAAACATCTGGAACCATCTTCTAATGTTCACTGTACACAGTGCTTCAAGTTAGTTTTTAACTCTTGCTTTTTCAACTGATATGAAAGAATTTGGGTTGGATTTTTTTTATTCCCTTCAATTCTTGGGGGGGGGGGGGGGGGGGCAAATATTTTCACACTGTCAAAACAATTTTTTCCACCTTCTTGCTGAGCATATTAAAAATATAATTTAAGCTATTATGAGTTAATTTCTCTTTGCCTCTTGTCATTAAAATATTGAATATTGGCCATTTGGAGTGAAAGAGCATGTCACTCTTAACCCTAGAACACTAACCATCAATTAAAGTTACACCACTACTAACCATGGGTATATCATACCCGATTTTGAAAATATCAAAAAAAGATGAAATATAAATCTTTATTTGAAATATTTTACATGCAGGCACTTCAAACTTTGTACTTTGAGTTAACATTAATAGGAACTGAAAAACATTTAGGTAAGAAAATCAGGTACTGAAAATTGTAATTAAAAATAGGAAAATTTGTACTGGGTACTATATAGTCATGGTTAGTGTTCTAGGGTTAAAAACTGTTAGTACTGTTATTTAAATACAGTGTGTTCAGAAAGTTATTGTGCACTTTTCTAATCATATTTTTTTATTTCAGATTTCACCTCAATATGGTTTTAACAACTCTGTAATTGTCATTCATATTCTCTTCCTGTATTCTATATTGAAACCTGTCTGTTAATAAAAATATAAGTGTATAGTGACTTTTTAAACATTGTACTTTGAGTGACAACTTATAGGCACTAAAATATCTTGTGCCAAAATGTCTTTGCACTTTGAAATAAAATTTTTTACCCTCATACTAATTTCATACATTTTGTAGAAATTACTTTTGCTATGGGTACTTTTAAATTCGTAAACTTAGATCCTTTTTCTAGAATTGAAGCTATTAGCTTATCAGCTTTGTCCTATATTTCTACAAGTCTGCTTCCTCTAATAATGGAGAACCATTTTTTTTTATATACCAACTCTGCCTGAACAGTAGTAGCAAAATACTTAATTAGGGCACTTGTCAATTTTCAAAACAAAGATTTTAAATTTTTAAACTGCAATTTCTTCTGACCTTTCCAATAATTATATCAACTCAAGGAGGATTTTTTTCTCCTTATAGATTCTGTTTAAAGTAAAGGCTTGGTGATAGCTTTTATCCTACCTTATATTGCATATACTTTGACTTTAAAGCAAATTATAACTCGAATATGAAAGGAAATTGGGAATTACCATATACATTTGGATATAGGTTGCACTCTTAGTTTGGGGTTGTCGAAGTGGGTATTTGTGGTTGACTCACAGATGGGTCGCACTAAAATTTGGGGAGTTACATGGCCCTTTTGTTAATGTAAATATAACTAATATTTGTTAAATAATTTCAAATATTTACTTTTTATTTCAAAACTTTGCTTACATATATTAAAGCAAAAGAAAAGTGGTTGGTTGTAATCACGTGGTATTTACTTATCAAGTGCAGGGCTGCTCTGTTTAGACAAAAATTTGGATACCAGTAATTGCTTGATCACTTGAAAATGATAGTCTTTCATCATCAATCAAATAATAAATGGTAAATATGAGCAATGCGGATCGAGCGCTTTTATTTGTGTGATGCGGCATTGTTGCATAAAATCGAAATGTCAGGAAAAATTCATTTTTCTCCCTTGCTCTCATTTATGCTTGATCCCAGAGTACTCACCTGTGCTACTGATACACCGCCATCTACTTCAGATTCCTTATGATGTCAAGTATATACAGTATGTATCTAGGACCTGAACTGATCGTGACATCAAATGTTCATGATAAAAATGTTTTTTCTCTCTCTCTCTTTGTCTCTCTGTCTCTGTGTGTCTCTCTCTCTCTCTCTGTGTCTCTCTCTCTCTATCTGTCTCTGTGTGTGTGTGTCTCTCTCTCTCTCTCTCAACTGGATCCCTTACCATAAGTGGATCAGTTGAGGAAACTGACCTGTTCAGCAACTGAGAGAACTTCATCCAAAGAAGATCATGTTGAGTGTATGGTGGTATATTCAAGGACTCATCCATTATGGAATGTTAGACAGCAATCAATCAACGCTGATCTCTACTGCCAACAACTTTGTCATTTGAAAGCATCATTGGACAGAAAACGACTATCCTTAGTTGACAGAGAGTAATCATCCATCACAATAATGCCCATCCTCACACTGCATAATTTGCTAAAGATCTCTTAGAGAAGCTCAGTTGGGGGAAAATTTTCTTCATCCTCTATATTCTCTCAACCCATCTCCTCCTGAGTAGTTACTTGTTTAGGTGTTTGCAAAGGATGGCCTAAAGTTTATATCAAAGTTGAGTTGGTATCATAACTTACAAATGTAACATCTATACACTTGTTGATAGATGGAATGAGGTCATAGGAAGCAATGGAGGTTGTATTAATTATTAAATATTTATATAAGTATTAGTATCTTCATTTGTAAGATACACTATGAAATTGGATAGAATTTTTGTTCAAACCTGATATCTTTCTAATAAGGATAATTCCTTTTATTAACCTGTAAATAAGTTGTTCATTTCAGGCTTTTAGAGTAATGTAATTGCAAATTAGGAAACAAATAACTCTATATTTGATGCTACCAATTTTAAATAAACCTCTGCTTACTAATTGGTACATATTGCATGAGGTCTTAAGAGTCTCTCCAATTTTTAGTATTTCAAGAACTGATTATGTGGCTTTGAACTTTGGCAGCCTGTTAGATGGGACCTTACTGCACAGGTATGAAAGCTCTCCAACAGGATGACTGAATTGGCAGTGAGGCTATATTGTATTCGTGATCATCATATAATGTCACATACTTTTTTTTTTTCTCTTTTTTTTTGTGAAGACCTTGCATTAACCCAAATCTGTTAGCACCCTTACAATCCAAATTCAGCTCTTTGTAACTTGTGGCTAAAATCAATATTTCAAATGCTGTGTATGAGATAAAGGAGAATACAATGTTCATTGATAGTGATGTTGAAATAACTTAGCAATCTGTTTTGTTTTTTTTACACGAGAAACTCTAACAAGCATGTTAGAGCCAAGAGAGTACTTTGATAAGGACTTAGGTGTCATTGCCCTAGGTAGGCTACTTTTTTCATTAATATTAAGTGTTTGGATTCTTTCCGAACAGACCCCATATATCTTATGAATACTTTTCATGTCTCTTGCTAAGTGTTATACTTAGCTCTTTAGGTCAACCAACAACTTTGGGTTTTAAATTTTATTGATATTTAAAGTGTGTGTTATTAAAGGACTTTGATTTTAGGTTAGAAAAAAATGACATTGAGTAAGGCTAGAAAAATTGATGGTCAGTGCTTGTGCAAAAGTATACACAGTTCATACCTACATGTATGTTTCTCATTCTCTTAAAAAAATATTGGCTCTATTATTACAAATTACCTAACTACCTCAGGATCTATTAATGGATTCTATTAATATAGAAAGCAATTCTTTTCTTAAATTTGTCATAGCTAATATTTAGCCTCTGATAATATTTGCTTTATGTTCTTTTTTCACAAGTTTATTTTCAGGATTGAATTACTTTTAATTTTTAATAAAAACAGCAAAGCTGCAGAAGATTTTTTTTACAATGTGCTTGGAGGTTCTTCAAAATTAAATGGTTTTTATATTTTCAACTTTACATTTGGATAAGTGACAATTTTGAATTGAAATTCATATTAAAATTTTTAATGAATATTTAGTGTGCATTAAAATCTCTGAATTCATACCCTAATTGCAAAATTTTACTCTTTCTGCTCGAATTGGATATATACCAAAAAATGTTGTTCATTTCTGCAAATAATTCCAGTTAGTTACTATTGAGATATCCTTTCCCAATTTTTATTTGTATGCACCACTTTTTAGATTCAACGCGCTTATAATATACAATATTTATTGAAGTTCTTATGAACTTTCATATAAAATCTTGCATAAAGATTGAAAAAAAAAAAAAATTTCAATAAATAATCTCTAATTTTTAGTCTTCAAATTTAAATTTCTTTAGCAAACTTGTACCTTTTAGCTAAGGTAGTTAAAATAAGTGGTTTCTATGGAAAACTTTCTTTTTGACACTCCTCCATTTTTGGGGGGCACAATTTATCATTTTTTTCCAATTTTTTTTCATTCAAAATTTTTGATAGATAAGTCTACTGAAATTATTTTGGAGGCAGTTAATATCTTGGCATTTTCTCATTGTATCATCTTGCTTGACATCTTCATTTGGACATTTAATCTTGGGTATGCCATAGACTATCCTGTCAGATATTCTCACTGCTGTAAATCTTTCTTTTAGAAAAAGAAATCAAAACTTCAGAAGCTTTTTGAATATGAGTTTCAGAATATAAAGAAGTAAATCAACACAGCTGTTGAACAATTTAAAATGGTCATATTTGTTTTTATTTGTTTTGGCTGCTTGCTGGTAAACTGAGTCGATGTAAATACCATTGAAAGACTTCCTGTACTTTTTTCTTTTTTTTTCATGTGAAAATCTTTATTCTACCAGATTCCATATTTATTTCCACTTGTGTTTATGTGCCATGTCCCTTCAAGACGTTGTCAATCATGACTCTCCACAACTTTCTCTACTGTGTGGCTCTTAACAAATTTCGTGTTTTTGTTATCTCTCCTAAACCTTGTTCTGCCATTCATTTAGTGTAAGTGCTAGGTAGGTTATGTGTTGTTTGCCTCTTGCCTTCAATCTATTGTGTGAGTATCAAATTTTCCAAGCTCTCTTTCCTCCATGCTTTCTAAGTATGTCATTTTGTTTCCATTTTCTCTAAAACTTTGTCATTGCTCACATGTTCAGTCTATGGTATTCTCAGCATCCTTCTGTAGAATCACATTTCTTTTGCTTCAAGTCTCTTCGTCTGTGAGATTGCCCAGTATTCACTGCCATATAGGACTGATATTACATAACAGTTACAAGTACACATAAGTATTGAATAAGTTTATAATTTTTGTAATAAATGATCTGTTGAATTGTCTAGTTCTGTGCATTTAAAATTCATCTAAGAAATATCTGGCATTTATTTTTGGCATGTTTCATATTACCTTCACTTTTAAAATTAAAAAAAAAAGAAAAGTGAAATTTGATCTAAACCTTGGTTATTTAAGGTACAATATCTACTTGAAAATTGTAGTTTAGACTTAGAATATATTGGCCACTTTTATTCATGAATCTAACTAGTGGTGTAAATGTGCCCTAATGCTATAAAAGATTTGAAGTCCATAATAACTTCACCGAGTCAGATGTTATAAAATAAATTGTCTTCGTGAGAAGGTGGGAAGTTCTGGAGACATTTGCAAAGTATTTTTATGAAAAAAATCTTTTCCCATTTAAGTCTGTCAAAGAATATCCACTGTTCAAAAGCAGTTAATTCTATGGTTACCAAAGTCTTTTAAATCGGAATATTCTTTATTGTTGACTGACACAATTTTTGTCCTGCTGTCTTACACACATGTAGATCTTCAGCGAAAAAAACATTTTTTTTTTTTTTTTTTTGCCTCCACCTCAGTATAATTCTTTTTGATGAAGCAGGAGAGAAGATGACCTGAAAAATGAGTGGAAAGCAAATGATCGAGAAGGTAGCACCGATATAAAGAACTTAAAATGATTACTTGGTTACTTATTTTAATGCATCATTTTACTTAAAATTATTGCCATATGATTCAAACAATTATTTAAACAAATTAACTGTAAATAATCAACAGTGCCATTTTTTGTAGCTGTCACTTATATTATTGCCACCTAAGACTGTTTTTACACTTATATAAGTATCGAAGTAATTGTTCAAAGTAACATGGTTAATCGAAATAAGTGCTGTGTAATTTGTACTTTGTTAATCTCATTTAGCATTTTACACTCTCAAACCCATCCTGTAAATACCAGCAGTCTTGCTGTTTGCTTAACTTCCTGCATTATTTATGTCATATATTATGGTAGAATATACATGTCAGGTTGAACATTGAGAGCCAATGTTTCCTAAGCAGTTTTGGGCAGGTTGAATGCTGAAAGGTTAAACCAGAAATTGTATAACAGTACTGATTTGTCTTTAACTTTATTTTAACAAAAGCTATGACTTTGTTTTAAAGCTCCATTCTTTAATCTATTTATTCAGCAAATGAGATTCAAGGGAGATAATTATATATTTAAAAACTTTTAATGCTTGTCATAATACATTATTTCGCCCACATTTTCAATTTTCCTGCTTAATATTCTCAATTACACACTTTATAAAAACAAAGTTAGCTAATGAATAATCTATAATCTCTAATTGGAACAAAAAGCCTGTATGGGGATAGTATGGTTTTAGTGAACACACAAAAAATAGAAAGGTTTCCTCTCCGGATTTGATTAACACTTAGCAAGATGATAGCAGGATAACTAAAAGTCCTTACCAGATTTATTACTGGTAAGCAAAATCGTAATGCAAGATATACAGGTGGCACTGATAGTAAACCCGGCAAGAAAGCTGTAATATCTCTTTAGTAAGGGAGTAAAGAAAATCAAAAAAAGAGTACTAAAATATATATATATATATATATATATATATATATATATAAAACTAACTGTAAGACAACAATGCATGGCTGTTGACAAAAGAGAAAATGTATACTATGTTTTGTGGATATTGAAATCAAGCAGGCAAAAAAAAACAAAAAACACAATCTAGTTGATATATTGGCAAAGGATAATGTGATAATGTTTTTGTTTTTTGTTATCATTATTGCAATGATGTTCACTCTGTCCAGGGTACTCAAGGTAGAGGGTTACAGAGTAAAAGGCACAGTTTGTAAGAATATGTGAGCAAGATATTAACCCTATACTCGAAAGGTTAAGATTATAGCAATTGGAGAAGCATCCTCTTGAGAGTATGTTCCACAAAGCAACAGTTCATTGGAAGAAGCTGTTTTGAGTGGAACTTCCATCTCTCCAATGGAATAAAACGGGTGCATAGGAATAGTGACAGATTCATTCCAGAATCTAAGTGACAAAATGAAAAATACTCAACTATTATGTAATATCAAATCTCCTATATGGCAGTGAATGCTATCCAACTTCCTCACAGATAGACGAGGCTTGAAACAACAGATCTGGTTCTACTGACATGGTAAGATTACCATAGACAAAATCTGTAGGCAATGAGTAAATCTTAAGAAAAATGACTACAATAAATCCCGTTTTAACAATCAGAATTTCTGGGACACGAGGAAAGAGGACATGTTGAAGGCAAGAGAAACAGGAAGAACTAGTAAGTAACCTACTTAAGGAGTTTGTGCGAATAGATAGAACGGGGACAGTAGTGTCAAAGCTACTTTGAGCGACAAAAAGCATGAAGTTATGGAGAGCCATGATCAGCCACTGTCTGAAGGGATATGAAAAATGTTATTGAAAATAGCTTATTTATGCAGCAGAAATCTCAAGAAAGGCACTTTCTATACCATCTTGAGTGGGTTATTCTCAAAAGCCATTGTCTGGGTATATATATATTGACCTTGGAATAGGTGTACTTTCTACTCAAGCTGAGTAGATTAATACTACTTATCAACATTCTTAGGTTGTTACTACTGACCCCCAGTTTTGAAAACAAAACAAAAAAAAAAAAAAAAAAACCACTTGCCTGAAGATCTTTTTTCTCTGTCTCTCTGTGTGTGTGTGTATATATAATATATATATATATATATATATATATATATATATATATATGTATATATATATATATATGTGTGTGTGAGACAAAGTAGAAAAGCTTTCAGACAGCACATTTTGCCAACATGAAAGACAAAACTGCAACATTTGTTTTTTTTTTTTTTTTTTTTTTTTTCTCCTAGGGTAAGAGGCACATTAAATTAAAATCATCAGATCTAATGACCAGAAAACCTCCACTTTTCTTTTGGAAACTATTATACATCCTACAAATGCGCGCACACATATACGTGTGTGTAATATATATATATATATATATATATATATATATATAATTTTGTTTCATTAAAAACTGACTATATAAAATTGCTCAGATATACAAAACATTTTGAAAATTTCTACATAATTTATATCCAAAAAAGAAAATAATATAAGAACACTGGGAAAATTAAATAAAAACTTAGCTGCAGTACTTTGTCAGTCAATTTTAATGAAACTTGTATAATAGAGGAATTGCTGCCTAAATACACACACACTATTATTAAAACCTGTTAAAAATCGCTACACAATTACAATTATGTTTCAACACAGTTCTCATTTTACCTGGAAATGTGTGTGTGTGTGGTTACTTCTTCTGTTCCTAATAAGTTAGTGGTTGAATTGGAGAGAGGTTTGAAATTTTTTGTTTGGATGGGTCCAAATATGTTTGTACTACTATCACCTTTTTGAACACAAGTTTAGTTTCAGTTTATACATGAAGTATAAAAAAAGTTGAAGGATTTGCAATCAGTGGGTTAAAAAAAAATTATTGAAAAATGTAAGTTGAAAAACTTGTCATTATTTGCATCCAAAATATTGTCCTCATCTTTATCAGTTATTGCTTGCCTTGTTTCCACCAAGTCCAAGTACACACCGCCTGGTCCAGGGATTGAAATTACAATGTCACCAAGTTCACAAACCAACACTCACTTTAATCCACAAGGCTCTGAGTGGAGAACTTGGAACCTTAAACCTGCCTGCTGCTGATGAGTGCTACTTGTCATTGCGCTGTACTAAATAAAGACTAGTCGAGATATCTCTGGATATGGGTAGCAGAGAAAGAACAATCTATCCCTCTAAATTAAATAAAGGGTTCAGTTGGAAATTCCTTGATGGTTAACTAGATTGTTGAAAGTTGGTATGCATAACAGCTGAAACGTTGGGATAATATCAACAAAAATGAAGACAATAGTTCCGTATGTAAATAACTCCTCATCCCAGAAATCTAGACGGAAAAAACTTGTCAGTCACTCCCAAATGGTTAATCAACAACTAAACTGACCTCCTTTCTCTCAAACTTGAAGGAATTATCAAGAAATTTTTCATTTCCTGTTATTATTTGTGGCATTTAAATTTTTTTTTTTTTTCTTTTCTAAGGATGGTGTGTGTCTACCAAAACTTCAGAAGTTGATTGCTTTTATCTTACATATGTCTTTAAAATCTAACACTGAAACATTATGAAAATCTTATAAAGGTTATTTTTTTTTTTTCTTTTCACAGGTGTGGATGTATCTGCCAATCAAGATGAAGTGACAGATAGAGAGACATTCCAGTTAGAATTTGATAAGGACTCTAAAAAATGGGCCATAAGGACCGTGGATAATACCTACTGGTCAGTGGAAGGCACTTCTGGTGTCCAGGCTGTTGCTAGGGAAATGTAAGCAAATTTTTCTCTTATATGCAGTGGACACTCACATAACCATGGTCACTGGTACAAAGAAATTGTTGCTAGAAATTGAATGATCGAAAAATAAATATAAAACCCTTTCTAGATAGATAAACCAAATCATCTAACAGCACTACCTGAGTCGACTTGCTTACCCATATAAAAAAAAAATCTTTTTGAGAAATAATTCTTGTAGTTTAACATTCATCACACCTTACTAAAGATGTGGCTTTTGTCAGAATTAAAAAATTTTGAATTTTTTTTATCATTTTAGAAGTGTTTCTGTTCATAATCGTAATACAATATAAAATTGATCCCTGACTTTTTACAGAGTTATCTGGACCTTGCTGTTCTGCATATGAAAACACTTTTTTTTTTTTTTTTTTTTTTTTTTAAGAACAGATGTATACATTTTTAATTAAAGAATGAAGATTTACATAAATTAGAAGTATGTATGTCTATATATCTCCCCCAGCGTTTGTGCACTAGTTTCCTAAAACCTCCCATCTCATTAAAAAAAAGAAAAATGACTACATAAGTTTCAAACTTGACATTTGTAAATAAGTTAAATCAAATAATTTCATAAAGAGGTCAGGGATTTATTTTACACTATATCAATACTATGAACAGTACACCTTCTAAATCAATAAAAAATGAATATATTTTTGTTTCTTGACAAATGTCATGACTTGAGGAAAATCTAATGAATGCTAATCTATGAAAATTATTTTCTTGAAAATTTCTCCTAATTTTTTCTGAGTGGATCAGACTAAGTAGTCTCCATTTAACCAGCCAAACATGTGCATTTATTATTAAATCTAATAATACCAATTATCCATCGAGGAGTATATATTGAATTTATCTGTGCACAGTCACTGTCATGTAGTGGAGAAAGGCTTTGAAATTAGTAATTTTCTGCTTATATATTGGTAGGTGATTGAATTTCAATATCATGACAGCCAGGCATAAACTTACAAATGTTCAAGAGGCTTTGCAGGTCATTCTTGACTTTGACAAGTTTGCAGTGAGTGGCGGGATTGGTGGATACACAATGTTAGTTCCGATGATGACTCAGATTTTTTACAACACTGCCGGAGACGTGTATTTACAATTTCAGGGTGTTTGGGTGTCAATCTGAGGACCGTGCAGAGGATTCTGAAAGAGTTGGATGAGTCTAATGGTGCTTACGAAGGTGTTTGGAGTATTCATCTTCCCGTCTTGTGAATTTCTTGCCATATTACTTTTGATTTGCCTTGTATACAAAATGCAATGGAAAAATTTTTGTGTGGATTACAAAAAAGAAAATAATACTGACATCAATTTTAACAGATATATTTACCAAAATTACACAAAAATATCTTGAAATATTAAAGAGTAAATTTATTCAATAAAATCACCATTGGCTTTAACTATGACTTTGGATCACCTGTAACTCTTCTGGACAGTCTTTTTGTTAAAATTGGTGAATTCTGCCATAATCCTTGCCTTCTGTTCATCTTTGTTGTTACAAGGAGTTTGTTGTTCTCAATTGCTGCCCACACATAATAATCAAGGGGATTGCAGTGGAGAGTTAAATGGCCGGATGTAAGGGGTGATGTGGTCGCAGAAATTGTCTGACTGCCATGACTGGATTCTCCTGCTTGTGTGGCATTGTGCAGAGTCCTGTTACCAGATATAGGGTCTTCCAGAAGCCATCCTCTTGACTCAGAACAGCACTACCTCCTCAAGGCACTTGATGTAGGCCTCTGTGTTGAGTCTGTGGCCCTCACCAACAAATTCAGGAGTTCTTTTATTATCAAAGTAGTTTTCTGAGCTGCTGTACCTTTGTAATCACCATTAGACTCCTCCAACTCTTTCCAAATTCTCTGCACTGTTCTCAGATTGACACCCTGAAATGTTCATATTGGAGCTTCCAGCATGAATGCCAAGCAGTACAGCATGCTGCTTCTAAATTTCTGATGAAGTGAATTACGTCATTGTGCTCTTTTTTTCTTGCAGTGCCCAACTGACCCTACTATACTGTGCAGTTAATAAAATCAAAACAAACAACACTTACGCAAAGTTAAAAATATAAAATAGTAATAAGTTATCCTTCACACGCTGTATATTATTTGCATACTGTTTTTTTTTTTGGGGGGGGGGGGTTATTGCTTATTGCAAACTTCTATTTGATGGACAATTCTGTCATTTATTGTACCTTTTAACCATGGCCACTCACTCTACAGATAATGACTTTGTTAGCAATGATAATTTCTAGAAAATATTTGACCCATTCAAATTTACTATTGTTAATACAGGGTTTTCTGGCCAATTCAAATTGAACTTATGATGATCAAATTCTTTGAGAAATGTTTAGTCATTCTCCCATATTCAGCAGTATATAAATTTATTAATCATATTTCTGTGTATCCAGAAATCCTTGATGCCAATTATTTACCTTCATTCAAAATCAACTAGAATCAATCATGACAGCACCAATTTTATCTTCTACTAGTTTTGTTGCCTTTCCTTAAAGGCTTTGGGAATAATCTGTAGGTTTTAGAAATACTTGTTAGACTATGCTTTTATAACTATTTTTCTTTTCTCATTTTACTATAACGCAATCTTTATCAGCATAAAAACTGTATTACTCTTGAATCTATTGTGACATGAAAGGACATGTTTTAAGATAGCTGGCTTATTGGATAAGTTCAATACATTTGACAAGGTTCAGTCAATCGTTTTCAGGCTTATGGCTATATCACATTGAAACACCAGTTCTCGTACAATCACTGAAGGTAAGCAACATCTAGCTTGGTCAGTAGCTAGATAGGTAACCATTTAGAAATACCTGGTGCTGTAAGCAATAATAGTTTGGAATTGTTAATCAAAGAGCCAAGTTCCAATTTCATTTGGACTCGTTATATTCATTCACATGCAATGCTCTTGGGAAAGTTATGAATCCATCTCTCTTTTTCATCTTAGCTATGGGTTAATTAGTAAGACTTGTAACACTAAATCATTATCTTCAAAAAAAAAAAAAAAAATCTTGCAGTCTAAAAATATTTCCTGGGTTTAAATAACGTGCAAAATGTTAAGCTGTAGAAAACAAATCTGTCAACCATCAATAGAAATAGCATTGTGACAAGGTTATTGCATTTTATTTATATCTCGACTGCATACAAAACTTTGCAAGATGCCCCCCCCCACGGGGGGGGGGGGGGCAATTTGCAAATGAGTTACATGAATATATATATTAGTAACACAATATTTTTATAAATACTCTAAAATTAAATAATTCTAATGCGTATAAAATCTCAAGTTCTTAAAGAAACTTAAGTTAGTGGCCTTTTAGGCTTCTCTCACGTGAATAGGAATTGAATTTTTAAATAAGAATTATGTTATGGTAGCGGGAGTGGGACATGAGAATTTTAGAGCTGCTTAAAAAGCTTGTGAACAACTGCTCCAGATGAATCCCTTTCACAGACCAATACCTTTTTAGTGCCCATTGTTGCATTATCGGGACATAATTTAAGCTGCATTTTAGATACCAGATGTAAATTAATTTTGACTAGAAATATTAGTCAAAATTTTACGTTTTTGCCATTTTGAACTTTCTGATGTATCATAATATTTAATGAACAAATAAGCTCACTGTGAGTTCCACAATCACCAAATATCCATAGAAATTCCTCTGTTGCGTTGTTACATATTAAGCTTAATAACCTAAACCACTTATGCATAAATGCTCTTGAGAAAGTTATGACACCATCTCTTCTCCCTCCAGTTATGGGTTGATTAGCAGAACAGACTTGGTTCTACAACCATGGTTGCAACTAGTCTACTGCAGAAAAAAATGTTAACTTACTTCAGGGTGGGGTGGGGGGAATCTTCTGTCTAGTAAGTCATAGACCAAAAGAGACATGATTGCCCAAGCATGTATAACATATGACAACTGACTGAGACATAACCAAATATTGCAATAAAAATCATAAGTATGAATGCAGGTCATTATTTAAAGTAATATGTGGGTGTAAATGAAAAGATCTAAAATTGAGTTTTCCATTTTATTAAAGCAGATGTTAAACACATTATTGCCACTTTCCATATATATATATATATATATATATATAATATAATGTGTGTGTGTCTTTTCTGCCACCACTCCCATGATCAAAAATAGAATAGTCCATTATTTATTAGGTATTGGCAGGGTGTAATGTATGTTCTAGCTTATGAAGGAACAAGTGGAATTATGATATGGTTATTTTTATTGATAATGTACATGGAAAAAGATTACAATATATGCTTAAACATAGTGTTAAAATACAATTTATGACTTACCAACTTATATACTGATTTTCATTAAATTTTACAATCCTGTCCAGGTGCTAAAAGTTAAAGCCACACTAGCTTATTTTAATTCTAAATTCTGCCAACTGGTTCTGTTAACACTTCCATAACTTCCCCACCAATACTTTTGTCTTGGTGATTTACAAAATCTTATGAATAGTAGAAATGGTTGATTGCTGTTAATCTGAGTATTTCATGTTCGCTATCAGCTTTCATTTGAGAGTTGGTCAGTGTTTTTTTTTCTTTCTTTTTTTTTTTCTTTCTTTTTTTTCTTTTTTTTTTTCTTCTCTTTTTCAAAGATTTTGGTTTCCTCTTCCTCACTGCATGCATGATAGAATGGTTATTCTATCTCTGAGTAAAGGATCAAGTTCAGAATTTAACTTTGCACAAAACTCATGATGGATTTCTTTTGTGTAGGCATGAAAGTGTTACAATCTGAAGGTCATATCTTGAATTCCAAATATATTTTTCTATTTCTCAGCCTCTGATTTTAATGTGGCTCTTCAGTAATCATAAGTAATGAATTTCCCATTCTTCAGATCACATTTTATAGAAATAAGTTCAAGAGAATTAAATTATCAAAAGAATGGCAGGAATTTTAAGTCCTTGCAGTTCTGTGGCTCAACTTTTAGAAATCAAGTTGCTCTTGCCACAGTTAAGGGAGTTACGGATTTTACAATATGGCAGTGAATGCTGGACAATTTTCTTACAAAGGAAAAGATATGAGCAGCAGATCTGGTTGTACCACTAGACTGAAATAATTTGCTGATTTTTATATAAGCAAAAAAAATTTTAGCAACTCTAGAACTATCATTACTTTCACTGGTTACCTCATCAGTGGTTAATAATTCAAGACTATCAAGATTCGTTAAGATACAAAAACTTGACAGCCACTCTCAAATGGTTAATCAACAATTAAACTGACTCCTGTCTGTTATGATCTCACTATGTGGCTATAAGAGAATAATTTGTTCTTACTTTTATTCTTATTTGTTCTTGAAATGTTTTAAAGACATATTTCCTGTCAGCCTCTTTAATATAGTACATGGTGAGGAAGCAAAACTTGAAGTAAAGTCCCTTACTGATACTTTAAATTTTCTTACACACACACACACACACACACACACACACACACACAAAGATTCTTTTACGGTGAATTTATATATTACTAGAATTTTTTTTGCAACATGCTGATGCATGTTGAAATCATAACAGTATTTAGTATTGTTGATTAAATTATTTTTAAAATAGTGGGAGTATTTTGTATGTTAAATAATAACTTTTAATTTTTCTCAAAAAATAATGAAAATTTATTGTACTAAGCTATGCACTCTAGTAAAACCAACTTACTTTGTACCCCCTTAGCTGTTTGTACTTCTCCCCCAAATTTGGTTTTGATCAGTCAATGTGTGGCTATTTTAGAGGGTGTGACACACAGACTAATGGAAGTCACAGATTTTTATATATAGATTACATATTCCTCTGCAAATTACTATTACTACAAATACTTGTTTTGAAAGATTTTTGAAATTCTCAGTGAACAGTTCATTGTGACCAGATCGATTTTTCTGTCGACTCGACTCGACTCAAACAGCAGAACTAAGGGTAGAAATTAAGCCCCCACACCACCTGGTCATTTCTCCATTTCTTTTCAAAGTCTTTCTTCAACTAACATAAGTATCTAAATTACTTATCTTCACCATTTTTTTTCTTTTATATTTTGTCTGTTGACTCTCCTTACTCTTAGAATTTTTGTATCTACATCCAATTTTGATAAGCTTTTTTGTAAAACCTCTGCATTTTCATTTGATATGGGGGGGGGGCTTCTTTTAAACAGATTTATGAAAAAAAATAGTTTTTCTCTATCAAAATTTGTTGTTAAACTTTTATCCAAACCCTATGACTTGAGCTCAAATAGAAACAACCCCTTATTGACATTGTGATTATAATATATTAATAATAAATATACATTTTTTTTCCTCCCCAATAGCACAAAAATGATTTTTACTGGTCTATTATGAAAGATCTGATGAATGCCATTAATTTAGCCATAAACTATTATGACATTAGAAATGAAGAAATAAAAAAAGACAGGCCTAAAAACCCATATTGTATCTTAGTTTAATCATTTCACCCCAATCAAGGCAATAAAGCCACTAGGATGCAAGGGGTTACGGAGTGTTAAGAGAATGAGAAACAATACTATTAAGGAGAGATCATGAAAAAACAAAAATTAAGATAACAATTGACATTGCACTTAAATTTTTGAAGATCAAATTTGACTGGGAAGCATGGATCCAGAAGACTTCCCAAAGTTAGAAGTGTGATAGAAGAAACTGTTAGCATAGAACTTAGTTACATCTGGCAGCCATTTCAACTGTGAAATGAAACCTTGCTGACAATCTAGTGGTGCACTTAAATTCATAAAGTCTCGGTACCATAGAGGAAAGTTCATCAGGACAATTAGCATAATGGATGGATGTGGATTAAAACAAAGAGGAATTCAATATTACCATGGGGATATGATTCAGCAGAAACGTGTAAGATATTATGGATATTTGTTCAGTATCAATAATATAGGACTTTATATGATGACAGTGTAATCATACTATATAATAAAAATCCAAGAAGCATAAGCAGATCAAGAAAATACAGAACGAAGAATACACTATCAGCTATTAATGAAAATTTGGTATTTGAATTGTATGAGGAATCAGGACTTTTAAGTTTTTGATTAAATAAACTCCTTGCAAACTCTACAACAATAAAATACCTGTGGAAATTCATTAAAGGAGGAAGGAGAGAAAAAAGTGTGTGTGTGTGGGGGGGGACATTTCTGATCATAATTCCTATGATCAACGAATGTGTATGTGTTTTTTTGTTTTAAGTGAAGTATTGTTTCATAGGAGATAAAAACTTTCCTGGTGACAAGTACAAACTACTTAACTGTTATGTTAAGCAGTGTTTGTTGTAAGTGTGGGTCTTTCTGTGTGTTGGACCTAAGAGGAAAAAGATGAACATTAATTTTGTTCTCTTTTTGTCTTATCTTGGCTGAGGAGGAAGTGACGTAGGGCATTTCTGGTTTGTCACTTGCTAATTAAAGATCACCAGTGGCAATTATTTATATGTTCATTGTTATGTGCTTGGTGGAAATTTGCTTCAGGATCACCTGCTGGAATAGGTATTGTTTCCGTAGGGTCTCTTGGGTGAACAACTATGATGTTGAAAGACCTGAAACTTGTCATGATACCAAGTCATAACATCACTGATGAAGCAATCATGTGCACCTGTCAGTGTATTCATAACAAAGCTTTGCAATTTTGACTAAATATTGCAACAACAATCATAAGTATGAATGCAGGTCATTATTTAAAGAAGAGGTTACTAATGAACAGATTTAAAATTGAAAAATTTTTCAACTTCACTGAAACAGATATTAAACACATAAGAGCATATTGTTTCTGCTATCATTTTTTTGGGTTTTTCTGGGGGGGGGGGTTCATGGTGTTTTTTTTTTTTTCATGGGTTTTGTTCCCACTGAAACCAAACAGCATCGCTGATATGCCTTTTTTTGTTTTTCCTCCTGATCAAAATTATGCTGTATAGGCATGGCATAACTTACGTGCTAACAAAGGAACAAGCAGAATTATAATTATTTTTTTACAGTATTATGGAAAGTGGTCTGTCATTTTCCATGATATTGAGCATATGTTTTTGCATGTGTATCAGGATTGTTTTGTATACAAATTGAACTTTTAAGTGTCTTCAGTAGTTGGTGTTTACTTGTGTACTGTCTGCAAGGTCAAGAATAGCATAGATATAGACAAAAGTATCTCAAGGAAGTTTGGGTACAATGTCAACAAAAAACAGAATCAAATCTATTAATGCCCTCAATGCCAAAAGGATCCAATAATGTAGACCTGTCATCAGAAGGACCATGCATGAGCCTCAAATCATAGACAATTTAACAAATGAACTTTCATGTGGTGTGTATGATGACCAAGAAGCAGGAAAGATGCAAGAGTCTTTATCTCAAGAATCCTGTGTCCATACTTAAAATATTCTCTGATAAAATCTTCACACTGGATGGTGTCTTGAACTGCTGAAATAACATTGCAGTCAATAGTTGATGTCAAGGGCACCTTCAGAACTAAATATCATGGCCTCCAAAAAGATGTCCAAGATTGGAGAAAATGTGGGACTGATGCATTACTACAAGCTCCTGAGTTAGCAACTTTTGTTATGATTCAAAGCTAGATACCAACTATTTGCGGACCCAGAACAATTCTCCCAGCCACATGGCCAAAAATGTGCGGAAGCTCCGCAGTGCTAGCATTCGTGATTTCTGCCTCTCCAACTCGTGCCTGTTATGTGGAGTGTTTTGGAGCATGCTGCCCCCCCCCCCCCCATCCAAACATTGATACCATCAAGGTGTGAGCCAATATGTCTTAGGACTTCATGTTTAAGAGTTGCACAGCTTTTCAAGATTGAGTAAATTATTTATTTTGTTATTATCTAAGTTTTATTCATGTCCTTTATTTCTTGACCTGTTTATGCAAAATAAGCCAGTTTTGAATGTCATGGAAATTTTTCTCCCCCCCACACTTGATTTTAAAAATGAGTGAAGACTCATGAACAGCGTGGATCAAATTGAGAAAGAAAAAATAATTAAGATGAATATCAAATATTGTACATTCAGAACTTGAAAGAGGAGAAATAAAATAAAAAAAATCAAATAAAAACCTTACCAAAAAATAATAACATTCAATTTATCTTGTAGTTAAATCCTGTAAATTCTGAATGTAATTTTTAGATAAAACAAACACACACACACACACACACACACACACACACCCTTTTTAAAGGGATACTCAAAAGGTAATGCATCTTATTTATTTTCATAAAATTATGACGGGTACAGGGAGCATGATGTAGAATTTTTTTTTTTTTAACAACAAAACTTTTTTTTAATCACCAATCTGTCATTAACTATTAAACAAGAATTTTAGTTTTTTTTTTTTTTTAACATTAAAAGTAATAATAATTCTCCAAAGGCTTGTATGAAATAAAAAGTAATTACCTAACTAATATTTTTAACATAAAGCATGTTTGCTTATTGCATCAATTAATGCCTCTTGTTACTGCAATAACAAAATGTTGTCATCCTTCAAATCAATGGATACATTTTTTTTTTTTTTTTTTTTTTTTTTTTAAATCATTTCACTCTAAGCATGGTGGTAATGCCACCAGGTTAAAAGGAGTGAAAAAGAAAGTAGACTGAGACTAGGGAAGATTGATGAAAAGACAAAAAAATAAATGAACAGCCCTCAGGAAGACAGAAAATGGCAATTGACAGTGCATTTAAACTTTTGAAGATTGTAGTTATAAGGGAAGCAAGGAAATGGATAGGAGTTCTACAGGTGGGAAGTGTAAGAAAAGAAACTGGAGTAGAATTAGTGGTTGCATTTAGTCTTTTTCAACAGTAAAACAGTGGGACCTACTTTGCCAATCTAGTAGCACACTTAAATTCAGATAGTTGGGGCATCCACTGGGAAAAAAGCTTGTCATACATGGCCAATAAATATATAAAGTTGCTTTGTTTTTATACTATGTGTATACTTAAATGTGCTTTTAAAAAGTGCAAATTATAAAATGTAAAGGCTTCTGTGATCCTCTTAAAATAGAAGTTTAAAATAGAATACCTAGTTAGGAAAATTTCCCAGAAATTGATTGAAGTGGGTGGGGGAGTCATTTATTCAGTTCTGCTGTTGAACTTTGTATTTCTGAATACTTAAAGCACTGCACCTTGTAATACCTGTTGGCTAGAACCACCTTTTTAATGGATGCTGATTAAACTAAAGTTGAATTTCAAATCCGCTAGGATTTTCTAATATGATGTTAATTTAAACTAAAATTTGTTTTATTTCTCTTACAGAAAGAAGACATGTCTTTTTGACATTACCTGGCAGCGAGATGGTGCCATTACCATAATGGCATATAACAACAATTACATCTACAATAAACCAACTGGCAGTCTTGTGGCTAGCAGTGATGGCGTGGGAGATAAAGAGAAATTCCGAATCCGACTGGTTAATCGGCCAGCCCTTGTAATGAAAGGAGAATATGGCTTTGTAGCCTTCAAAGTTGCAAATTCTGCTAAGGCAGAATATGTATGTAACAAATCGGTGTACGACTTGATTTTCCTGGAAGCCACAAGCAGGGGAATTTACCATTTTAAAGGTGAGTGTTTTTTGTTTTTTTGTTTGTTTTTTTTAATTAAATATGTTCATTAGATATTTAACAAAACTGACCCAAAAGTAAAAAATAAAATTTTTTTTTTTTTTTTTTCCTATAAATATGAAATATTCAATATTCATGGTAATTGTTCTGATGGGCTTTCTTCTTTGATGCTTAGACTTTATGAATTTAAGTGCAGTACTAGATTGACTGTTGGGTCTCATCATTTTTACAGTTGAAATTATTAGATATAACCATAAATTCTATGTTAAGCTTCTTCTTGCACTTCTCACTTGCAGAGCTCTTCTGTCTTGCTTTCTAGTCAGCTTTGATGTTTAAAAAATTAAATTCAGTGTCAATAGTTCTATCTGAAGTCTATTTTTTTTATTGTTCTCTTTCTTTTAATATTTTTTCATATTGTTTCACACTCATTAAGTCCTTGTAGCTTTACTGCCTTGATTAGGGTGAAATGATTTAAAAAAAGTAATAAAAAAACTTGAAGCTATTTATCATGCAGCTGTTCAAAAATTGGTCATATTCGTGCCATCGTTTGTTGGTTAGGAATTTAGAACATCTTGTTTAATTGACTTTTTAGTAATCATATCTCTCTCTCTATATATATATATATATATATATATATATATATATAAACTTTTTTTTTTTTTTCTTTTCTTTTCTTTATCTGTGAATTACCATGAATAATGACAATTTGATGCCTTCTCCACAGACTGGAATTCAGTTTTCTCTTAGGCTAGCTGCTATCCAAGGCTAGAGAGCCTAGTCTATCCTACTATTTTCCCTACAACTAGGGAACGTATGGTGATAGGCATGCCTTTCTCAATGGCATTACTACTTGGAACAGACAAAGTTTAAATATAAACTCTGTGATCATTGATTCTTTCCATGCCAATAACTAGATACATATAGCTTATGGCCACCTCACATTGAAATACCAGTTTCCATATGATCACTGAAGTTAAGCAACATCAAGCCTGGTTAGGTACCACTTGGAAATACCGAGTGCTGTAAGCTTGAATGTGTGGGTAGTTTCAGGATAATGACTTGGAATTGTTAATCGGAGAGCTGTGTGCTAATTAGCAAGACTTGTACCACTAGAACATTATAATTTCCCAAAAGTAAATAACTAAAATAAAACTGCATACAAGATTTATAGATTTTCGGCTTTAAATAACCTATAGAAATTGGTATGCCACTAAACAAAAACAACTAACCAATTAGATACATAAACTATATAGGATTTTTTCTTGTCAATATGGGTGTGTGTGTGTGTATGGATGTATTTATGTATTGATCAAAATATCTGAAACTGTTTCCTAAATATCACATGGTCTAGTTCACTTGGAAAGGTGTTAGTAACTAATTTTACCAGAATTTGGGTCTTATTGTAAATCCTTTAACTGCAGATAAGAACTTAAAATCCTTGCAGTTTCATGGTTCAACATTTAGAAACAAAGCTGCTCTGACCATAGTTAAGGGGTTAAGTAAGGATTGTACTAAAAGGCAGTGAATGCTAGGCAATTTTCATTACAAATGAAGAAAAAACGTGAGTGGCATATCCGGTTCTGCCAATGAATATTAGCAATACAGTAGACAAAGCATGTGACAAATGAGGTCCAGTTTTTCTACGTACTTAGACTCTTGATAAAATCCAAACTAGAATCTGCAATGTTATCAGTCTTGACCTGGAATCTTGGGTTCAGTCACTTTCCCACCACTTTAATGAAACTTTCCTGTGCCTTTCCTATAAAGAATTTTGTGGCAATTGAGCTTTCCTGTTTGGTAATTAATCAGTATTTAAAGAAAGAAAAACAAGACAAATTATCCCTAGATATGTACTGTAGAATGAGAATAATCTACTGTATATTGAATAAAGGGTTAAATTCAGAATTCCCTGTAGATTACCCAGATCAATATACATCTTATAAAAGGCCAGAAGGCATAATGGCTGAAATGTTGCAATAAGAAAGATAAGGAAAATAGTCCACATGTAAATAGTATAAATAAAACAAAGTTTAGTCGGTGAAAAAAATTTGTAACGTTTCTCAAATGTAAACGATGTGCTGATAATAAACTTCATACTGCATAGTCAGACAATTCAGACAGATACTGTAAAACACTGGGTAGACAGAGCATTAGCTGTTTGTTGAAATATAAACATGTTTGTATGATGGTCTCATCCTGCAATATGACTACAATGCCACAGATACTGCTGACCTAACAAGAGTGGTTCTAGAAATGTGGTTGAGATGTTTTACTTCAACAAAGAAAAACAGAAACAGGATATTTAATTAAACCATCATCAGCTGGCCTTGATGCTGCTTCAAAAGTGACTATATTTTTTAATGATTTTACTCCAAGCAAGGCAATAAAGCCACTAAAATGGAAGGGGTCACTTAGAGAATATGATAAAGAACACTATTAAGAAGAGAACAGCAAAAAAAACAAGAATTAATACTGAAGATAACAATTGACATTGCAATTAAACTTTTGTAGATCAAATTTGACTAGAAAGCATGAAGATAGAAAAGAGTTCCACAAGTAAGAAGTGTGATAGAAGAAACTGTTAGCATAGAACTTATGGTAATATCGAGCCATATCATCTGTAAAATATGACCTTGCCACCAATCTAGTATTGCACTTAAATTCATAAAGTTTAA
>OZ038508.1:40172479-40174979 GCA_964036315.1 Acanthosepion esculentum | reverse complement strand
TTTGCCTGCTACACCAGTCCCACATATACTGTTAAATACAAATGGTGTACACCACCTGAAATACAGTAGGTCACAAACCTCAATTTGAGGTGCTATTTTACAGGTTTGTATTTGCTGAAGACCTTTTTCATTTTGGGCTTTCTTATTTGTAAAGCAAAATAAGCACTTTGTGTCAAATTCCGAAATCTGTTCACGTAACTTTTTTTTTAAACACCACTCCTAACACTAACTTTTTGCTATGTATTTGAGTATGCAGACCCATATATACACATGTGTAAGTTGTGTGTGTGTGTGTTTTTTTTTTTGTTTTGTTTTTATTTAAGGGAAAGAACTAAAGAATATAGACCCCTTTCTCTTTCAAGTCTTTCATTCAGACTGTGCTTTTAAATCGTGACTTCATAATAAATTTAGATTAAATTCTTTTACTTTTCTATTATTCACACATGCACAGCTATTTGGAAGTTATCAGAAGTTCTTTTTAGTTTTTTTTTTTTTTTTTTTTTTTTCACTCTCACTTTATCTCTCTCAACTCAACTTTACATTCAGGATTTTACACCCAACTTCTCAAAGAATATCCAAGGCAGATCTTGGCATATATCTCAATGTTTCACTTGACCCACTCAGAATGATCTCTCAGAGCTTCCATCATTACCTACCAATAGTTCCTGAAACAGACCATTCTTTGAAATTTCCTTGTAATTTATTTCTAAATGAGAAGACCAAGATCAGATTTGATTCCAGAAAAAAAAAACATTTAAGCCTTTTAATTGGGCTGTCTTCCTATCCTCTGACCATTTGAAAGTCAACTGACAAAGTTGAACCAATAGTTATCAAATTCTCTCACACTTAAAGAATATATCTGTTTACCTGTGGAGAGCTTTTGCTAGCACCTGTCCAAAAATCTTCATTATGACTATCATTCAACATTTCCTAATTCTTTCACTGCCAGATTTTCAGAAACTGAATGTTGTCCTACTAGATCTTGAAATCTGGAAAATTGTCTGGGTTCTCTTCAGGCCATTGTATGGTAAAGTATATACAGTCACGATTACTATTACTTAATCATCGGAATAAATTGTGTAAGGTCTGCGTATAAGGATGATACTGAATTCTTCTATGTGCTGTGCCCCTTCAGGGCGTTGGGTATCATGGCTCTCTACAATTTCAAGTCCTTTGTAGCTCTTAATAAATTGTCTTTTTATTTCTCCAAAACCTTGCTCTGCCATCCATTTACTCGATCTCTCTAGGTAGGTTATGCATTGTTTTCCTTTGTGCCCCTTGACTTCAATCTGTGCATTGATGATCAATTTTTTCGAGCCCCTCCTTTCCTCATTATGTGCCCTAGAAATTTCAATTCTCTTCCCAATGTTAAGTATAAGTGTGCTTTTTGTTTGCATTTTCTCTAAAACTTTGTGGTTACTCACATGTTTGGTCCATGGTTTCTTGGCATCCTTCTGAGTATATTGAAAACATAGAATGAGCAGGTTCTGTAGTAGGCTTTCCTGCATTTTGATGGAAAGGTTGTGAATGCAGTTAACCTTTTTCGTGACTGTGATCATTTTTTATATTAATCTATACTAAGTCTATATTAAGAGTAAAAAATTTTCCAATAAATCTTTCTGAAACTGATATTGGTCTGCCACCCCCCCCCCCCAAAAAATTTTTAACTCGAAAATCTCTATTTTCGCCAAACAGTGAATTCTGAGATGGTCTGTAGGGAGTTGGGTAGGTCTCTTTTACTTCATTTGCGCATAATGGGACTTGTACTATCTTGATCAAAAGTTTTTATCAGCAAAATGTTTTTCCTTTATTTCATCTCTGAAAATCCACCATTTATTGATGCCTATACAAATGTGTTGCTAAATTTGCAGTCAGAATTTCATTTTAAAAAAAATAGATGCTGTATCTGCCTGTGGCAAAAGATATAATACATATGACTTAAGAATTTCCGGCATTGTGAATTTTTTTTCTTCACTATTCCTGCAAGTGGCCTAGGCTCTACTGGTGGGTGTAAGTCACCATTTCTATACTGGTTGCCAACCTAGGCTAGAGAACCCAGTCAACCCTACTATTTAACTCTTAGCTGGTGCAGGGAGGGGAAGAAAAGATGGATTCTTATAACTTTTCCAAGGGTATTTCTGCAAAAATTTAAGTAACTCTGGTTACTGGTTTCTCTTTCCAAGCAAACCACTAACCATTGCACCAGTTACACATCCACATTTCATACCTTTCATTAATTTATATGAAACATTGCCTTGTTATTAGTGGTATTTAATGTCTGCTTTATAAAGGGTGTTTCATTAAGATGGATCAAAGTCAGCAGTAAATAAATCTGTGTTATTAGTGAAAATTTATTTCTCTATTGGATCATGTTTTTTAAGTCTTGGCAATTATGTATGAAAAATAATATCACCCAAATGTCTGCCAAATCTAAAAGAAAAAAATCATTAGACGCTTAAAATTAATTCGCATTTTAAAATTGGTCCAAGTTATTGGAACA
>OZ038508.1:40109979-40167479 GCA_964036315.1 Acanthosepion esculentum | reverse complement strand
ATGCTGGGACAATATTCTTTCGGTTGAAAGCTTCATCCTTTTTTACCAAAACGACCTTGATCCCAAGAAGCTCCATTTTTGTTTCATATGACCAAAGAACTGATCACTAAAGTCTTGAATCTTTGCCAAGATGGCACTTTAAAAAAAAATCCCAGGTGCGTCTTTGTATGCATGGCTTGGAAAATTGGTGTCTTTTTTTGTCTTTCATAAAGGCCAGGTTATGCAATGTTCGATGGAGCATCTTTCAAGATATTTTGATACTATAATTATTCAAACCATTCAAAATATCTTTGGTGACGATGCTCATATTTTTCTTGTCTTTAAGGATTTTTCTTGTCAAAGAGGCGATACTTTGAGTCCCCCTATGAGGTTTTCCACATTGTGGACATTTTTGAATTCCTTGATAATTCTTTGAACTCTTGCCTTAAAATTATAGATCCCCCCCAACTCATTGTGAACAACGACAATCTTTAACTTGAAGTTCTTTTAATTTTCAACATAGCGACTGATTTCATTCTGTGATGAAATGACCAAGATTGCGAATGTTATCTTCTATTTAATTCCAGTCCTGAAGCACGCGATGTTGCATTACCATACGAACCTTGTTTATAGGCGTTTTAAAGGAAGTAAGGAACACTCTAATGTAAAGGAAGAAACTCGGATCGATTCCTATATCATTCATTTATGTTCTATAATATACAGGTATAAATAATTTTGGGCATGCCTTTTCTGATCAAATAAAAACACGTCAATGGAATGCACTTTTTCTCTATATTTCTCATTTATTGTTATTTCCACTTGTATTATTTCTTAATGTGAACGTTTGGGTTAGAAAAAAAGCATTTCTTTAAAGTATGAATAATTTTGTAAGGTTAGATTAATAATTTCAAGTTTCTCTCTCTCTCCCTCATATATATATCCCAAACGTCTGGGACCCCCTCTGGATTTAATAATTAGTAAGTTTCATAACTTCTTTGTTTTAATTAACTCCTAAACTTAAACTGTTTCACCCAATAATGTATGGCGGGAAATTTCTTTTGCATAAGAGGTTACATAAAGTTTAAAATCCATCAGTGCTCAGATTATTAGTAGCCAGCAAGGTAAATTAGGCAAAAAAGCTATAATGTTAAGGAAATTTTATGCAGTAATGGGTTAATTTCATTACTATCATTATTATTATTATTATTGAATCATACTTATAAAACCCAGGTTGTGGGTGTGTGTGTGTCTGTTCGTTTATATATGGGATCGGATTTCCTACATTTTTCAACCGATTTCAACAAAACTTCACAGGACTACGTAAAATTACCCGGCGGTGGTTCTGACAGCGCCAAAAATGGGAAAAACACAATTGTTTTTGCACGAAATCAATTTGAAAGCACGGGTAAGGGCCATTTATGCAGATTTTTCGGTCTTTGGACAATGTTTTGTTACCGAGCCACCAAAACAAAGCAAATGGTCCAGTTTCTGATAGCACTAACGCTTGACTATCTAACAAGTACCAAATTGTTTGCAAGAATGTCAAAGCCGCTTGACCAGGGAACCATAAACGTGGGGTACCAAGGGACAGGATTTAGCCCTCTGAACACACATTCACTAGCACAGTATGTACAGTTTTGGTTTGATTCAAATGAAATTTACGACACACTTGCGGCTTACTATCGCCTTTATGTGCGTCAAATTTCAGAATTTTTCAGCAAAAATAACCATAGCTGCACACGGATCAATCTTTTTTGTAACTTCCTTACACAAACACACAGTTGCGTACAACCGAGTCCGCGTGTCGATACCGATACTGCTGCAAGCCCATTGGTCGCTTTCACAGAGGTTGACCTTGGGGCCTGTCCAATCATCCCGCACGATTTTTCACACGTTATAGCGCCCGCGAAATCGCGCGTCAGCTTATGCGTAAGTGCGCTCAAGGTCAATCACCTCTATTGCGTGACTCGGGCGTGCTTTCACACTTTTGCGTTTATTGTTGCCCGCGTGCACGCACTTGGCTTACTTTATTCGCCTTCTACGGACACCACAAGTTGTTGATTACGTGTTGTAGCTGCTTTTTTGTTTTATAGTTCCAACCCAACCCCACACACATGTTAGCCAATTGTACTAAAAACCCATTTCCTTTTGGATTTACCCTTGGTTTACCTTTTTAAATTTCCAGTTTTTTAGTTTCGAGTTCCCCTTTAGTAACATCTGAACTCATTTTACTGGGTGTTCCCCTTTTTGTGTCTACGTTAGCAGTGCACGTTTTTTCGTTTTGGATTTGTCGAAATCTCTTTTTAAGCTTTACCCTCTTTGACGTTTTTACTGTTTGGATGCCACCTAAAAGGAGGAAACTTTTGGGACGGCGCACGGCAGCTGCCTCCACTGCTAGAGTAGCGAGGGCGAGTGAAACCCCTGAACAGACATCTATGCGTCTTTCACGGATGGCCTCGAGCTCAGCTGCTCACTTATCTACGGAAAGCGCCGCTGCGCGGACTGAAAGGTTGGCTTCAGCGGCTTCAACCATGTCCGCACGCCGCGCCAGGCTTTCAGTTGAAGAACGTTCACTTCAGAATTCACAGGGCGCAGTCCGCGTGGCTAGGTTGAGGGCTTCACAGTCCCCAGCACAGAAAACCCTTCGTCGTTTGCGGGATGCCACCGCCAAAGCTTGCTCCAGGGGTTTAGAATGCCCCGAACAAACAACTTCACGTCGTCTTAGGAATACTAGGGCTACAGCCGCTTCTAGAGCTTCGGAACAACCCCAAGAAACCGTTCATCGTCGCTTTAGAAATGCCCTATCCACCGCGTCTGCCAGAGCCTTAGAAAGCCCTGCACAGACCACTGTTCGTCGCGTTAGAAATGCCGGCTCCACTGCATCTGCTAGAGCCCTAGAAATCCCAGCACAAACCACTGTTCGTCGCGTTAGAAATGCCCGCTCTACTGCGTCTGCCAGGGCTGCAGAAAACTCTGAAGTATACCGTCAACAACTCGAAAACATTAGCCAACTTCGACCTTCTTTGAATGGCGTAACTTCGCCGTCTGCGTCAATTTCAAATGCCGCATACAATTATGACTGCACTGTCAACTGTTCCGCTAGGAGAGATGTACAAATAGGGGCCATGGATGAAGTTTGCACTTTTTGCAACGCAAAAAAGTGGGCCGGTGAGCAACCTGGGCTTTGTTGCTCTGGGGGCAAAATCAAACTCCCTT
Source organism: Acanthosepion esculentum (assembly GCA_964036315.1). Classification (NCBI taxonomy): domain Eukaryota; kingdom Metazoa; phylum Mollusca; class Cephalopoda; order Sepiida; family Sepiidae; genus Acanthosepion; species Acanthosepion esculentum. The sequence goes on along the minus strand of OZ038508.1, from coordinate 40,164,284 downwards.
CTTTAGACGAACCTCCCCAGCCGCTTCTGGGTACAACTTCGGAGTCAACGCATTTTCTTGAAGCAATACGGAAGTACAACTGTTGCTTCCAGATGACGTCTTTTGGTGCGAAGGCTATTAGTGAGAGGGGGATGCCTACTTTCAAAGTGCAAGGCCAGGTTTACCACTTAACGGGATCACTTTTGGCTGATCAGGGAGAACCACCTCAGTTCCTACAAATTTACTTTCTCGCTGACTACAACAAGCAGGTTGATGCGCGTCTCGGCATTCTGCCTAGCGATATTTCCGTCGGTCCCCGTAGAGACATTCTGTTCCGTCTACAAGACATACTTCACGAAACTAACAGTTACATCCGAAGCTTAAAGTTTGCGTTGCAAAACAACTCTTCGCCCTCTTTCAGCGTTGTCATCGATGCAGACAGACGGCCTCACGGTGAACATGAGCATCGCTTCAATGCTCCTGCATGTAATGAAGTCGCCGTAATCATCCACGTTGAGGAGCATAACTGCCGTGACATTGTCATAAGGTACCGGGGCGGTGGTCTGCGCCGCATCAGTGAAATCCACCGTTCATATGACTGTCTCCAGTACCCGCTTCTTTTTCCATACGGAAGCGATGTGTACCACTTCAAAATCCCAATATACCAGCAGCGATTCCATGTCGACCTCAAAGACGGTCTCCTGTAGGGCTTGGTTAGGGAGGGTGAATTTAACCACTTGCACAGGTGCCGTCAACCATTTCTTCAATTCGCTGTTGACGTGGCTGCAAAAATGGAGTCGGAGAGGTTAGGATTCATCAAGTTAAACCAATCCAAACTTAGAACCGACTCCTATATTCACCTTCGTGATGGTCTGCGTTCTGATGGTGACCCACGCAATCTCGGCAAACCGTGCATTTTGCCTTCCTCTTACACTGGTGGCCCTCGATACACGCATGAAAGGACACAAGACGCAATGACCTATGTCCGTCATTACGGGAGGCCTGATTTGTTCGTCACGTTCACGTGCAATCCGAAATGGGTTGAAATCACACGCGAACTTTTTACAGGTCAGCAGTACTCACACCGCCCTGACCTAATTGCCCGTGTTTTCCGGTTACAGCTGAGTAAGCTTATGGATTTAATCCTTAAAGGGCAAGTCTTCGGACACGTTAAGTGTCATATGTATACAGTGGAATGGCAGAAACGCGGTTTGCCTCATACCCACATTCTGCTGTGGCTCAACGATAAGGTTGACGCAAACAAAATAGACGATTTTATTTCTGCTGAAATTCCAGATCCTGCGCTGGATCCTTTGCTCCACGAAATCATTAAAAACAATATGATACACGGCCCCTGTGGCGCGAATTACGAAAAAAGGTCATGTTGGTCAAGCGGCCCCACTTGCGCAAAGGGTTACTCCCGTAAGTTTATCCCAGAAACGCAGACTGCGACGGATGGTTACCGACTGTACAGACGTAGAAGCCCCGCTGATGGCGGCAGAACTGTGACAGTTAAAGGGCACACTCTGGACAATCGTTGGATGGTGCCTTATTTCCCGCTGCTGTCCAAGACTTTTGGAGCCCACATAAACGTTGAATACTGCCACTCGGTTAAGTCAATAAAGTACATCTGCAAGTACGTTAATAAAGGAAGCGATGCTGCCGTTTTCGGTATCCGGCGCGACAATTGCGTTGACGAGATGGCCGATTACGTGGCTGGACGCTACCTCAGTAGTAGCGAGGCCTTTTGGCGAATTTTCGGATTCCCCATACACCAAAGGGCTCCAGCCATTGTGCATCTTAGAAAATGGACAGAGGATGTACTTCACCGAACAAAACGCCCAGCAGGTTGCGGATAACCCTAAAGACACAACCCTAACGGCTTTCTTTAAATTATGCTCAACAGATGCTTTTGCCAAAACATTGATATGCCCCCAAGTCCCGTCCTACTAAGTGTGGTCAAACAACCGGTGGGTTCGGCGAAAGGCTGGCGACCCTGTCGAGGGTTATCCCAATGTAAGGTTTAACTCTTGCCTTGGACGCGTTTATACTGTGCCCTCAGCCAGCAGGAGTGCTTTTACCTCCGCCTTCTACTTCATGAAATTGCTGGGCCAACGAGTTTCACAGATATTCGCACTGTCAACGGCATAGAGTGCCAGTCTTATAGAGAGGCATGCTTCCGTTTGGGATTGCTTGAAGACGACTCCCAATGGGATGCAGCCATGGCGGAGGGTGAACTTCTCAGAACGCCATCACGGCTTCGAACGCTGTTCGCCACTTTCCTTATGCGATGCGAACTAAGCGATCCTCTGTCGCTCTGGCTAAAGTACAGAGAATCCATGTCAGAGGATGTGCTGTTCTCCGTTCAGCGTAACAGCCCAGGAGTTGAAGGCGGTTTCACTGACTTCATATTCAACAGAGCACTGGTGGCCCTAGAAGATGTTGTTTTCGAACTGGGAGGTGCTTCTTTACTAACTTACGGTTTACCAACACCGCTCAGAGACGGTTTTGACACTGTACCAACTGAGTTATTGCGGGAAACATCCTACCCCATCGAGGGGCTGAACGCATACATTACCGAAAACGAGCCCAAACTTCTACCTGATCAGAGGGTTGCTTTCACTACCATAACAGACAGGGCAAACGGCTCCAGTGGAGGTATATACTTTTTATGAGCTTTTAGCCGTGATGTTGACTGCGAATGAAGAGAAGGCACTTTTTCATTGCAATTGAGGCGCTCGGCCGTACGGCGACCCCGGTCCGGTTCCATGAGCTCTCAGCCGTGATGTTGACTGCGACTGAAGAGATGGCACTTCTCCATTGCAATTACGATGCTCGGCTTTACGGCTACCCCCGTTGCGGTTTTAAGGGCTCTCAGCCGCGATGTAGATAGTGACAGATCACAATAAAGGAAGTTATATCACAGACATTTTCTTACCATGACACCCCGTCACTGTTCGCTCTTCTTTAGGTTTTACGGTTCTGCTTTGTGGTCGTGGCAGCGCCGTCTTTTGGGCATAAGACGCGTCTTTTAGTTAGACAAGCGGTTTGTTTGTGATGGCGCACGGCACATATTTTATGTCTATGGCTTCCTCACGGCACGTTTTCCCTTCAATCCCTATGTATGTTACAACTGAATCGTGGTTTCTTGACTACTTACCACAAGTGCTTCCGGTAATGCTTAACGGTCCAATTGGTTAAAGCAGTAACTACTGCCAGCTTTTACTCACAGATGTCTTAGTAATGGCAAATGACTGATGCTACAACGGCTTTCCGTTACTTCCTTCGATACCTTCGAATACTTGGGCCTGCATGATGTCTGCTTAAACTTTGTGTGCATTGCGTTTCAACGTTTTGTAGAAACTTAGTTCCTGTCGACTTACAAAGCACATCTTTCAAAGCAACAGCCGTCCCCAACTCTTACTGTTACATCCCCGGGCAACGCCGGGCTCTACTGCTAGTATATGATAAAAAAAACCCTTCAAGAATAGAAAGTCTCTCCGGCCTAATGTTAGCTAGTAAATTTAGTTTTGAAAAGTCGCGTAACTTTCAATTTTTAAGTAATTATTCGAAATCCAGATTTGAGGATTAAAGTTGATTGGAAAGCAAGAAGCCGAAAAAGAATTCCACAAGCAAGGGAATAAATTGTTAGCACAGAACTTTCAACTGCGCCATTATGAGACCTTGTCGGTAATTTAGTACTACGCTTAAATTCATAAATTCTAGATATCAAAGAAAAGCTTACCAGAGCAATTACCATGAAAATATTTATAGAAAAGACTGGGGATTTATGTTGCGGCGGTGGGAAAGTAACTGAAGATGAGATGCCAGAGTATCAATAAAATTGCAAAGCATTCTTTGGATTTTATCAAGAATATCTAAATACATAACAGAAGCACCAGACCAGATATGACAATAATGTCTACTGCATGAACGAATGGTAGACAGCAGTTTTGTCTTGAAGGCGTTAAAATTAACAAACCATTCCTTACCTCGGTTAAGAGTCGACAACTGTCAAAATGTGCATTTTTTTCTTCGTGGAAGAATTCAATGATACTTTGTACGCATTTCTTTTAACCGAAAAGGAGCACAGATAAATAGTGTTGTTTTTTATGCATACTATGATAGTAAGGGAATCATGCCTGCTCGACTGGCTATGGCAACGTGCTCAGAAATTGAGATCTTTTCTGTTAGTTCACCCCAAAATATTAATTCACTCCGAAACAAAAAGAATCTATATTTACTAAAATTCACATCAAATTCTCCCAGAGCGAGGCCCTTCCATTGCACTCAGGTTGGATTGATCTTTGCGATCGCCCAAAATGTGGGCGATTCTGGTGCTATATTTCTAAGTGTGGAGATCTACGTCCTCGTTCACCTCGACAAAAAAGCTAAAAACAGATTTTTTTTCCTTTTTTAAATTGTAAAATATTCCTTGTTAGTACCATCCGCACTTACGAAATGTGAATGACTCCCTGCTTTTTGGTAATTTTTTATTTTGAGTGTTGGAGTTGTTGCAAGGCAAGCTAAACAAATTTTGGTTTAAAATTTATAATATCTTGGGGTGAATTAATATTTGCGATAAGTAACTTTACATTATTTTGGGGGAATTAACAGAGAAGATCCTTTTGTTTTTATTGATAATATACACAGAAAAGTCCAAAAATTTAATTAAAAAAAACAATGAAACTTTGATTTAAATTTATAATTTCTTGGGGTGAATTAATATTTGCGATAAGTAACTTTACATTATTTTGGGGGAATTAACAGAAAAGATCCAGAAATTGTTGTACAAATGCAAGTAAAAAACAAAACACATCTATTCAGCCATCATCCTGATCATTTATGAAAAAAAAGATGCTGAAGAACGGGTATTGTAAGTCTTTGGGTATAGAGGAAGACTTCATCATCCTACGTGTTGTTTTTTAACTCGTGCGTAGACATCAACACACAACCTTCAGCCATTTTGCTAAATAAGAACTGAAATGAGCATTACGTCTTTTTCTTTTATTGCTATCAGCCTTTTTATCGCTTCACCACATGCAAGGCAATAGTCTCACTAAAACGCAATAAGTTATTGAGGGAGGCGGAGAAAATGAGAAGACATTAGTAATGAGAAAAGGCAATAAAAGAACAGATTCCAGGATTGATGTTGGACTTAACTTCTTGAAAATCGTAGGTGACCGGGAAAAAAGAAGCTGGAAGAGAGTTCTACAGGCGATAAGTGCGAGAAAAGAAACTGTTAGAATAGAACTTCCGAATGCATTCAGCTATTTAAACACTAAAACAATGAGATCTAGTTGCCAATCGAGTACTATGATTAAATTCATACGATCGAGGTACCAAGGAGGAAAGCAATATTTATTTTGTTTTGATACAAAAATGTGGTACAAAGCCAAAAGAGTGAAAGGCTGGTTTTCAATCTGTCTTATCTTAAACTTAGCTGCGATTACTGACTCAAACATACCACAGTATTCCTTACACCAAAACAACACATTCTTACTTACCATTCTTACTAGAGTCACCATAATACCTGAAAGTTTCTATGTAGTCTTAACTAGTTCCCGTATATACAATTTGTCTGGGAGAGTGGAATAAAACATTTAAAAATGAAATTCCAATAAATATTTACAATGAATTCAATTCATATACAAGAAACTAAGCAAAATAGTGTTAGTACCCACCTCCTTAAATGTGGCAGAACAATCAGTTAGCTGGATTAAATTAATGCCAAGGAGGAAAGTTCATCAGAACAATTGACATGAAAATATTTATAGAACAGAGGGAAACTCCGTTACGATGGTGGGATAATGACTGAAGCCGAGATGCCAGGTCAGAACCGATAACATTACAGACCGTTCTTTGGATTTTGTCAAAAATATATTTTTTTATTCTTGAACTCGTTCTAGTCTGAGAGTGTTGTTTGAACCATACTTGAGTAGTTCATTTTTTTTCAAAAGATCTTGGTTATATCATTATTTTCTCTTCAAGTTACATGTGATATCCAGTTCTGTTATTTTTTTTATAATTCTTTGTGATTCTGTAGAGCCAGTCCACGAGGTTTGAAGAAGGAGGGTTTTCTCTAAGACCTATAGTATTCATTCACTTGAAACAATTTTTAATCATTGACAGTGATGATTCTACGGGGAACGACCAGAAGGGGCCAATGTCCCCACACCGAAATTTGGCTGGCCCTCGAATCCCCCCCCCACCTTTTCTAAGTTTTGTAGAGGAAAAATCAAAGCAGACAAATTACACGGTTCTCCTAGTATTGACGTTAGTATTAATTCTTTGATTTTGTTTTCTAGTTAACCTCCCTTGTGGTCCAACAGCTTGAGAGCGGAAAAGAGGGCAAGAATAGATTAGAACTTCACTACTATGAATGAAAAGTTATTCCGTTTAATTTAATGAAGTAACATACTTATACTAAAATTTATTCCTAAGTTGTGTATACGATAGTGGTGTAGTATGAAAATAAAGACGCCGCTTGAATTTGCCCCCTTCCTCCGCAACCCCCCTCCCCCAAAGCCCCCCCCCACTTTCAGAGTTCCAGAATCGCCACTGATCATTGATCTGGGAAAACAGTTGTATACAGCTGACAGTTTACATATTTCTGAACAGATTGAGCGTCATGCATGACATCCATATGAGCCTCGATCTGACGAATCTATTTAAGAACATGGCTAGAGTTCTTGGGTTATGGTTTGGAAACATCTTGCGATGTTTAACAAAACTACCGCCATCTCAATCTCTTCTATATTCAATTTTCTTATCTCCTATACTAAATTCATTATAACTGATCCATACATCGAGGCATTTGAAGTGTTTAGTATTTACTAATTCCACATCCCGAATTTTTAGAAGGCATTCAATTTCAGATCATAGTTTTTGTTTTGGAAAAGTTCATCTTGAATCTTGTTTCTTGGAACACTTGGTAGAGAATATTGAAAGAAGAAAGAAGAGCTGTGATCGCTTACGTCCTGAAAGGATATGGCATTAAAATAAGTACAAAAAAGCATAATAAATAGATAACTAAAGACCAAGCTTCAATCGTTATGAAAAAGACAACTTCAAAGTACATAAGCTGATGAGAAATAAAGCAAACAGCGCTAAGTTGTTTAAGTTCCGCTTTTTTTCACTCGATAAACTAAAGCTTGAAATTAAATTTTCGACCGAAGTAAAGAATATAGTTTTCATTGATTTTGCAAGTGCAAGATGTAAGCTAAAACATCCGCTACTCATTTACAGTCAGATATCACATGTAAAGGCAAAAATAAGCCAGTAACCTTACCCCAATTTGCTGTGAGAACTGATAGGAGGGGAAATAATTTCTTTCCTTTTCCTTAGCCTCATTCTATTAAACTCTCACTTGCTCTATTCTCTTCAGATTGGGTTGAACTGGTTTATTTTATAACGTATCGGCACATGTGGGGGCATTTAATGTTGAAATTACTCTTTTTTTTATCATCATTATTATTATTATTATTATTATTATTATTATTATTATTATTATTAAAGTCAATAAGATTTACATAATCCAAGGATAGGAAAATATTGATTTTTATATTAGGATTCCAGGAATTTCTGTCGCCCAGGTTTTATATAGTAAAAATTCAAACATCCGAATTTTAAACAATAATAAAATAAAAATAAAGAAAACACGAGTATACCTGTTAAATAAATCATTTGTAGTTATAAACATATATAGATGAATTGAAAAGAGTCAAAAAGTAGTAAACATAGTATTTAGTTGAGTTAAAGCCTTTGCGTGGTTGACCCATAGAAAAATCTGTGGTTTAGAAAAGACTTTGATCATCAGCGAAGATTCACTGACCGTCCGAGCTGTTGGAGATTATTCGTTTGAAATCACCGATACATGCTGGCAGGGGTGAAAGAAAAAGCTATGTGCGCCATGTCTTCTCGTGTGTTTGAACGAATTGGAGACAATCGCATCTCTGCTACTGAAAGTCGAAATCTGTAAAGTTTAATAAGAAATCTTTCCCGAAAGTAGGCTCGAGTAAAATAAGGTTTAGTTTTCTTTAATTGGTCAAATATTTCACAAGTTGATGTCAATCTCTGACCAATAGAAACTTCGATTTAAACGGTGTTTTTGTATTGTAGAATCTTTTTGGAATGTTTGTAAATATTGTCTGTTATCGGGCAGAAAATATTGGGTAGAAATATAGTATTGTTTTAATATGGTATGTATGTGGCTACGTAATTCTGTTGGGAATATGGCTTATTTCCTATAGGGTCGATAAGCATTGAATTGGTTCAGGGTTCATTAAGTTTGTAAACATTTGGGCAAGTTTGGAAATAGGTAAATATTTATCATTTATATTTGAGTTTGGAAGCATTTGCTTTGTTCGTGGATAGCTAAATATTGGCTGTTTATCATTGAGTCTGTTAGCATTTACTTGGTTCGGAAATAAATATTGGTTGTTTATACTTGAGTTTGAAAATATTTACTTGGTTCGGGAGTAAATATTGGTCGTTTATAGTTGGGTTTAAAAGTTATAGTTGAATCTGAAGGTATTGGTATGAGAATAAATATTGGTTGTTAAGTCTGTTAGCATTTACTTGGTTTCGGGAATAAATATTGGTTGTTTATAGTTGAGTTTGTTAGCATTTACTTGGTTCGGGAATATTGGTTGTTTATAGTTGTGTTTGAAAATATTGGTAGGTGACCCTTTAAGTAAGTGGGGAAGTCTTAACTTTCTGTTGGAGGTAATGAAGTCGGCATATTCTAGACCGTGTTGACAAGGCAGATTCTCTTCGGGGAGAGATGACTAACGGTTTAATCTCGCAAGCCATTAGTAATGATTCACATTTACTAATTATTATATTTAATCTTAATATACTGCATTCCGCATACGATGATGTGCTATGACGTCACACATTCTATAAAGTTAAATGCTGTAATTTAATATTCAGCAGCTGTACATTTAGCTAACAGCAGAGCCCCCTCCACCTCGTAATCCTGAAGATAACAAACAAAAAGCCCAAAGTCTTGTCATAATTTCGGAATATTCTTCGTTCACATTCGAATTTGAAACAAGAGTATTTTTTAACCATTTCACTTCAATCAAGGCGGTGATGTTTACTAAGGTGCACGGGGTTACTGGAAGTGAAATAGAATGAGAAGACTTTAGTGAAGAGAAGGGAGGAGAAAAGACAATAAAACAATAGGCTTCAGGAATACAGAAGACCGCGATTGGTGTTGCATTAAAATCTTTAAAGATTGTAGGTGGCAGGGAAGAAAGAAATAGGAAGGGATTTCCACAGGCAAGAAGTGCGAGGAAAGAAAATATTAGAATAGAACTAACGGTTGCATCTAGCTAGTTAAACAGTAAAACGGTGAGACCTAGTTGCCAATCTAGTAGCTCGTTTAAATTCCTGCAGTCAAGACACTAAGGAGGAAAGTATATAAGAACAATTGCCATGAAAATATTTATAGAAAAAAGAAGAGGGAATCCATATCACGTCGGTGAGAAAGTGACTGGTCGAGATACCAGATGAGGATTGATAACAGTGCAGACACTTCTTTGAATTTTACGCAAAACGAGGATCTACCTGTCTAGAGAACGAACATACCAAAAAGATTTCCACAGCTTGACAAAAGTAAAATAGGTTTGTGTAGATGAGTAACATTGTAGTTACCTTTTCGCTAGGGATTTGTTCTCTTACACAGACAGTTTTGAAATAGAGAGATTTATCCAAATGTCCGGTCATCGTATGCTGAAAAGTTCTCGCTCCAACACATTTCTTCAAATCGGAACAAATAGAAAAACACCAGGAATAAAAGAAAGAATGAAAGAAAAAAAGAAAAAAAATCGCTGTTTGGTCGGATCGAGAACGTTTCAGCATCTTTCGTACAACTTTGATAAGATAATATTGTTAATGAATTTATTGAATTCATATGGAAACGCAAAAATATTATTATTTTTTAAATTATGAAAACATCCTACTAAAATGTCCCTTTGTATAGATCTGATCTAGAATCGAACTCTCCTAGCCACGGACGTCTTTCGTATAGTAAAAACGTTAAAATTTCACTTTCTTTCTGTCGTGCGACGATAGCTTGTAGCAGAATCTGTAACTGATGCCAAATCAGATAAAACAATCAGATGTCTAGCCATACTGATGAGCTGTGATACAGCGAAACATTCTGTCTGTGGATAATATATATATATGTGTGTGTGTGTGTGTGTGTGTGTGTGTGTGTGTGTGTGTGTGTGTGTGTGCACAAATGAGAATAAAATTCCACTGTTCGTAGCATTTACTTTTTAAAAAGTGCCCAATACAAAGTAGAGCAATATATTATTACTATTTTTTATTATAAGAGATTATAATATACAAAAACATGTTGAAATCGCTACATAAAAGCTTTCATCTTTCAATACTTTGATTGTACTTCTCCAGGTGATGGTAAGTAACTGATGATTAAATGATTTTTAAGAAAATTTCAAAAGCAAATGAATAAAGACTAGATTATTTCCTTATCACCTGAAGAATATCAAAATAATGAAATATGAAATCTTATGTGTAGCGATTTCAAAATGTTTATATTATAATCTCTTATAATAAAAAATAATATATATATATATATATATATATATATATATATATATATATATATATATATATATATATATATATATATATATGTTTGGGGGTGTATAGTTATATATATGTACACATGTTTTTCTACTTGTACTTTTCCTCTCTCTCTACATGATCTCTACGTTGATGTAAGTTTTTAAGATTCTCCGTTGCAACATTTAGAAAATTTATCATCCTAATATTATTGTGCTTGTTCCTCCCTGCGTTAGTTCGCACGACCGTTATGTCCTGCCAATGCCTCATGAATAATGGACTATTCCGTTTTGATCGCGTGGAAAGAGTGGAAAAGACGCTACTTTGTTTTAGTGAGAAAGTGAAAGAAAGCAAGAAAGAAAGAAGGGAAGATAGAAGTGTTTAACGCCTCCTACCAATGCCTCATAAATTCAGTTTTGATAAACTATACACATACCAGAGACGTTACTTAGGTTCAGTGAGAAAATGAATAAAAAAGAAAGGAAAGATTGAAGTGTTTATCGTCTGTCAGTGAAATGGAAAAAAGTTAACAATTCCAAATCTTTTCATTTGTATCCACTTCTTAAAATGAAAACCAATATTCATATTTATGATTATTATTGCAATATTTTGTTAAAGTTGTTAAGCGATGAGAAAGAAAAACGCACGCCAGCCTAGCGGCTGCGTTCCAACTATACATAGACTACATCTTTGGACACCTCGATGCGGTGTAATGGTTAGCGAGCTTTTCTCGCTAGAATAATTACGACTGAGTAGTGAGTTCAATCCTCATTGGGTTCTCCATACTTTCAGCCTTGTGCCACATCTAAGCTACGCTTGGAAAATCAATAAGTAGACTACATCTTAATGCCAGAGTTGAAAAGCTGTAAAAGAGACTAGGGAGTGGAATGCATGCTTTTTTATAGGCTTAATGAGCGCTCCATCGAGATGATTTATTTATTTTTTTAGCAAAGTCAAGTGGTATAATCTACAAGCTTACTCAACCATTAACGTAAGAATTAAGATTCATCAGAATATTAAAATAGGAAAACCGTGAAATTTTCACGGGTTAAAACTAGTGTGTATATAATTGGTCCCTAACTCATAGTTGTTATAGCCCAGTATTGTCTAGACATGCCAGCGGTCGAATTTTGGCAAAATCTAGGACTAGGATTCTGAGTGTTGATTTTCAAGACAGGCAGAAATGCAATAACAACTCGCAACACAGTCTATTGCTGTCCTAATAATTTTTTCTGACAAAAAGTCTCCGCATGGGTTGATCCATTGTTTAACATTTCTTGCCGTGTTTTCTCTTAAAAATTCAGCGATCCATCTGCTTTCTTTTGTCGGAGTTAGCTCCTCCTCAGTTTCCTTAATCCTTCAACAGGGGTCTCTCTCCCCTGGCTATAAATACTGGCTGACCCTCTCTCTCTCTCTCTCTCTCTTTTCGACTCAGGCCTTGGGCCGCTACCTCGCGCGGAGGTGAGGCAAAATCTCTCTCTTTTTCACTTAGGCCAATATGTGACCTCACACAGATACAGCGTTTCCCAAATTCAGGGAACGCGCTAAGAACAATACACGTACGTACGAACACTTACAACACACGCACATAATTTCTCCATACAAACTCTACGTAACTGTTCATGTCTTTGTGTATCTCGTTATTAATATATATTTGTTTACCCATGTATATAGGTCTTGTTTGTTTTCTTTGTCTTCTTTGGACTTAAAAGTCCGACATTCCCATGTAGCTGGACCGGCCAGCAGGAAATTTTAACCTTCTGATATCTCTTCACATCTTCCCCCCCACGGTCCGCTACACTTTCGACTTCTTTAATATGGATTCTGTTTGAAAGACACAACATGTCACAGTACACGAAGTATGGGTTTTTTGTTCTCTTCTGTATTCCATAAATGATTAAATACTTCAAATGGAATTAAATGTACAATGTTTACAGCAAGCGATTCTATCTTTTCAGGAAGTGCATTTATGACGGACTCGAGCAGCGATTAAAAGCCAATCGAGAGATAACGTTCATCGTGTAAAACAGATCGAAACAGACAAATGAACGTCGTTAGAGGATAAGAAAATAATTTGTCAAAATATACTATGTATCAGGTCATCTTAAGTGGTTTTACGAGATCGATATGAACTGGAAATGAAGTACTGAAACCATCTGCACAGAAGGAAATGCTCTACGTTCAGAAATCCATTTTTTTACAAAACAATTTCATTTAGAAGCACGGGTATTGAACACAAACAAAACTGGCTTATAAATTAACTCAGAGAATAAAGGAGCTGTTCCCCATTGAATGAGTCAAAAGTATTTGTTCCAAAAAATAATATATAAATTAGCTCCATTGTTTTATAACTGGCGTTGCTACTGTTAACTATGATATCACTAACCAGTATTTAATTGAGAGCGCAGCAAATTGTCCTCTCTTATTTTATATTCTCGCTGGCAAACAGGAAGTAAGATCTCGGCATCCTCCGAGTGGTTGCAGTACTGAGGCCTCCATAGGACGTAAATCATTTGGAATTCGTTGAACTTCAATGACGTGTTCACAGTGTCGTACTAGACAATATTTCTCGCCAGAATCTTACACATTTATAAATCTAACATTCGTCCATGCATTGAATATTGCTGTCACACCTGGTCTCGTGCTTCTGCTATGTATTTAGTCTTTCTTGATAAAATCCAAAGAAGAATCTGCAATGTTATTGGCACTGACCTGGCATCTCGGCTTCAAGCCCATTCACACCGGTGTAACGTAGCTTCCCTGTGCCTATTCTATCAATATTTTCATGGTAATTGTTCTGATGAGGTTTCTTCTTTAGTGCATAAACATTATGAATTTAAGCGCAGTACTAGATTGGTGGCAAAGTCTTACAGTTGAAATGGTTAGATGTAATCATAAATTCTGTGCTAACAGTTTTTTCTCTCGTACTTCGCAATTGTGGAACTTCCTGCTTCTTGCCAACTTCAACAAATTAAATACAATGTCAATCGTTATCTTGTCTTCTTAATTACTGTTCTTTCATTGTTCTCTCTCCTTAATATGTTTTCTTATGTTCTCACTAACTCCTTGCATCTTGTGGCTTTATTGTCTTGCTTGGGACGAAATGATTATAAAAATCTGTAACTTATCCGCTGAAAGTGTATTCTCCTGAAAGAACTTTCTCCAAATGACACATACTGTATAAGAACCTCCATTGTATTTTCATTGCACTGTCTGGAATTATATATTTCAGAACAAAATTTTGATCCAAGCAAAAACATTTGATTAGTCCTTTGCATTAATGACTTTGAACATTGTACAATTTGATTGTGCTTCGAGCAAATATTATATTTTATTTGTATAAAATAATTACTATGCGTTCACTATTCAGATATTTGCATTTTAAAATAAACCATGCTCGACTTGCCGATAGTGTAACGACTTTTTGTGCTGAAAAGGGAATCGGCAGGCCGAGTTCAAATTTCGGTCGATGATGTTGCATTCACTTCACACTAATACCTTCGGGAAAGGCATGAATACATCTTTCTCCTCCCAGCTATAAGTTAAATAGCTGTTTAAACCTGGATCTTTTATTTTGGGAATGCAACTAGTCTGAATTAAACCCTATGCAGACGGTTCTCCACAGCTTCCTTTTTAAAAATATATGTAAACTGTCCATTGCCATATTTGTTCCTGGGAAATATTGTGGAGTGGTTTCCTGTTGGCTTCCCTGTTGTTTGGAATTCGACTGTGCTGTGCTCGAAGCAATCCAATCGCGGAACGGCTGTGTAGAAAGGTGTAGTAATTAGAAGAATCAAAAGATTGTGGATATTTCAAGTGATGACGGCATCTGTCAACAGAGACTTTGTGATGAATGTGATTTTGAGTTCATAAATCATTATCACAGCCATTTTTCATAGGACGTTTCGAAGAAGAAGAAGAAGAAGAAGAAGAAGAAGAAGAAGAAGAAGAAGAAGAAGAAGAAGAAGAAGAAGAAGAAAAAAATGCTGCCATATTTGGTCCGGTGTTCCTACTATTTACCGAGAGCTCCTTGATAAAATCCGAAGAAGAAACAGCAATATTATTGGCCCTGTTCTGGCATCTCGGCTTCAATCCCTTTCACACCGCTGTAAGGTTGCCTCCCTGTGCATTTTCCATAAATACTTTCATGGTAATTGTTTTAGCCCTTCGAATTTAAGCGCAATACTAGATTAGCGACGAGGTCTTATCAATTTACAGTTGGGTTGGCTGGATGTAACTGTAAATTCTATGCTAACAGTTTTTTCTCGCATTTTTCACTTTTTGAACTCGATTCCGTATCCATGCTTTCCAGCCAACCTTTTATCTACAAAAATTTGAACGCAATATCAATCGCTATCTACTGTCCTCCTGATTACTGCTTTTTTGCTCTCGCTCCTTAGTAATGTTTCTGTTTCTAACTCTTCCACGCCCAGTAAACCCTTGCATCTTAGTGGCTTTACTGCCTTGCTTGGAGCGAATTCGATTAAAAAAATATGTATATGAATAAGTATTTTTCTAATATATTACCCGGCTGATGATAATAAAAAAAAATTGGATAGCAATCAATACGTTTGAAAGTTTACGCTGTTACAATCGATGGTAACAGCTAGAAAAACTATTTCATTATAAGGAAGATTATTTTAATTTTTAAAGAAAAAGGGACCAAAATAATTATTGCTGCCCATCATCTCTTACAATACAAACTGAATCATAAAGTGGCCTCATAGTTTCCCACCGGAAATATATGCAAGAAGACCTATCCATGCGCGACGTAAGACTACAAATGCCCCGATAATTATGCGACTGTTGACCAGTGCAGCCTCTCTAAGCGCTACCAAAGAATTCGGGTTCCTTACTACCAGTTGGTGTAGAGCAGTCAGAAAATTGCCAACCCGGTACCCTCAAAATGAAAAGTCGCAGCCACTGATCAGTCAGATCACCAAACCATTTCGATGGTTAAATCATTAAGGTCTTGGGAGAAATGAACCGGTAAACTGCATCCTAAAAAGGAAACAAGGGCTAAACCTCTACTCCTGTTCAACAAACATAAAAGGGGCACAGGTCGAACCTACCTACTTCTATTAATCAGTTCACAACACCGTAGGCTGGGCGCTTTTATCGAGACACTCTTTGGGACAAGGCTCTGGATCCGTTCCAGAACTGGTGCTTTTGCTATTTATTTAGAGATTCTTGACAAAATACAAAGAATAATCCGTAGTTTTATCGATCTTAAACTGGCATCTCGGGTTCAATCACTTCCACACCGATGTAACGTAATATTCTGCGCCTTTTCTATAAATATTTTATGGCAATTGTTTTAATGAGCTTCTCTCTTTGGTACCTCGACTTTACGAATATAAGCGAAGTACTAGATTGGCAATTAGGTCTCATCATTTTGCAATTGAAATTGTTGGATGGTACCATAAGTTCTATGTAACAGTTTCTTCGCTCGCACTTCTCGCTTGTGAAACTCTTTTTTGGTTTCTTACTTTCCATTCAACATTTACTTTCAAAAATGTAAATGCAATGTCAATCGTCATCTTCTGTCTCTTTTAATCCTGTTCCTTTATTGTTCTCTCTCCTTAATAATGTTATCTTTTTCTCAGATTCTTTCACAGTCAGTAACTCCTTGCGTCTTAGTGGATTTCTCGTCTTTCTCGGGTAAAATGATTAAAAACAAAAATAAGGAAATTTTCCGTATTCATTGACCGAACATTTCGCGTTTCTGCCAGTTGAAATTTATAAAATCTATCTTTTAAAAAAGTTTTACATGAAAATTTGCTTTCTGTTATCGATCTTTCCAGTATTGATGGGAGTTTCCATCTTAAACTTTTGTTCAAAGTAGTGTGGAAAGTCAATATCTCTTCTAATAAGATATGCTATCCATTTTAGTTATTGCTACTGTTGAAAGTCTTCAAGTGATGTGATTTGTGTTATTTGGTTGTTTGTGATTCTGTAGCGCCAAACTATGAGGAATAATCATCTTATAGACCTACAGAGCTCATTCGCTTGGATTCATTTTTAAGCATTGATCTCTGAAATAATAGAACCAAACTTTGATCTCTTGGACTTATAGATTCTGTTGCTATAAAGTTTCAGCCGATTTATTGTGTAGTTTTTTTCTGGTATCGAATTCGTAAGGAAAGAAAGAAAGACCTATTTACGAAATAGAGGTTTCTTTATGTCATATAGGACATAAATGAATGAGTCTGCCCATTATCTATCTATCTATCTATCTATCTATCATATTGGACATGGGTAAATAGCAGGACAGACCAGGTTCAGTAGACTTGCATGGCAACTGGTCTACCGCAGAAAGAAATGGCAACCCACTGCGGGAAAAAAATCTGCCTCATCAGTCATGTATCGAAAGATACATGATCGCCTAAGCATGTTTCACGCGTGGCACATAACTGACTGACTGGAGGAAAGAAAGAAAGACCTATGTACGAAATAGAGGTTTCTTTATGTCATATAGGATATAAATGAATGAGTCTGCCCATTATCTATCTATCTATCTATCTATCTATCATATTGGACATAAATGAATGGAATCGTCCATTTATGTAAATAAGTGGACTTGAGAAGAGTCAGCATTAGGTGAATTGCTAATTACAACTTTTCGGCGGCCACTCTGGTCTCTTTATTGACAACATCTTTTTTATTTTATCTGACACCTTCGTGGATACCTTAATAGCCTCTTTCTTATTGGTGGGAAGTGGTTGAAGGACGGGTAGTCTTGGTTTTGCTCATTCTTACTGAATTTCGTGTAGTTAATCATGGGTTCGATTCACTTTGGAATTATTTCAAAACAGATTTTTCAACGCATATTGTTTTTAATTTTCTTCTCAACTTTTCAATTAATCTTCCTGCGAATTTCAACAATTACCATCCAGTTAGTAAACTCTCTCCTCTTCTTTCTTTCTTTCTTTCTTTCTTTCAATCTCTGGAGATCTCAGTATCACATATTGTATTTATTCCGAATGTTTCAAGTTGAATTGTTTACCTTTACTGCATATATGATCCATTATTGTACATAATTAGATTACAATAACATTTGTATTTCATATAAATGCTACCTTATGACAATTGAGATGTAGTAGAATGGAGGCATCGTATCATTGATTCGGAGGTGAGTCATAGATTGGTGGGGTTGGGCACGAGACTCTTGCACCAGTCTGCTTGTAGTCCTTTCTATTAATTACTTTTGCTGCTTCTGTTTTTTTGTTATCAGAAACAAAATTATTATTCGGATATTTCTTTTATGCGCCGTCTCCATTCAGGACATTGGCGATCATGGCTCTCGACAATTTCCTGTCCTTTTTAACGCTTAATAAACTTTATTTATTTATTTTGTTATCTCTCCCAAATCCTGTTCCTCCATCCATTTACTCAAGTTGGCGAGGTAGTTTATACGTTGTTTTCCTCGGCCCCTCTTGCCTTCAATCTGCCCTGTAAGTCTTAAATTTTCCAAGCCCGCCTTCTTCATTACGTGCTATAGAAATTTCAACGGTCTCTTCCTAATATTAAGTATAAGTGTCTTTTTGTTTCCATTTTTTATAAAAACATCGTCGTTGCTCACATGTTAAGCCCATGGCATTCTCAGCATCCTTCTGTAGAACCACATTTCTGATATTTCTAGTCTATTGTTCATTTGTGAGGAGATTGCCCAACATTCACTGCCATATAGGAGAACTGATATTGCATAACAGTTCAGTATTCTTTTCTTTGCCGCTAACGAATTTTTTCTGTTTATTAATACTTTGCTACGCTTTTGGAAGGCATATTTTGCTGTCGCAATGCGCCTTCGGATTTCAGTGTCGCACTTCCCTTCCTCTGTTAAAACATTTCCCAGATATTTAAATTGCACTTGTTTGCTTTTGGCATCTCCAATTTGTACTTTGCATGTTGGGCTGTTGTGATAACAACCATGCATTCTGTTTTATTGCAATTGATGTTTAGTTCTTTCTTCTCGCTTTCCTTCACTACCTTCTATAGGAATTATTGTAGTTTCCTTTCTATATTTGCTATCAGTACTGTGTCATCTGCATACTAAGATATTTATTGTATTTTCGGGCGACGGGGATATACTGGTCACAAGGATACATTCCCATTTTGATTTGTACAATTCTGACAATAAATATGAAGCAAAATAAAATTAATTAAGCTAGGCTGATAAAGAAAAACCTTCTGTTTCTAAGACGCAGGTTAAAGTTTCGAAACATTTCGTATAAAAAAATAATTGCGTCTTCGACCTAAAAAATTACCATAAATGGAATCCTGCTTTAACACGATGATTCATGTGGGTGATCGGTATTTACCAACCTACCCACAGAGATAGAATGTGACACAAAGTCGTTTTTAATGTGAGTGGTGGTGGTGGGGTGATATACACGTACATATAGGTCCAGGACAAATATTGATTGCCCCGCAACTAGTCACGTTGGCGTTACTCTCCACCAACACACTCTCTTTAGAGAGGTGTTGCTACAGGACTGGAATCGCTGGGATTAGGCCTCCTTTAAAGTTTTTTTTTCGTGAACTGTCCGAAGACAGAAACACGTCAGGGATGTGAAGAATAGATACTACACTTAGTATTTACTTGCTGCCCCACACTGGCAGGATGTGACACAAGGTCAGTAAAATTTGGCATGCACCCGGGCCAGGTTACAAAATAGCCCAGTTGCGTCAGTTGCGCTGGCATTAATATTACTACCGATCCCACTTCTTTAGTGCAATGAGGAACGTACTACTGCGGGCGGCTGTTCCCCGGAACCGGTCACCTCACAATATTTTTAATTTGCGCTCTGTCCGAAGAGAGAAACACAATTGAGATAGAAAATTAAGTTTATCGCCCGAAGGCAGATACTACACTTTGATCACATCCTTCAGGCCGAGGAGCAATTTCATTTAGCTGACTTTCACACTAAAGTACGATGTGAAATAATGCCTTTTATGTGGGGTACCCACACGCGTACAAACTGCCCAGTCCCGCGTCCATTGTCACGCTCACGCTGATATTACACCGACCTTATCTCTCTTAGTGCAATGAAAAAGGTGCTGTTGCAGGGTAGGAATCCCCAGAACGAGGATCCTTCTTCCATCTAAAATGACGAGAAAAAATACTACGTTTTGTTGCCGGTCCGAAGACCTAAAGGGTGAGGTGTGATTTGTGAGGTCGATCTGCTTTAGGTGCTGTATGACTATAGCTTCATATGGCGTGTGATGTAATGGAATAGCCTGTCACCCGCATGAGTGACTACACTATAGGTAGTAACTACCTATAAGTATCCGCAAGGCAACGGACTATAGAGAGTCTGGCTGGGATCTGAAGTCTAGCTGGAATCTTTTTCCAGCTGTGCTGGTCGAACTCTCTGTCTTCGGGCAGAGAAGAATCCAGACGAGGCTATACCGAAGAGCAGAGTCTCGTCCGGGGAGGTAGACAGACCCGATCCTGTTTATGCGAGGTCTACAGGGATTTTTTGGCCGAGCCTACGGGCCAGGGAACCACACATTAAATTCGGCCTTGTGCCACATGTGACTGCGTGGGGCAGTTGCTAGATACCATCTGGCTGGGATCTGACTTACGCGTGAACTACCGACCTTCCAATAGCAGCACTCACTGCTGGATTGATTTGCGACGATCGTGCGCATAACTTTTACCTTATTTCTTATTGTACTGGTTCTTACAATAAACCTTTACTTATTTTATCCAGTGTTTTTCAAGTATATATTCCTGTTAGCTCGGAATATAACAGCATATTAAATTTTGTAAATCTATTGGGCGTCTAATATTACGCAATATTACGCAAGGTGTAGTGCGTTCAATCCCCACTAGTTTCCCTTTTCTGCGCCAAATTAAACTAAACATTATAAATATTTACTTGTAAAGTACCCAGTGATGATCAAACTCGCTAATAATGACGTCCTTACGTAACATCGTCCTAACAGAGAACAGAGTAAATGTTTCGTTTATTAAAATACTGGTTCCCAGTTCAGATGTTTAACCACTGTGGCTTTCACAAAGAACGAAACACAACAGCTGCTTATTATCAGTAAAATTGTTTTTCTTTAAGATTTCGTTTATTTTATTTTATTTTTTTCTGTTCATTAATCTCTCCGTTCCCCACGTCCGTTATTCCGTCCGTTTCGGTCAACGGACATGACCCGGGACTGCTTTGCGTTGATAAAAAAAGGAATAAATAAAATAAGAAATAGTGTTTACGTGGTAGCAGAACGCGAAAAGACGACTTGCTTTAAAGACGATAACTTTAGTTTTCTCTTCTGTTCGAACTTCGAACAAATCCGATTAGCAAGGATTTCCATCACGCTTAGAGTCCTAAATGAGGCGAATTTTCGAACAAAATATATTTTTTTTCATTTGACAAAAAATAAAAAAAATGCTATAACACTGTCACTATACTACCATATTTGCAGTCGCACGCACGAAAATGTATAATTTAACAATTCCGTGTCGCCTAGCTTCTAGATCCAAATTCGAAAAAAAAAAAAAGCAAGAGAGAAATTTTAAAAGTATAACAAGAAAAATATTATTGTAAATGGTACTTCATTTTCTTCTATATGCCATGTACCCTCAGGACGTTCACGATCATAGTTCTCCACAACCTCACATCCACCATCTACTTACCTCGTTACTTTCCCCTGCCCCTTATGCCGCCGATATGGCCAGTATGTCAAATTCTCCAAACCCTCCTCCCTCATTATCACTGACGTGCAGAGGTTTGGTGATGTTTGATGATGCTCAAGGCCAACTCCTTGATTGTATGCCTCTTAAGACTTAAGTGGGGGAGCATATAAAGAGTAGTACTGAGAAATATGAGAAAGGAAGACATTTTAAATATGTAAAAACAGATGCAACATGAAATAAACACTTTATTCACATTAAATATAAATATATTTTTACTTCATTCTTTGATTGGATGCCCTCCCGATATGGATGCCCTGGGCCGTCACACCCAGTGCTCCCTCCTTTTGCACGCAACGCAACTGCTCATTATGTTATGCGTCCAAGAAATTTCAGCCATCTCTTTCAGATTCTAAGTAAAAGTGTCCTTTGTTTCCACTTTCTCTGACTAATTTGTTGCTTACGCGCTACGTCCAGGGTATTCTCAGCATCCTTCTGTATAATCGCATTTCTGTTGTCTACAGTTTTCACATGAAATATAAGAAGTAGTCTCCGTCGACGGTGGCATTTCTAGCAACCAGAAAGGTATCCAAGATTAATCTGTGTATAAAGGAGAGGGGGGCAAGAGATAAAGTTAATTTAAGGAGAATTCTTTTTAATTTTTATACTTCACCTCGCCAACTTTCAGAACTGCTTTTTAAAATATTGCCATAACACTTTATTAAATAAAATAGAATACTACTAAATCAAACGGTTTTCCTAACATTTGGTCGGAAAGTGGTAGGAGTAGCAATGCTGAAATAGTTCAAAAACAATCTCCATATATTTAATGTAGTTTAACTCAACTCGCGAACTTTCAATTCCTAGCTGTGAAACGTTATTTCACATGGAAATACTCATTATATTTCAGCCATTAAGAAGCAAGATTCGAAAAAAATTTATATAAAAATTATTGATATATATGTTGCGTTGGAGTTCAGAACAGACGCCAGGTTCGTTGACTGGGTGCAGTTTCACCCAGTCAAACGCTCTAAAAATTACCCTCTCGGCCAGATCGTTACTCACGAGTGAAAAACATAACAATTTCTAGCAGTAAACCAAATTTTATTCTTGGGATGTAACTTACTGTTATAAGCAAGCGAAGTAGAGATGAGGCGTAAGTGAGACGAGACCTGCATAGTTCAGCGGTCGTCTACCCTGTCCGTTCTGCGAGGCTTGCTTCTTTCCATCTGTGTGCCTTTTCACAGGATGGTCAGTTTTATAGATAACAATTTCCTTTGTCTTGTCATTTTCGTCTAAAAAATAATTAATATTCCTTCCGTGACTTTCTCTCTGTCCGAGCCTCTTGCTCTGTACTCTGAAGTTGACTCTACTTACTGTTAACCATCGGTCGAAAGGAAATGTTCCGTATCGAAATTTTGCGATAGGTCCCGCTTTTTTTCAATTTAACAAGACTAGCTTCTATTGCTACCTATAGAACCGGAGATATTTGGGTTTAAAATGTTGCTTGCAGTATATAATATGGCATGATGGATTACAGTTAACCTTCATCAAAATCAAAATAGCCAATCAGAAGCCGCCAGTTAGCAACAGGAAACTTTTTTCCTTTGATAAAAAAAAATAAAACAGGGGGGAAATGTTTCGCGTTGTTAACTGGCAGCTTCTGATTAGCTATATCAGTCACATGACCAACTAAATCCAGTAAGATTTTGTTGGGATTAACTTTAACCCATCACACTGTATTATATAGTGTAAGGAAGGAAAGGTTTAGCGGCCTAGTCAGGCTTGAAAAATGTCCGTTTTCCTTCAACTTACAGCCGATCTTAAGTCGCATCATTGTATATTAATCTGTATTCAAGCATTAACCTGAATATGGTATTGTATTTTTTTAAATTTAATTTTACACCATATTTCGTGGAGGTAATAAATTCATATTCTCTTAGTTTTCCTAGTAATGTTTCATAACATTATTCGATCATTTTTTTTAATGAGATGTTATCTACGAGCTCCCACCCTTAATTGGTGGCCTCAACGCGATTTGAACACACAACCGTCATTGTAATGTAATAATTTAATAATAGATAAGTAATATAGATTTTTTAAACGAAACACACCTAGATTTGAAACATTTGCCAAAAATCTACTAGTTATCTAATTTCATTAAGCTTTTCAGTACTTATTCCTTTATGGACGCTTTTAGTCATGAATAAAGTATTTTGCAAGAATCGTTTTTGGAAATAATTTGGTTTAGTTAATTAAAACCTTTTTATTTAATTCGAAATTAATGAACATTGTGTAATAGATTTAACGAATCTATTACACAATGTTCATTAATTTCGAATTAAAAAAAACAAGAATTCAAAAAAAAAAAAAACGAAAAAAATATGTGTAATCATAATTTTTCGGTAAACATGAACTTTCAACCCTGCAAAAAAAAACTAAAAACAAAAACAGAATCAAAAGGGCGGTTTTCCCATGACACCGCTTTTATTTTATCTACCTTAAGTCTTCGGCGATGTTTATTGAATTTATTGTTTTAAAAAGCGATGATTACAATTGTAATAAAACCTAAATATATGAGGAAAGTGAATTTATACATTTTTGTTCTTGAGAATCCACGACAAAAATATTAAATACTATATATTTATTAGTTTGTTTATTTACAGGAATACTTTTATATTTACAACATTCTAAAAGCAAATACAATTAATGCAATGCAATATTTATCATTTTTCCAATTTATAAAGAAATACATATGAAAACAATTTTTTATTCATAAATTTATAATCATTTACTAAATTATTAAAATTTGTGAAGCAACCTAAGTAGTGTGGAACGTCAGCACCTTGATTATGTCATTTTCTCTTTGACTTATATGAGTTATCCATTTTCGTTGTTGCCGTTGTTGAAAATCCTCAAGTAATTTGACACAGTTCTTTGTCTGTGATTCTGTAGCGCCAATTCGCGAGGTCCTAAGAAGAATTATCCTCTCTAAGACCCACGGTCTTTCTTGCTACCCTTCTTCTTCTATATTGGCACCACTATTGAATTTTGCCAGTCTCCTGGTACTTTTCTCTCTTCCCAAGCTTCCTGAAAGCTGATAGTGTTGAGGGGTCTCCTCTTTTTACACAAATGGACTCACCTAGGGTATACATATACTACTGCCAGTGAATACCCGTCAGTACGTTAAGTCAAGTCAGAGAGTAGTAGTGGAACGTTGAGTCGGTCGGTAGAATAACGTAGTGACAAGAGTCATAGTAACGAGCACTTTGACTCAGTAAGAAGTCATACAGCGATACGTCGATACCAAAGACTATATATATATATTTGTCTATTAACCCGCATTCCTGGAACTACTAACCTGTATTACCAGTTTGTATTATTACGTTAAGACATTTATTTCCTATATTCATTCTTGGCGTTTGTTATTATTTGATACCGGATTTTATGCCGGAATCCACAACAACTTGGCGACGAGGATGAGATTCGAACTCACGCGGGGTGAAGGAAAAATAATTCTTCCTCGTTTTCCACAATAGATAGTGAGCCACTATATTCCTGTTTCACTACAAGGAAGAATGGCTTCATTGTAATGCCATAATTTCCTGCTGCTATGCCCACTGACAGCAGGTACACAGTCCCCACATCTAGGGTTAGGCAAGGCTGCAATCTCTCTCTACTGTTCGTGATCTACATGGACCAGATTACAAAGGAGGCCAGTCCAGATCCTGAGGCACTCGGTGAACTCATGTTCGCCGACGACCAGGCAATGATGAACAACGGCAAGATCCAGCTGCAGGAACACACTGACCAACTCAACTCAAGCTGCGAGAAATACGACATGAACAGTGTCATTAAGACTGAGGTCATGACCGTCAGCAAGAGACCAGAAAAGCTGGACATTAACATCAATGGAACCCAACTAAAGTAAACACGTGAATTCAAATATCTGGGCAGCATATTTACCGAAAACGGCAAACTAGACAGATGACCTATGCTAGTCAGAAAGCCAACGCAGTCAGTTACCAACTTTCTCCTCTTCTAAAACATCATAGCATTTCCATGAGCACCAAGGCAAATCTCATCAACGCCATTTTCCTACCAACGCTGACATACCAGTGTCACACTTGGCCCCTAACAAAAACCCTTGAGAGGAAACTGATCACTTGTGAGCTGAAATACCCGAGGAAAGCAGTGAACAAGACTAGGCGAGACAATATCAGGAATGAGGCAATAAGAGATATGGTAGGAGCAACACCAATCATACAACACATCGAACGACAGAAGATTAAGTGGTTCGGACACCATACTCATATGCCTATCAACCAACCATCCTTACGAGCATACACCTTCAGGTACTCTGGCTGGAGAGCGAGAGGCAGATCAAGAAGACGCTGGAGAGACTCAGTGGCAGAAACTCTCAGAGCCCACGAGATATCTCTCCTCCAGGCCACTCGCCTTGCCGCTGACAGACGACTGTGTCTCCCCGCGACGCCTAACAGCACAGGCGGAAGGAAAAACTAAACTAAACTAAACTAAGACCTACAGGCTTCATTCGCTCAGTCATTTTTAATTAGGCGCCTTTATTTACACAACCTGACTTTGAGCAATACCGAGAAACGAAATCACTTCCCGATAACAATAACGAGCGGGAACAGCGTCCTAATTATTGCATCGCATCGAGGCACCTATCAAACGTTTGTGTATTTCCAGTATTTAAAATTTTAAAAAATCACATAGTCTATTTTAACTGGAATATTTAACTGAAAGTCTAAATTCTCTGAGTTTAAATAAAATTATCCAACAATATTCGTACTCTCACCGCACCAAGAAATCAATTCCATCAAAGCCAGCCCTACCCAGTAACAGAAGCCTTCTAATTCCCCGCCGCATAATCATGTACAACAATAACACTACAAATTGAATATCAGTGGAGATGAGAGAACGTTGCTATGGAGCACTGGGTACTGCATGACTCGGTGAGTAATAGTGTCTATGTGGTCACAGTGAGTGAAGTCACAAAAAATGACTTGAAGTAGGTTGTCAGGCGATGATGATATTTATATAAAATGCGTTGGAGATTTCTTGGTACATTTCTCACCGACAAAGAAATGTCCCATCTCTGTGAAAAGAAGATTTAAAAAAAAAACATACCCAGTACAATAGAATGTTGTTCAGCGTTTAAGATTTCTTACGTGAATTTTATGGGCCGCCATGATGTCGTCTGTTAGTTTCGATAAAATTTGGTCGAGTAGTTTTGAAGGACCGAATAAATGAAAATAAGATATAAATTGAAGCATGACTAATTTACTTAATATTTTTTTATTTTTTTATTTTATCATTTAGTATACTTTAAATTATAAATGCAAACCTAAGATTGCTAAGAGAAAAGTTACTTAAGCAGAGGTTGGGTCATTGAACGAGTTTTATGAATATAGCTGACACACAATGTCTCAAAACTCTCGAGAAAATGGCCTAAATTTCAAATTATACGCGTGCTCGCTTTTTTGCCATTCTATTAGTTTGTCATAATTAATTTCCGTTTTGAGGAACCAATTGTAATGACAAATATATTATCCTAACTACTAATCATACGTTGCAGTTTAAATTTAGACCACACTAACGTTTTGCATGGCTATGGCAACGTACACATTGTATTAAAAGTAAAATGTTATTCCTTTCGATGGCAACGCAAGATCGCATACAGCAAGACGAACGCAGGAAAAAAAAAATTGGAATACTTTTGGTGTGTTCTATCCTACGCGCCATATTTATTTGACCTAACATCAACCGATTATCACCTCTTTTGAAGGCTGCAAAAAGCTCTGGCGAGGAAAAGTTTCTTTAATGAAAACGAAATTCAAGAGTTCGTCGAAAACATTTTCACATAATAACCGGCTGAATTTTACTCGAAATGTATCGAAGGATGTCTGATAAGTGACAACAAGTCATTGGAAATAATGGTGGATGTATAATTGAATAAAATGTAACTGAACTTAACTTTTTTAAAGAATAAAATTGGATAAACTCCGCCTAATAACTCTTTTTCTCGTGACTATAATTTACAGCTATTAAGTTCATCTGTGTTAACAGAGCAAATGTTTTTTCTCTCTCGTTGTTCTCGTACGATCACCGAAGTGAAGCAACATCGAATCTAGTCAGTATTTGGAATGGGTGACAGCTTGGGAATACCAGGTGCTGTAAGCTTGGACGAGGGGGTGGTGTAATAGATAACGGCTCAGAATTGGAATCGGAGAATTGAGTTCCAATTCCATTCGGGTTCCTTACATTCACTAACGCGCAAATATCATTAGGGAAGGTATGAATGCACCATTTCTCTCCACCCCCACTAGCTATAGGTAAATTGGTAGAACGTTTATCAGTAAAAATCATTATCTCCAAAAATACTTTAAAACCTAAAAATATTTTTCGGTTGTAAATAACCTGCAAAAGGTTGATTCGCCGTAAAAAAAAGAACAGGTCAATTCTCTTCTCTCTCCCTCTCTCTCTCTCTCCCTCTCTCTCTTTCTCCCTCTCCTCCTCTCTCCCTCTCTCTCCCCCTCCTCCCCTCTCCCTCTCCTCCTCTCTCCCTCTTTCTCTGTTCGTTTGCTTTCCTTCTTATTTGTTATCTCTCTCTTTCTTCTGATATCTCTCATCCTCTCGTTCTTTATTTGTTTTATGCTTACGTCATCAAATGATTTTAAAAGTGCATTGCACTTCATGGTTGTTCCGATAATTTTATTTTTTACACTTTTTTATCTTTTTTTTTTTTTTTTTGCTAGCAACATTTTAAAACTATACGATATTCAAACTTCAAATTAAGTTGCGGGATTTCGAAATTCAGCTGGGAATTGCACGTATATACTACAACACCGAAGCTTGCTATTACATATCGAAAAGCTTATTCCATCTTGGCAACCGAATCACCGACAGCTAATTAGTCTTGCTGCCAATTTTATCGCTACTACCTTTTTTCTGAGCTACTCCACATGTTCTTTTTAATCGACTGTTTAGAAATACGTATTTTCAGTTTCATTCATGATTGTTCTTGGAAGAAATACTGTAGTGGCTTTCCTTTTTCTTCCCAGGGGTGATTTCTTTCTTTTTTCTTTTTTTTGTTTGGTTTGGTTTGGTTTATTTTGTTTTGCGGCATATCAACCTCAATGGGTTATTTAATACCGGCAATATTTTTCGGATAGGTTCGTATGAATAAAATATGTATTCTTTGTAAAAAAAAATCAGTTTGTAAGAGATCAAGTTTCATTGACGTATTTTTGAAAAGAGGGTTTTTTGTCAAGAGTCAAATCTATTAGTGGACATTTTTTTCAAATATATATTGCTAGTATTTTTACTATAAAAATTTATTTTTATACTTTGATAGTATTTTGACCCCGTTAGTAGTTAACTATTTGCACGTAGCTGGGACCCTAACAAGTGCTAGCTCCCTGGGTCAGGGTGGGTCTGTGAACAACAATTAAGAGGTGGTTCCATGCTCCTCAAAACCTCCCGAGCAGAGGCCTTGTTGCTGGATATAGTTTAACGTCATACCTAGAACGGGTGTTTTTTTTTATTTATTGAGTTACCAATAGCTGCTTACTCTTGGAGTTTATCCGCTATTTGATGACCTTATTCTTCTTCCTACCCTGAATTTTCACCTATCGCGATGAACGGATGTTTTCTCAGGGAGGCCCCGAGCTTTGAACGCCTATTGGGACAAGCTTAACCCAAACCTCAAGTGGAACTCGTACATATGATGGATCGCTAAATATACTGGGGAAATGGTCGGTTCTCTATACTGCTTCAACAGGTACCTGACACCTACTGCTATCATTTACCTTTACAAACGCCAGATCAGGCCGGAAATAAAGTACTGCAGCTATATATGGACAGCCTTCACTTTTCAGTCTCAATAGAGTCCAAAAGCGACCCCGCGTCATTGTGAGTGATGAATTATTTCCTACCCTACAATCCCTTTCTCACAAGCGAAATGTTGCAAGCTCGTCGTTACACTATTATACCTCTTCGCTATTTCCATGGAAAGTGTTCAGACGAACTATATTCCTTAGTTTCACTAGTTCTAATCTTCACGCCTATGACCCGTCATGGCCCGCACATTGCAACGAACCACTCTCATTTTCTTTGTATTCCATTGGTGAGATGTATATTCCATTAGGTCAGCTACTAGTTACGTACTGTTGCTTTGTGGAACCAACTCACAAGAGGATGCTTACACAATCACTACAGTTTTAACCTGTTCAAGGCTAGGGTTAACCGTTACACATATCGCCTCTTATGCTGTAACCCTCGACCTAAAGCATCTATAGCAAAAGAGAAAAAACTTCAGTGAGTGCAGTCAAGCATGACAAATAGGTGCAGCAGGTTAGGTTTAAGTCTCAAAGTTCTCCCTAGAGAATTATCTCATGGCTCAATAGTCTAGTCACTTTGGTGACATAGTAATTGTGAGTTCCTGGCAGGCAGTGAAAGATTGTATGACGCAGCGATAAGTTTCCCGGTAAAAGTCTAGAATCGGAGTCATAATTCTCATGCGCAAAAATGAAAGTAGACAATTTTCTAGAACTTTTGAAGGACAAGGAGAATTTTTAAAAACTATCTGAAAGAAAACAAGTTAATTGCTGAACAAAGAACCTGTGAAGATTGTTGCTGCAATATGTCGTTGGTATCCAGAAGTTGTTCTGATAGATGTATATGGAGCTGTAGTTTTGTTGATTTAAATGAATCTTTAGTTCATATCCAAACAATAGAGAATTGTAGTGGATTGGTAAATAAGATTGTAGCTCTTTGCATAGGCTAAGCAGAAGAGATATAAAGTGTATAATAAACTAAGAGAGAGGCAAGAACTTAACTACTAATCACTACTATCATTACATGTATGTATGTATAGCTGGCCACTCGTATTCGAGGATACCAGTCTACTAGGGCGGCTAGCCAATCCCTATTGCAGACGCTTGCTCAGTCATTTTGTGCTTATTCAACACCCACAGAGCCAACCTGTGATTTATACTGCAACTATGCTGAGCAGACCTTAGTTAAGGTTTCTGGGAGAGAGCGTTTTATCTAGCGTGATCAACAATTTGAACAAGGCCAGCACGCTCAAGCCCTCGGCCATGATGACTTGTGACTTCATGCTAGCACAGCTATTGACGGCACCCAATTTCACTCACAAAGTTAACTTGTAGTATGGTTTTCAGGCACTGGAATCGACCGCTCCAGTCCGGGTCTCATGGTCAGAATGCGAACGTTCTAATCACTCGGCAACGTGCCCATAACTATCATTACAATACAACACAACACAACACAACACAACACAACAAGAATAGCTGGCTTCATCTAAAGCGTTTTCTCAGAGAAAAAGAAACCTACAAGCATCCGCACGAATGGTAATATATATCTGAATATTTCGAAAAAAAATGAAAAAAATGTATTTGTAGGTATATTAAAAACAATAAACAATATATATAAATTTTAACTCGACATTTTGCGCATGCGAATTATGGCCCCATTTGTATACTTTTACCAGTTTTCCCCGTTATATTTCTATAAAGATATGGTCGAATTAATCTTTCATCAAATATCCCTTCCTATACCATAATTTTTGGTCTGAAAATGGCCGTTCACTATCCAATCTGGTTTGTCTTAAGAACAATAATATGCATTGTGCAAGCTGACAGCATCACGATGTAAAGATTCATGTTTTGCATATATGAGAACGAGTTTAGTTAGGTCTTTTGTAGTTTGTTTCGAAGCCATCTTGAATAAGAAAAATATCAAATTTTATGCAACAATGGATATAGATCCAGACTTTTTGGAAAACGTTATATATTTCAATGTTGCATTATAAACAATTCATAATACAAATACTGCAAAATTCTTAATATAAATTGAACAGAATTCAAATAAATTAAATATTTTATCTAAAGAAAAACTTATTTTAAATAAAATTTATAACTTGAGATGTTGATATTTTTAAAATAAATGTAATTATTTCTATTCAGTTATGATACAATTTAATGACTAAGGACATGATCATACAGTCGCTATTTTCTTTTCTTCCTATTTTTGACACAACGGCTAATTTCTATGAAGACAAGACTTTCATTCGTCCAAAAGTAATTTCACACAGACTCACGAATTTGTTTCCATCTTTTTCTCGAGTTGCCGGACAAACTCTGTGAAGGTAAAGTTTTCATTTGCCCAAAGAAAATTTCACATAGGCTTGCGAATTTCTTTCTTTATTTTTCCTTACCCAGCTCGAATTTGAGGTGTGTGGGTAAAGGGATTTATTATTATTTTGTGTTCACTACAAGCAGAACTATATTTTTTTCCTGGAGAGCACTAAAACTCCTGACTAAATTGATTTCAAAATCTCAATGGCACATACATGTACGTAGGTAAAGAGGTGCTTGGAAATCGATTCAACGTCTTTACCTAATACTATTCATGTCAACTCGAGACAATAATGTTTATACCTACACAAGTTTTTTTTTTTAAAGTCAGAATTTTACCAGATTACTATCAATAATTTGCTCATTGCTATTCGACTTGAATCAGACACGGCGATGTGTCATGTTTCTCTTTTATTACGTCACAAAGTAAAGCACCCAATGAAAGTGCGCTGAATAAATCATCAGCTCAACGCTCTGTCAATGCAGGGATCAGTGCCAACAAAATTAGAGTTTATCGATCGATTAAAAGATCAAATGTCACAAGATATTAAAATAATAATAATAATAATAATAATAATAATAACTAGCAGGACTCGTGTAACTGACACGGATTTAATAATATTTTTTTTTAATGCTACGCCCTGTACTTTTCAACCTATAACCATTCCCAGATAGTTATAAGAATAGTATCATAGACTCTCTTAAAAATATTGAAATGTCATCGCCAGATCGTTAGGTCACGAAACATGATTTAACTCCTCATTACAAACAACTGCCTTTAACTAAGATGACTCCTTCCAATCCCTCTCTGTGCCACACTCTCTTTTTACCTCTCTATGTTCCACTCTCTTTTTCTGTTTTACACTCTTTGTCTCTCTTTATTTCTGTTTTCCTCTCGGACGCTCAACATCGTCTGGGTTTAATAGGATTTTTGATTAGAACAACATAATGTATTTTTATTGTACGATAAATGATTACAATTATTATAAAAACAACTTTAATTTCAAAATGTCGGTTCAGTGGCGAATTTGTCATCAACAGATCGTTAGCTCACGAACATGATTTAATCCTTCATTACAAACAACTGTCTTTACCTAAGACGAATCCCCCCACACACACACAATCCTTCTATGTGTCGCACTCTCTATGTCCTTCTCTCTTTACCTATAGAGAGATTGATAGATACGAATATAGAGAGATTGATAGATACGAATATAGAGAGATAGAGAGATACGAATATAGAGAGATTGATAGATACGAATATAGAGAGATAGAGAGATACGAATATAGAGAGATTGATAGATACGAATATAGAGAGATAGAGAGATACGAATATAGAGAGATAGAGAGATACGAATATAGAGAGATTGATAGATACGAATATAGAGAGATAGAGAGATACGAATATAGAGAGATTGATAGATACGAATATAGAGAGATAGAGAGATACGAATATAGAGAGATTGATAGATACGAATATAGAGAGATAGAGAGATACGAATATAGAGAGATTGATAGATACGAATATAGAGAGATAGAGAGATACGAATATAGAGAGATTGATAGATACGAATATAGAGAGATAGAGAGATACGAATATAGAGAGATTGATAGATACGAATATAGAGAGATAGAGAGATACGAATATAGAGAGATTGATAGATACGAATATAGAGAGATAGAGAGATACGAATATAGAGAGATAGAGAGATACGAATATAGAGAGATAGAGAGATACGAATATAGAGAGATTGATAGATACGAATATAGAGAGATTGATAGATACGAATATAGAGAGATAGAGAGATACGAATATAGAGAGATTGATAGATACGAATATAGAGAGATAGAGAGATACGAATATAGAGAGATAGAGAGATACGAATATAGAGAGATTGATAGATACGAATATAGAGAGATTAATAGATACGAATATAGAGAGATTGATAGATACGAATATAGAGAGATAGAGAGATACGAATATAGAGAGATAGAGAGATACGAATATAGAGAGATTGATAGATACGAATATAGAGAGATAGAGAGATACGAATATAGAGAGATTGATAGATACGAATATAGAGAGATACGAATATAGAGAGATTGATAGATACGAATATAGAGAGATAGAGAGATACGAATATAGAGAGATTGATAGATACGAATATAGAGAGATAGAGAGATACGAATACACCGAGATAGATTCGAATTGATCTACCTCTGTCTATTCGATAGTTATCTATCACGGTCTGTTCATATCTATCTAGCTAGCTATCACTTGTCGAAGGCCTTTGGGATATCTAGCGCTATGGTCCTCGAGGTGTATTTGTCGTAAAGAGCTTCACTGATTCTGTGAGTGATGGTAATTAGGACGTCGGTAGTGGATCGTGCCGACCGAAACTCATACTGCTCGTTGCTGAATAGGTTGTTCTTTTCTATGTGTTCGACGACCTTCTTATTGATTATGGCCTCAAAAAGCTTACTGAGAAGACTGATGGGCCTGTACTTGGATAGGGTAGATCGCACGTTCTTGAAAACCGGGCTTGACATCTTCCACATGCTTGAGAAGGATTTCTCCTTCAAGCAGAGGTTGAATAACTTTACTATGATTGGGGATAATTCCGGGTTGATATTCTTAAGGACAACCACTGTAAATTTGTCTGGACCAGTGACTTTCTTTGGGTCAAGACCTTTGCGAAGTCTAGAGACTTCTATCTATCTATCTATCTATCTATCTATCTATCTATCTCGGTTTATTCGTATCTTTCTATGTATCTATCTCGGTTTATTCGTATCTTTCTATGTATCTATCTCGGTCTATTCGTATCTTTCTATCTATCTTGGCTATTTGTATCTCGGTCTATTCGTATCTATCTATCTATCTATCTATCTATCTCGGTTTATTCGTATCTTTCTATGTATCTATTTCGGTCTATTCGTATCTCTCTATCTATCTCGGCTATTTGTATCTACCTCTCTCTATCTATCTCGGTCTATTCGTATCTATCTATCTCGCTTTATTCGTATCTTTCTATCTATCTCGGTTTTTATCTATCTATCTATCTATCTATCTATCTATCTATCTATCTATCTATCTATCTATCTATCTATCTATCTATCTATCTATCTATCTATCTTTGTCTATTTCAATTTGATTCTCTCCGTCACTCTCTTTTGGAAAGAGTTTACAGTTTTTATAACCTTTACAAATCATTCCTGTTGAGGTTCATGGAAGGAATGTGGCAAATTATTTTTGGATAATCGTGTCTCATTTTTCAGCTTGTCTCTCAACTGATGTCATTTCTGTCATAGAATCTCAGTAACGTTACTTTCACACTTTGTCGAAAATATTTGATAAATGACCTGTGGAGCGAAAAATGTTATGATTCTTTATGCTTAAACGAATAACAGGAATTAGACCATGATTATGAAAGAAATTAAAAGAATTTCGAGATTCTATTGGATATAAGAATAATACTTATTTTAAACTTTTGTGGTACGTGGTATTGGGAATATTTTCTTGACACACATTGGGAACTTTGGTATCAATAAAAGATTGTTTAAATGCCGCAACCGACTTAGGTGCTGTGAGTGACCAAATTTATGACTACGGTGCATCCATCCTCTGGGGGCTATTTCTAACAGACCACCGAATGGTAACAAAAATGAAAAATAAAGGCAGAGTGGCCTCTACTGTCATCGAATCTCATTCTAGTACAGCACCTTTGGGGTGTGGGGCAAATATAAAAAAAATGAACCCTGGACGTGCAGCGAACCAATCTAGAAAAATTGTGAGATGTCATAATAAAAGCAAAACATCGTCGAATACATACCAAGATGAATCAGTCCTAAAGGCAAAACAGGTTCAACCAGGTACTAGAATAGTATAACTAATAAAGTGGCCAGGGTACTAGAATTGTATACTTAATAAAGTAATCAGGTTACTATAAAGAGTACTAACCGGATACTAGTATAGTATACCTACTAAAGTGACCAGTAAGTGTGTGTTTCTGCGCTTACATCTTTTGAATTTATTTATAAAATATATTTATATATATATATATATATATATATATATATATATATATATATATATATATATATATATATATATATATTAGAGTGTACAGCTTATATTTTATATCATAAAGAAACAATTTATACAAAGAATTAAATAGCAATGTTAATGTGATTAATGGCGAAATCACTTCGCCAACAAGACTTAATCTTTACAATAGGAATACGGGAAGAATGAGTGGGATTCGACTCCGTGGGTTTAATATGATGTGTCTCAGCTGTATCCTTCTCCATGACTGTTACCAATGTTGTTTTATTCCTTGAATAATAAGATCCTTATATTCGAGGTGTTGTCCGATGGAAGACACATGTCAAGTACTTTCGACAATTTCAAATATCAAGTCAAATTTTTAATTCAAATCACTCAAATCGAAACTCCAATTCAAATGGTAGCTCTATTCAATCTTTAACGTTTCTCAGAGAATGGCGACGATAAGAAACAGACAACAGTCATTTAAAAACTTGTTTTTAATGCCATGTTGTTTCAAGATGTAGGCGATCATGGTTCTCCACAGATTCCCAAGAATTGCCATGACTATCGTTACTGTAGCACGGTTTTGAATTTGGAATTAGAGGACGCTCTAAAATATTCTAAAAGCTGTCTATAGAAACATAACTATGGATGGCGCTAAGTATCATAATTTTTTGTCCTGTTAAACGAAACTGAGTTAATGTTGTTGTTGTAGTATTGAGGGAAGCATTCACCCGAGAGTCCGTGTCACAAAGTAGTATTTGTTGAGAAATTGTTTTTTTTTTAGTGGAACTTCCTCGTTACAATAGGAATACGGGAAGAATGAGGGGGATTCGACTCCGTGGATTTAGTATGATGTGTCTTAGCTGTATCCTTCCTCATGTCTGGCTTTTCCTCAAAGCTAGAGAGCAAAGTCTACCCTGTTAATTAACCCATAGCTGGGAGAGAAGAGATGGATTCATGCATTTTCAAAGGACATTTATGCAACTGTAAACGCTATAGATAGGGCCAAAATTTGAACTTTGCTCGCCTATTCTACTTTAAGCTACCAGTATATTCTAATAGCCCTTTTTTGTATTTTTAACACAACTATTTAAAATACCAATACCAAGGCATGTTAATTTGGCATGCAACCAAACTGGTAACAAAAATGAAAGTTGATGTGAAAGAAATATTTAACAAAGGTGAATTAATAATAATCTTTGTTTATTATTAATTCACTTTTGTTGAATTTTTCAAGGTCGACTTTCATTTTTGCTTTTGAGCAGGAGTAGAGGTTTACCATTTGTTTTCCGTTTAGGATTGGGTTTCCAGTTCCTTTTAGAGTTATCTTTCCTCCCAGTAGCGCCTTACTTGTGGTGAATCGATTAAAAAAATTGGGTTGCACGTCACTTTAACATGCACTTGTAGTAAGTGATCACGCCAGGAATTACCAGAAGTCTGAATCAAATTTAATGTCCATCAGGAACCTTTGAACCTTTCATCTAAGAAGAGTTAATTTGTGGTGACCCCAGTATATACTGGGTTCACTGGAAGTAAGCTTTGCATCAAGTGTCACATCAGAACAGCAAAGAGCTAGGTGTCTCAGGAGGCTGATCTAGAAGGTAATCTCAAAGTCACCAGAGGCTTACGGCCATATCACGTTCAAACACCGGTTCTCGTACGATCACTGAAGTTAAGCAACGTCGAGCCTAGTCAGTAACTAGATGGGTGAGCGCTTGGGAATACCAGGCACTGTAAGTTTGGATGTGCTGGTGTTGTAATGGATAACGGCTCAGAATTGGAAATCGCATAGCCGAGTTCCAATTCCAGTCGGGCTCGTTATATTCACTTACGAACAAATACCCTTAGGAAAGTTCTAAATACACTTTTTCTATCCCCATCTATGGGTTAATTAATAGGACTTGTACCAGTAAACCATTATTACCCCCCCCCCAAATTCTTACAATTTAAAAAATGTTTTCTAGCTTTAAATAACATGTAAAGGTTGATAAGCCGTAAAAACACATCCGTCAATGAGTCATCAGGTGCAAAATCATATGTTGGTGGTGGATGTACCGTTATAAAACAGGAAATCAGCAAAGTTGACTTTACAGTATACATACGCAAGACAACCGGGTAAGTTATATAAACGCCCGATCAACGCGGGTGAACGAAGAGTCCTCACGTCCTTGCGAGAAGAAAATCGAGCATTCGAAGAAGGCCCTTCTAAAAATCATATACCTCCCACGATCGACATTAATTTGATAGTCTCGAAGAGAATAAACAATTTTACGGATGAAACATTTAGGTTTGTATTCTTATCAAACGTTATATAAATATAACGTTACACACTGGCCTTTGTATATTTAATCGTTTCACCCAAACAAGGCAATAAAGCAACTAAGACGCAAGGAGTTACTCAGCGTGAAAGAATATGAGAAAAAGAAAAAAAAACATCATTAAGGAGAGAGAGAACAATAAAAGAACAGGAATTAAGAAAACAGAAGGTAACAATTGACATTGCATTTACACTCTTGAAGATCAAAGTTGATTGGAAAGCAAAAGGCCGAAAGAGAGGGCCACAAGCGAGTGAAGAAACTGTTAGCATAGAACCTACGATTACATCTGGCTATTTCACCTGTAAAATGACGAGATCTAGCTTCTAACTCAGTACTACGCTTAAATTCGTATAGCCGATGTACCAAAGCGGAAAATACAACCGAACAATTACCATGAAAATATTTATAGAAAACGTACAGGGAAGATATATTACAGCTGTGGGAAAGTAACTGAAAGCAAGATGCCAGGTGAGAACCGATAACATATCTGATTCTTCTATGGATTTTATCAAGAATTTCTAAAAAGATAACAGAACCACCAGGACAGATATGACAGCAATATTCAATGCATAGACGAATAGTAGACTTATAAATCTTTAAGATAGTTTCTGTCGAGAAAAAATGTCTATCCCGACACAGTAAACCAACTTTCCTAGCTGCAGACTAAGCAATTGATTCAATAATCTTTCCACTTTGTCCGCAATACATAGTATAGTTCCATTTATGTTAAAAAAAAAATCAATTTGAGTTATCTTATGCAATAAACCATTTATTATATTTACTTGATAGGAAGATCCTTGAAATTAACCATTCTAATTTCATTTTATTAATAGCTTTGATGTGCAAATACCTAATTAAATTATACTATGACCTTTTTAACTTTGAAGTATGTAATTATTTTCTTTATATCGACTGCAGTACTGATGCAACGTCTTTGCTGATTGGTCCTTAATGCTCACCCTGGACCAATGAAGGAAAGTGTATTTCATATATTTAATTTTCAATCTTATATCTATGTCAAACCAAAAATAAACAAATAAAACACGAAACAAAAACAGTCGCAAGTTTTTTTACTTAAATTCAAATTCTACTTGGAACCAAATTTCAAATATGGAACACGTCGGTTCCTTGGCGAAATTGTTATTTTTTTCTAAAAATTCACTGTATTTATCTATCTGATTTTCTTCATGTCTATCATTTTTTTTATGGGAATCGTTTTAATGGAAACATCAATCGAAAATTAGATTTTGAATCCATCATCTGGTTTTCGAGTCTTGCTAAGAAATATGTATTTTTTAATTTCGAATATCTAGACTGACATACCAACTCTGACGAAATTGAACCGACAATGCTATTTTTTTTTTACAGCCTGACATTTGGTGCATTCAAATATTTGTAAAATCTATAATAATTATTATAACTATTGGACATAAATATCCATCTGTTTTATTTCATGGTTACTTGAGAATATTATTAGAAGTTAATTCTTATTTCATTTCCATTTAATCTCTTTTGTATTTAAACAATTAATTAAATCAATCTATGACCCTCTTAACTTTGAAGTATATACAGTTGTTTTTCTTTACATCAACCTGGGTATGCATGCAATATCTTCGCCCATTGGTCCATAATGTCTACCTCGAACCATTGAAAGACAAGGTTTTTAAAATCTTTGACTTGAAACTTTATTGCAATCTCGTGCGTGCGCAAAAATTTAAAAAAAAGAAGAAGAAACTCTTGAAAAAATCCAAAGAAGATTCAGCAATAATATTGGTCTTGAACTGGCATCTTGTCTTCAGTCACTTCCCCATCGTCGTAATTTAGCTTCTCTGTGATTTTCTATAAATACTTTCATGGTAATTGTTCGGATGAACTCTCGGCTATAGTACGTAGACTTTAAGAACTTAAGCGTAGTACTAGCGAAAAGTATTGGCGAAAAGTGTTCATCATTTTACAGTTTAAATGGTCAGACCGTAAGTTCTATGCTAACAGTTTCTTTTCTCGCACTTCTCGCTTGTGGAACTCTCTTCTGGCTCCATGCTTTCAGGCCAACTTTGATCTTCCAAAAATTAAATGCGATGTCAATCGTTTTCTATTGTCTTCTTGATTACTCTTCTTCTATTGTTCTCGCTCATTAATAACGTTTCTCTTTTTTATTCTTTCATACTCATTAACTCCTTATGTTAGTGGCTTAATTGTAGGTATCTCCATTGATTTGCTAAGAAATTAGCATACTTGGTGAAAAAATGCCCCGAACTCTTTAACAGAGTTTCACTTTTTTTGCTATTCTTTCACACTCAGTAACCCCTTGTATTTTAGTGGCTTTACTGCCTTGCATAGGGTGAAAAAAGAAGAAAAAAATGAAACTAGATGTAAGAAAAAATGGCAGACATTTTTCAACTGAAGTTATAAAATAAATCACCCAAACACCAAGTGACTAACACCCAAAGAATTATTTCAGGTGAAGCAAGTGCATATAAATTCAAATGTTCAAAATTAATTTTTAAGTGTTAAAAGAACGTTTTTTTTTGCGTAGAGGTTGTCTGTGCCAGCTAGAAGTTAATATCCTTGGTTGACAACCAGTCTAGAAGGAGGACAACTTTGAATTCAAATCCGACATGTCATAAAAAGCAAGCTCTACTTATTGCTGAAAGTAAAAAGTCTAGCATGGTGAAAAGCCTAGCATGGTGAGGCTATATATATATATATATATATATATATATATATATATATATATAGATAGATAGATAGATAGATAGATAGATACAGATATAGATATAGTGTTAAAACGACAACAGTGAACCACATGAATAGAATATTGTAACTGGCTACATGCATAGTTATGGAGTCCAGTCTAGATCATTGTGGTGGATGACCGTTGACCCTACAAGAAGGTTCATCTACCCTTTGACAGGTCTTGATTTAATCCTTTTGGGTGTGTACCCACTCTCCTCAACAGAAAAGCCTGGTGGAGGTTCAATCACCCAATGACCAAACCATGCATCATGGGCTACATGGTATCTCTAGTACTCGTAGACTAACCTGATATATATCATCATATTTATTACTATTGTTATTAGTAGTAGTAGTAGAAGTATTAACAAGATAAAGTATTAACAGTATAAATTAACATTAACTGGTGGCTTGAGTAGATTTATGAAAAAGCAGCTAAAACATTAAGATGAAAACCAGCTAAATATTTTAGCGACTGAAACGATTCCTGTTTACTGAGAATTGTGTATGAAGCAGTTCACACAGTTAATAGATTTTTATAGTGACACATTTTCTCACTAATTTCTAATTAAGTAGATTAAGCACATAAGTTAATACGAGGTTAAATAAAATTTCTAGAAAATAAATTCCAGAACTTACTGGAGCAAAAACCTGCAGTACTGGAAAAGCTTATAACAAGTTCAAAGCTTTCTGTATATAAACCCTCAGATATACTCTTCGTTCACTTTAGTGCTGCAATGGCGAAGTGACGCTATCCTGCATATCTTATTCTTATCTTATATGTCACGTCCTGAATGGACGTGAACGATCATGTCTCTCCACAACTTCTGCATTCACATATCACATCTCGTCTGATGCTTCTTCATTTATATGCTACATCTTGTCTGCAGATTCTGCATTCTCATGGCGCATCTGGTGTGATGTCACAAATATCACATCTACGAGAAGCTACAACTGGTATGGTGCTTCTATATCCACATAGCACATCTGTTCTGGTGCTTCTACAATCTTATATCCCATATGGTATGGTGTTGCTTCATTCATATGCTACATCTTGTGCTTCTGAGATCGCATGTGACCTCTGGCACTTCTACCATCACAGTAACTGGTATGTTACTTCTACATTCTGATGCCACATCTGGTCTGGTGCTTCTATAGTCATATGCTACATCTGGTTTGGGGCCCCTGCATTTATAGACTACGGTATGGTATTCCTGTATTCATAGTGCCACATGCCACATCTGGTCAGGTGCTTCTACATTCTCATTTATGGCCTGGTGATTTTGCATTCTCGTCTGGTGTAGTTCTTCAGCATTCGAAATGCCACATCTGGTGGATGGCCAGGTGTAAGGGGTGATGTGGTCGCAGAAATTGTCTGACAGCCATGACTGGGTTCTCCTGCTCTGTGGCATGCTGCAGAGACCTGTTTCCTGATGTAGGGTTTTCCAGCAGCTACCCTCATGAATCAGGACAGTACTACCTCCTCAAGGCACTTGATGTAGGCCTCCGTATTGAGTGTGAGGCCCTGTGGGAAGATGAATGTGAGACATAACGTCGCCATTACCACTGATCACTCCAAAAACCCTGATGTTGACTGTACATATCATCTAACTCTTTCCGAATCCTCTGCACCGTCTTCATGTTGGCGCCTAAATATTTTGAAGTGTTAATATTGAAAATTCTGGGGCGAATGCCAAGCAGTACAGCATGCCGTTTCCAAATTTACCTTGGGAAAGGTATGACTCTATCTCTTCTCTCCCAGCTATGGGTCAAATAGCGTAATAGACTGGATTCTCTCGCCTTAGGTGGCCACCATTCGAAGAGAAGGAAAAATTTGAATTTCAAACTGGGGAGAAAGCAACAGAAAACAATTCCACTAACTTTCCCAAGAAGGTATGGCAACTCATAGATCATAATGAAAATGAATCTGTAGAGGAACATTTTTTTTAAAAAATCAAGGTCGGCCATTTTGCTGTCAAAGCCACTCACAGCGTCAACTTC
Source organism: Acanthosepion esculentum (assembly GCA_964036315.1). NCBI lineage: Eukaryota > Metazoa > Mollusca > Cephalopoda > Sepiida > Sepiidae > Acanthosepion > Acanthosepion esculentum. The sequence continues at coordinate 40,121,777 of OZ038508.1, read as the reverse complement.
AATTCGGGGTCAACTTCAGAACAGAGCATGCGTCATTGGTTCCAAAAATGAACTTCTGGACATTTGGATCTCCAGTGTGTGTCTCATAGTGGGTGGAAGTTTTTACTTGACAATGAAGATCTGAGAGCTGCCAGGAACAAACCATCGGTCGACGAAAGAAACAGTCAGAACTTTCTCACAGATGGTAGACTGGTGCAGCACACTCTTCTTCACCTGTATTTTTCCTCCTTTACTTCAAATTGGGTGTTGTGTTATACAAAGACATGTTTAGTAAATAGGACCCCGGGAAGAATTACTGACCTGATCTTGAGATGAAACTGGTCTGATGACTGGAAGTAGAATAAAACCTAGGAAGTTGATGGAAAATCAGGATTTTATTTAAAGATATTATTTCAGTCAAATTCCCAGTAGGAATTATAATTTACATTCGGATTTAAAAAAAAAAAATTAAACCTTCCGTCGCCAGGAGATTTGCGACCCTGACAGGCGTTAATTCTTGCAGTACTTGATATGTCCCTTGGTTTATATTAACTGGAATCGTTGTGACAAAATTCTGGAACAATTTGATTTGATCTGTGAGCAGTGGAATCGCGGGTGGGGAATATAGTGATACACTCTAATCATATTGTAATGTAATTGTTTGGGAAGTCATCAGAGATGACCTTTTGAATCCAAATCCCAAGTGTTCTCTCTTTCACGCGTACACATGCATCCACACACGTACATACATATGAAGAAATGTGTGAACATTTATTATTGTATTAGGTGTGTTGAAAAGCTTCTAGACTTTTTTAAAGGTTTTTCTTCTGTGTATTCAGTCTGTTGTATTTAAAAGTAGGGCCCTGGGAACAGACCTAATATAGGTCGTAAAAACGCCACACACACACACACACACACACGCACACACACACACACACACACACACACACAATACATATACCCAGATATAATATACGTATTTTAATGAATTTTCACTCACGTAGTATTATGGACAATCTCCTCAAAAATGAAGAAGAGACTTGAAGCAGCAGAAAATCCTTGTATTTTCATAGTTTTTTGCAGATCCTCAAATATATATTACGGTTTGCAGGGACTGCTATGTCAATAAGAAAACACATTCTGTTCTTGTGGTCTTTGATCACAATGTCTGGGCGATTAGCTTTGATTGTTCTGTCTGTGTGTATTGTAAAGTTTCATAAAATTGTTACAGGTCTATTATTATTATTATTATCATTATTATTATTATTATTATTATTATTATTATTATTATTATTATTATTAATAATAATAATAATAATAATAATAATTATTATTATTATTATTATTATTATTATTAATAATAATAATAATAATAATAATAATAATAATAAGCGTATTTTATTAGTTAAAAACAGGTACCTGTGAAAAACTGTTTCATAAAATTGTTACAGGTCTATTATTATTATTATTATTTTTATTTCCTTTGATATCTGGCGTTTACACATTTCTTTCCGGGTCCCGCCCAGGGACCTAAGGTTAGAAATGGCATCATGACACTTTCCACTGCAAAAAAAAAAAAATAATAATTACATAGATAAAGCCCTTCGTAAAGTGTGGGCTGTACTTGTCAGAACAATTTTTTGTATCTCTTTGAGGCATGGACTTCCAGGGATCCCTTCAATCAGCCTACTGGAATCTTTTCCAACCAGTCCAAGGGCTCCAACTACAACAGGAATTGTTGATGTTCCCATGTGCCACATTTTTGAGATTTCGATTTCAAGGTCCTTGTATTTTGACAGTTTTTCGAATATCTTCAAAGACACATTGCAGTCTGCAGGGACTGCCATATCAATAAGGAGGCACTTATTTTGTTTGTGGTCTTTAATAACAATGTCTGGGCGGTTGGCTTTGATTGTTCTGTCAGTGTATATTGTGTAGTCCCATAGAATTGTAACAGGTCCTATCTCCGTAACCGGGTCAGGGTGGTGTTCGTACCAATTTCTTCCAGTTTCCTTCCCATAGGAGTTGCATTATTATTATTATTATTATTATTATTATTATTATTATTATTATTATTATTATTAATAATAATAATAATAATAATAATAATAATGATAATAATAATAATAATAATTAATAATAATAACAATAATAATAACAACAACAACAACAACAACAACCAGTAAGCGTATTTTATTAGTTAAAAACAGGTACCTGTGAAAAACTGCGTTGCTGGAAAGGCGGTTAGTACCAAATGTTTAATCGCAATTAATTTCACACAGCTAAAGTGCATTGATATAGCCAAAGATGCATTCTAAAAGCTAAGCAGAGTATTAAAAAACCGAAAAACTTCGTTAGAAACAAAGAAAACACTATTGAACTGTTACGTGATATCTGTCCTCTTCTATGACAGAGTGCTGGACAATCTCCTCAAAGATGAAGACGAGACTTCAAGCAACAGAAATGTGGTTCTACAGAAAGATGCTGAGTATGCTATGAATTGAACATGTGAGCAACGAGCTGGTCGTTAAGTGAGACGTTGTATCTGACCGCAATTTCAGACATACTACGTGAGTAATGGCTTTTTGTCAATTCACTTCTGATAGCCTTAGTGTCACTTTTGTACCATTTGTAACATTTCTAATTTATTTCTAAAGTTTTCTACAGTACGGTAGTGTGATGGATTACTATGTGATACCCATTCTCTTGTATGGTAGTGAATGCTGGACAATCTCCTCACGAATGTGGAAAAAAAACTGAAAGCAACAGAAATATGGTTCTACAGAAGTATACTGAGAATATCATGAACGGAGCGAGTAGGCAACGAGGAGATCTTAAAGAAAATGGCAACAAAAAGAGCATGTACCCAGAATCAGAGAGAAATAGTTAAAATCTCTTGGACACAGAATAAGGAAGGACGTCTTGGAAAACTTAACCCTCACGGGACATACTGAGTGGAAGAGAAATGGGGGAAGGCAGCTAGCCACTTAGCTGATGAGGTTGTGTGAATGGATCGCGGAACTTGGGGAGGGAGCCTTAGCAAAGGGAGGAAAAATGCTAAGGGCCACACAAGACAGGAAGCTGTGGAGAGCCATGATCGCCTCTGTTCTGGAGGGACTCGGCACATAGAAGAAATATACTAAAGAGTAAACGTAAACTCGAAAATCAACGCTATATTCTGTAGATTACTTCGGTTTGCATATTGTAAAAGTACAGTACAGGTAGATTTTTATTTTTCCCTTTATTCATTTTATTTGTTTTGATTCATTTTGAATAATGAGAAAACAACCACGAGTAAAGTTTTCGTACAATGTACAATATTGACTCGTTGAATTTTTTAAATTTATGTGTTTTTATAGTTGATCGTAAGTTCTGTGTAGTTAAACAGGTAAGACGTTCGGTGAGTAATGTCCATATTTCAAATGGACCAACAATTTGAATTTGAATTTTGGTCATCTTGCCATCAGAAAAGCGACAGCTACCAAACTGCTATAAGATAGTACAGTTTGGTAATGGCAGCTAAAAAAAATGACTTAATGATGCTGTTTTTTTTTTGTTTTTTTTTTGGTAGACTGGTAGACTGGTTACTTTTTTGCGTTTCTGAACAAAAACCGTAATTATGTTTGACTTGGCGTAAAATTATTAATATCTTCCGGCAAATTCCGCTAGAAAAAAAACCTGCTATTACGAAAGGAGTTAATCACAATAAGATGCGCAATAATAAAGCTTCATTGGCCTTTTAAAAGCCGGTGATTCAATATGAAATTCTCCAATACATAAATAGTCCGCGTGCATATTGGAACTCCAGGGCTTCCTTTGTTCCGAGTCCGAAAAGGTTTGCGCAATAAGTAATGAGCTCCATAGACATCTTCATTCTTGTAGGTAATAAACAGACCATTATCCCTGCTCCAAACGAGGAATAAGACAACAACAACATTGGTTGGCTGATTTTATTTAGTAGCATATCAACCGCTATGGGTTATTTAATGCCGAAGTCTAAATATTTTGTACGTAATTTTATGCTTTCAACTACAGATATTTTGTACATCATTTTATACTTTCAGGGTAAAGGTATGTTCTTTTAGATATATAGTTTGTAAATCATAAAATATATTGGCGTTAATTTTACTATAAAAATGTATTTTTATACTTTTTTTAGTATTGCATTGATTGTTATTTTGCTATAAAAATGTATTGTTGCTCATTTTATTATAAAAATGTACTGTTGAATTTTTTTTGAGGGTTCACTATTTGCCCATAGCTGGAACCCTAACAGGTGATACCACCCCGGGTCAGGGTGGATCTGGGAATAACAGCAGTTAAGAGGTGGTTCAATGCTCCTCAAAACCTCCAGATTCCAGATCAGAAGCATTGCTGCCGGATGTAGTTTATCGTTATACCTAGGAAGGCAGCAATAACAATTGGAAATGATAATAGAAAGAACTTTATGGCGTGTTTGTCGTTTTTGAATGAAAAAAAGAAATGACTCCAATGCGATTTGAGATTGAAGAAATGCCAGAGAAACGTTTTTTTTTTTTCAGCTGAAAAAAGGAGGCGGATGAGAAAGAGAGAAAAAAAAAAACAGAAAATACGAAAGAAAATTGATAATACACTTTTTGCATTGTTCGGACTGTTGTCCTCATCTTTGTTGTAATATACACGAAGTTTCAGCCGTTGTATGCCCCGGCCTTCTTCAGGTAGTACAATACCTCATCTCAGAAATGCAGACAAAAATGAGAATGTATGCATCTGATATTTCGCTCTGATCTCTTCTCTTTCTTTTTGTAAAGAACCGCCATGTCTTATCCTTGATTATATTTTGTGGATCGGATCGTTCCTAAGTTATCTGAATTTCCCTAAATTAAGTTAAAAAAGAACTTTTTCAATACATTGTCTCGTTGGATTTTGAATGGAGATTGAGACTAAATTTATTTACAAGTTTAGATTATTTTACTGGATGATTACGCTTACCATTCACTAACATAGATAGGAGGTCAATTGGGAATCGAATAGAAAATAGAACTAAAAATGATAATAAATAAACGAAGAATAAAAATGTAAGGCAACGGTTTTGAAATTTGCCTGAGAAATTGTTTCCTTCCTTTGGTAGAATCGGGAAAACGGTTTCGAAATTTCAGTTGCTGAAGAATAGTCAATTATGGACATTACTAGTTCCAATGTTGTAAGCAGGTCTGTGTGTGATTTTTTTTTTAAAATTTAGGATTGGGAAGGAGGAATAGAAAATGAAAACGGAAAAAAGAGATGAGATAAAGAAAGAAAGAGTCAGGATGAAAGAAGAAAGAAAAGACGTAAAAAGAAAGAATGGTTAAAAAAATAGTAAAAAGAATGAGTGAAAAAAAGAAAAAAATTGAAGAGGAGGAAAAAGAATGAATAAGAAATAAAAGAAAGAAATGGTGGTAAAGAAAAAATAACAGAAAGAAAAAATTGTGGTGAAAAAAGAAAGTGTAGGGAAAGAAAAAAGAAAGAATGGGAAAGAAAAAGACTCGTAAGAAAATAAAGAGTGGAAAAGAAAGCGAAAAGGAAAAAGAATTAGGGAGAAGAAGAAAAGAAGGAAGAATGGGATAAATAAAAAATAGGAGTGAAAAAGAAAAAAAACAATGGTTAAGAAAGAAAATTTTGCATATTTAACAAGTTGACTTTGAAAGTTTAAACTAATTTCAAGTCAGCACAGAAGCTGAAAAAGTTCCCTTGCCTCGACTGTTTGGAATTTAGTTACACTCCAATCAGTCTGGCAGGCTACCGTTTTTTGAGACATCCATTTTCCTTATCATTCCTTCTGATTATCCTACCATCCGGACTCTTCTTTTTCCCTAGAAAATATTTCAAATTTTTAACAGCTGTCACGCTTTTCTTTCTACACAAACCTCTTTACCCACCGCCTTACAGATTTTTTTTTTTTACCATTCCAGTTTTGTTTATTCATCCTTACGTTTTTCTTTCTTTGTTTGCATTACTCTCTTTACTAACTTTCCGAAACATCTGTTCCGTGTTTTGGAATTTCACTCTTCTTCCTCTGAGACTTAAGTATTTTTTCATTTTTTTTACGGGAGCTTTTTTTAGCTCCTTTCCCAACTGACTTACTCTCGGCGTAAACTTGACAGCTTTCTCTGTCGAAATTCTTAAAAATAGCGCGTTAAAAATAATTATATTAAAATAATTTAAGCTAAGCGAACATACAGATCCTATCGTAACAGTTGTCTTTTCATCTGGTATTTCTGAAATAGAAGGAAAGCGTGTCTTTTTGATAAAGAAAATCATTATTTTATCACGAGTTATCTTTTCGTCATTCTTAAACTGTTGCCTCTGTAGGCGGCTCAGAAGAAGAAGAAAAAGAAACCTCTGGTCAGAAACTTGATACATTTTTAATGTTGTCTGTGATCGACAACATTTGGCACGTATTGACAACTATCCCGGCCTTGTGCTGAATCAAATTTAAGTTAGTAAATATTGAGATCAACTTCTGTTTGCTATCTTTTGGTGATTTGCTTAATTTAAATATATTCTTCTTCTTCTTTTATATCATCATATAGTTCTGCTTGTTGCCTCTTTCTTGCCAATAGCTAATGAATAATGGACGATTCCGTTTTGATAGTTTAGAAAGACAGAAACAACATATAAGAGACGCTGTTTGGGTTGTTCAGAAAAAGAAAGAAAGAGTAGGTGGAAGAGACGATGATGCTCTTGTGTGTCTAACGTCTGCTTCAGTGAAACGAAAAAGTTTGTCAGTTTCATATCTTTTCATTTGTGCTATCTTATTTTTTTAAATAATGGCCTGCATTCATACTAATGTTTTTATTGCAATATTTTGTTAAAGTTGTTAAGCTCAAATATTTAATTATGCAACAGGGGAATTTCAACAAGTATTTTATAGCGTTGGGTTCTGGTTTGGTTTGGTTTGGTTTGTTTTACGGCATATCAACTTCAATGGGTTATTTAATGCCGACAAGACTTTTATTGTTGGCAATATTTGTTTTCCAAAAATGTATTGCTGGTAATATTTTTTTTTTAAATTACTACGGGAGGGAATAATTTTTCTTCAAAAGTGTATTGCTGGTAATAATTTTCACAAAATAGTATTAATGGTATTAAAACCTATTTTTATACTTTCATAGTGTTTCGACACTTTTGGGGTGTTAACTATTTACCTATAGTTGGGACCCTGGCAGGTCCTACCACCCCGCGTCAGGGTGGACCTGGGAGCACCAGCAATTAAAAGGTGGTTCCACGCTCCTCAAAACCTCCTGATCAATGGCCTTGCTGCTGGCTGTATTTTATCGTCTTATACAGGACGGGTTGCGTTCTGTGTCGTTTCTGGGTCCCCATATTACTACATAAAATGGAATCATCGAAAAGGATAATTTCTTTTTCTTATTTTATTAGGAGATAGCAGTGGCAGCTTGTATTTTAAGAGGCGGCGGGAGGCATGATATCACATGACCGCATGTCGTACGTTGGCTCAGTGTTCCGCCGCGGGTGGTCTTTGCCGGTCTCTCAACTTAGGTGTGGGAAGCGTGTCGACACTTCAGAATACTTGCGGCACTCTGTTGAATTCGCGCCGTTTTGAATCTATATCCAAATCCAAGACAAAGGCAATCCATCACTGTCAGAATACCACCAGTACTATTAGTCATTCTTCATTTGAGCAGAAGACAAAATGTCGTTCAAAACAGTTCCATTTAAGATCGGTCATTCACTAATTCTGCCAACTGCGAAGATAGGTGATATTCCCAGGATTTTTATGAGAGCGGAAGTCGACGGCAACAATTTTATTGACAAAGAATATATTCTCTAAATTTTGTTGCTGTTTCATTATTTATTTACTTATTTTAAAAATTATTTATTAATATTGATTTTCAGCAAGCATTTTTCTCGAAGTTATATTTAGAATTTTATACATATATATATATGTACATATGTGTGTGTGTGTGTGTGTGTGTGTGTGTGTGTGTGTGAGGATGGTGGTGATCCTAGCGTGCGCCACCTTTGGTAAATGCTTCACAAGTGTCTGAATTTCACTCACAATTGGGCAGACATAACTCATCGATCGTTGTGGTAGCACGAAGTCACAAGTCCTCGATCACGCTAGATAACGCGCTCTTCCAGAAACTGCAACTAAGGTCTGCTCAATAAAGTTGCATTATAAACTACAGATGACTTTCAACAAACACAAATGTCTCTGAGCAGGCGTCTTCAACAGTCTGCTTGCCGCCCTATTTTACGGGTGTCCTCCGATACGAGTGGCCAGCCACTATATATATATATATATATATATATATATATATATATATATATATATATATATATATATATATATATATATATATATATATATATATATATATATATATATATATATAAAGTGAGATATATATCACTCTGAATATGTCTCACTTTACTAAAATTTAAGCGTACTAATATACATAATAATATAATATTATTAATATATAATTTATATATATGGTACTATAGTATATATATATATGTATATATATATAATACTATAGTATATATATATATATATATATATATATATATATATATATATAATATATATGGAGGCACGGTAGATTAATGGACTGCGGCTCGGATTGAGAAATACAGCATAGTTGCAGTATAAAACATAGGTAGGACCTGTGGGTGTTGAATAAACACAAATGTGCCTGAGTAGATGTCTGCGATATGGATTGGCTAGCTACCCTATTAGACGAAAACTATAGTGGAGGACCATTAGATATATAATTTGAGCAGTTTTCATTTCCAAATTTTTCGTGCTAAAAATAAATGATATTAAGTAAAGTAAACGTTCAAAAGCAAACAACAAATATGTCGAATGATGAGTAAAAATAACGAAGAAGAAATCTTGTAATTTCAGACAAGCAACTTTTTTTCCGAACGATAAGTCAGAATCGTTTCTGTAGACATGTTTATTTATTGAACGAGGCGTCAGACTCGTCATTTGTGTAGACAAAAATAATTATCGCAATGTCAAGGGAGGATAAGTCGACCCTTTCCCGTTGTAATCCCTCGACAGATTAAACTATGATTTTACCGAGCATTATCTAACTCGTGAAGCGATCCGAACAATTCCTGAACATTTCCTGGTGGGTAGTTCAACATTGACAACAGTGTAATGATATCTGGTTGGGTCGTGAAATGATTTCCATTAACGTGGGACGATAGAATCACACGCCCCTCGCCTCGGGCCTGGTACCTACAAAAGGTCGATTTATCTCTCCAGAGTCAGTGAGGCAGATACTGGTTGGAATGTGAGCAATTTCTGAAGTTCAGATCAACATAACGATTTAAAAGGTGCAAAACGCAAATATTTGCTGAAAACTTGGATCTTAGCTGATTATAATGACTGATGCAAAAACTGATTAAATTCGTAATGTGACAAAACTTATCTACCCTTAACTTTCTTTTTAATTACAAATCCTTCTTTTATACGGATGTGCGGGTAGTTTAATATTGGTGTGGTGTGAAGAAACAGCAAGTCGAATTCAAATTCTGGGTTAGTCTGTTATATTCACTTTCGCATAACTCTGCTTTTTCTCTCCCTCCAGCTATGGACAAAATGGTAAGGTAGACTGGACTCTCTATCACTGGAGTCTAAGAGAAGGTATATTTTGAATTCTAAAGGAGACGGGAAATCACCCCACTTTAATCCCCAAAATGCATGACATTTCACAGATAATGATGAAATATTTGTGGAGAGTCATCATTGTCTCCGTCCTGAAGGATCACGGCAATTAAAAACAATTAACTTTTTTTTAATTGCCTAGCTTAATTGGCTTTAATAGCACTCAAAAATGTTTAAATAAGAATTTAATTTAATCTATTGCCGGTGAAAATGACATAAATTAAAATCGTGTGCTTGTTAAAGAAACGACATCTTAAATATCGCCATCGTTGAATTTGTGTAATTTTTAAGCCTATAATGGAAATCTTGTCTCATCTTACTTTGATTGATTTATAAATAAATAAAATAAAACATGCTATTCACAGTAGGACTAATATCCTTATCTTTGTTTTTATTATCACAAGGTTTCGGCCGCTGTGTCCTGTGACCTTCCTCAGGTGTTTGTCAATACAGATAATCTTCAGGGATTTTCAAATTGAACCCTTGATTTACCTGGACTAGTGTGTGCACAATAATTCCAAAAGATAACCACATAACAGTCAAATAAAAAAGATTTGCTTAAGTCTTTTATCTTAACAGTGCACTGCAGAAAATATTTTTTACTTATGAATACAAAGACCAATCTTCTATCTTCCTAAATATTGCTCTTTTATTGACACTATTTACATTCGGACTATTGTCCTCAACTTTGCTGATGCTATCATAACGTTTCGGTTGTTTTGCCCTTAGGCCTTCATCAGGTCCATATCGATCCGGGCAACCCACAGGGAATTCTGAACTGAAATATTTATTTAATCTACGTGGGTAGATTGTTCTCCTTCCGGTGTCCATGTCTAATGGTATCTTGCTTAATTTTTTATTTAGTATAGCTCAGTTATTACTAAGCCTGTTTCTAGTGAGTCTGAGTTGGTACTACCCGACTCAGGGACTGAAATCACAATTACTATACAAACAAATTCAAGAAACAACACATCAATCTTTTGGGCTATTGACACCTGAAGAAAGCACAGTGACAAAGATGAGAATACTAATCTGGATGTAAATAATGTAAATAATGATAACTCCTCGTTTCAGAAATTCAGGCAAAAAATAAAAACCAGGGTGTAAAATATACAGGGTGCTTGAAAAGTAACTCCATATTTCATGTATGATGGACTCTCCCGTCTAACTATAATTTTTACAAGACGAGGGTTACTTTTCACGCACCCTGAATTTAAAATACATTTTGTAAGAGAAGAATACGTATTCTTTTCAGATTAAGATAAAAATCCTCTTTGTTCTAACCAGTTATCCAGAATGCCACTTTGATTATACAACTAGTACAGGAGTAACACGTTGGAGTAATAGTGGCTCCGATTGAGAAATTGAAGAGCGGAGTTCGGATTCCAGTCGAGTTCGTTTAATTCACTTACGTGCAATTACCCCTGGGAAAGACGTGAACCCATTTCTTCTCACCCCCACCAGCTATGGGTAAATAACAGGACAGCATGAGTCCTATAGTCTTGGGTGGCAACCTGTCTAGGAGAAAGACCACTCTGAATTGTTGAGTTAAATAACCTCATCAAGCCGCAACTGGCTAAGTCTGGTGAGTATGGCTATATCCCTAAAAACATGGGCAACGAAAGAATGAAAACGATCTGGGTCTGTATAATGAACTTTCATCCGTGGTATCTTTCTTCTTTTGTTTTCTTTTTTTTTTCGGGAATAGCTCTTTTATTTTAATTTTTAATAGAGGTAGATGTGAGAATGGTTGTACACTTTAAATTCTGTAGCATTTGAAAAAAAATAAAAAATAAAATGGCACAAGAATGGCGACTAAATGTCTCTTTGAAAAAAAAGGGAGTTACGTGATAAGAAGAAATTGCGTTTCCGTGACACGCGCAATTTCCCAGAGAGAGAAAGAGAGAGAGAGTAAGGATGGAAGAAACATGAAACTTTTTGACACGTGCGCTTTATAAGAGGATGTTGTTGTTGTTGTTTATACTTGCAGATTCCACGTGTAAGCTTGGGTGGGAGGCTGCGACCACGGCAAGTGATAATGATGCCGTTTCAGCAGCAAGTGAATTTTTTACGGCATCGGGTTCCTCACACGACGCCCGAGATGGACTTCTTTACAAGGTTAAAGAGCTTTATATCTCCCACATTTTTAGTCATATAT
>OZ038508.1:40097887-40109779 GCA_964036315.1 Acanthosepion esculentum | reverse complement strand
ATTTGTTTATTAATTATAAAAAATAAAAGTACATAATTAAACCAAATATTTTTTCATCTTCATTTGTTTTACAAAGCTGCGTAAAAACCCGATTCCGTTCCATGAACAATTTTACCAAGTTGGAAAATATCGTGGATCGAATTTTTGCTGTTGTTTCTTGATATGAACTAAAACTATGTCTATTTTCTATTCTAGAGTAAACTAGACCCATATCTACCGTTTTTTTTTTATTCTAGAATAATGTAGACCCATAGCTACTTATTCTTATTCTAGAATAAACTAGAGCAATGTCTACCATTTTTATTCTACAAGGTGATTGAAAAGTAACTCCCTATTTTATGTATGATAAACTCTCCCGTCTTGTAAAAATTCTAGTTAGACTGGAGAGTCCATCATACATGAAATAGGGGATTACTTTTCAATCACCCTGAGATTAAACTCGACCTATGTTTACCTTTTTGACTCTGCTGTAAACCGCCTCTATCTCTATTCGATCATTGTCATTTTTGCTTTCTAAGAATTTCATCCGATATTAAATAACCCAACTTGTTGCTGTAGATCAGTGTTTCTTAACCTATGGGAAATTTCAGGTGGGCCACAGAATTTTTATAATTTTTACTGGGCCACCGTAGTTATATCTTTATTGGATATATTGTATGTAGAATGGAAGTAATTTTTTACACTATAATAATTTCAAGGGCCACAGAAAAATTCTGGGTTCGAAGTGGGCTAAAAAAAAAAGGTTGGGAACCACTGCTGTAGATGATCAGAATTTCCTGAAAACCATCTAATGGGGACTTTTTGTGGGAAAAGAAAAACTTTCTACTCAGTTGGGCCGACGAGGATTTATCTAGACTGGCATGGACGAACTTCCTTTTTTTTTTTTTTTTTTTTAAACCACCTTTAAAGTAGGATTTTCTTTCTAATTATTTTATTTCTTCAAAATGAATGACGCAAATTAAGTAAAGTTGCAAAAGACTTGTTTCGAAGCCGCCCAGAAAGGGGACGGTTTAGAAAATGGTAAAATACTGAAAAGGAATAAAATTGAAAAATAAGAAACAGAAGACACAAACTACAAAACCAAAGAATCAACAGATAAAAAAAGACGACGATAACTGTGAAATGTTCTTGGCAAATCCTCTCTCCTGTATTTAATTGATGAAACGGAATTCGTGCGGCAGTCCAAGCAGTGAAACCACACTGTCAAAGAGAACCAGTCGTTGGTCAAGACAATTGTCTGTCTTCGTAGTTGACTGAAAAAAAATCAATTTCCAAATCCATGATAAACCAAGTGATGAAATCTGTCGAATCTGGATTGAAAAAATAATTAACTGGCTGTATAAAGAAAGTTTGGCGCCTTTTTCATCATGCTATGATTTTTATTTTTTTTATTTTTAAGCGATCTCGTGGAGGTACCTTTGTTAACTCTAGCTTTGAACGGGCTAAAATTGAAGTGATCTGGGAACCATCCTCTTGGGAGTCGGCTCCACAGAGCAGGGATTCGCGGGAAGAAGCTGATAGAGTAGAACTTATTTCTCACCGATGGAATACGGAGGAAATGTAAGTGATTTGTAAATGGCATGGCATGTCTTCGCCGTGAAGGTTTCAACTGGAGGGACAAGCGAATGTGATTCTTTCCGGGGAAGTGGGAACTATTTTTAGTGTACTAAGTTTGACAACACAAACCATTCATCAAAGATGTTTTCATCGTGCGTGATGCTATTTCACTTTTTATCGAACATAATTTTTTAAAAAATTCATTGTAAATAAAAAAAATAAAAAATAAAAATAAAGATGAAATTGTTTCTTTTATATTTGACTTTTTCCAGTGTAGGGGCGAGTCACTCTTACTAGAAACTAATTACAGTGTAGCCCGGATATAAGAGAAACCCGGATATAAGAGAGATTTTCTCTGGTCCCAAATTAGAGCCTGTGTTAATGTATATATAATAGACCAAACCCGGATATAAGAGAAACCCGGATATAAGATAGGGATTTACTTGACCTCCCACAGGGCCAGGATGTGACACAAGGTCGGTTGTTTAATGTGGGAAGGGAGGAAGAATGGACCCGAGTTTTCACCCGGGCCGCTGGGCTTTGGCTTTAGCTGGTCTTAGCTTGTCCAAGCTGGTCAGAGCTGGTCATATCTAGTCATAGCTGGTCATAGCTGGTCTTAGCTGGTCATAGCTTGTCCAAGCCGGTCAAAGCTGGTCATAGCTAGACGTAGCCGCGATACTACCAGCGCAGGGACGAATCCCTGCGACCGGCCTGTATCAGTGATCGAATCCCAGCCTAAAGGCGATCATTCAGCGAGTAATCTGTTAACCCGGATATAAGAGACTTCTTCTCCGATCCCGACAACTCTCTTATATCCGGGTTTCACTGTATTAGAGTGTATAAGCTTTAGCATAAAGTATTTTAACCCGCGCCTCCTAAAAAAAAAAGGTGCACGAATTACTCAAAAACAAGAGTCTCTGCAGGTGGGCATGATTTTTTCCCATATGAGATATACCGTTGTCCATATTAGTAGACTGCTTCGTACCAGAAAAGATCAATAAACAGAAGGCAGAGTTATTGAACAAGTGAAAAATTATCCGCACTCTTGTTTAAAGATATGTTACGGCGAAAGTGCGATTAATTTTTAACTTACCCTCGTAGAATGCTTGGCTCAACATCGACTCAGGGTGAAGTTATATGAAGCATTTTTTTTCTTTTGTAAATACATTGGGTTACTTGTTTTCTACAGAATGGAGGAAAAGTGGCCATTAGCACTACCCAAATGAGGTTGGGGTTGCGTTTTGATCTAATAATCGGACGAAAATATTTCAACGCGCTTCCCAATTGTCTGTACATCGATGCCTGGCCATCTACCACGACCGATGAATGGCAGTCTGCAACAGTCTCACCCACCATATCTGGTTCGAAAGTTCGGTCAGACCTTGAGAAAAAATACTGTTTCCTCTCTCCCTGAACCTCTCCGCTGACAAAAAAGCCCCCACCTCGGCAAAGTGTGAGGTAGAGTGGCAGGTAGCGACACCTCAGTATTTTTGGGGTTTTCACATTCAATGACACTTATAATCACAGAGAAGAAAAAGGTTTTGGCCTCATAGGGCAAAGTGTAGAAAAACGTGGTTAGAAGGTTTAGATAGCGGTACCTCAGTACCTCTAAGGACTCAGAGATTTGATGACACGCGTAATCCCCGAAAAGTTGTGTACGGCGTCTGTTAAAACAGTGGCTGTGCTGGTCAGAGGATAGAAAAAAAATACTTCTTTAAAAAAAACAAAAAAAACAGCGGCGACGACTACCCCCTCCAGTACTATCCCTTCCCCCAAAGCCCAAATCACTGTAACAATTGTCACTACTACTACTACTACTATTGATGATGTTGGTGGTGATAATGATTAATCTAGCATTATTTCATTAAAGAAATATTTACCAAAGACAACACTTTCCCTACCATAACCCATCTCTGCCTGAAGGATATCTCGTATCTAAACATTTCTCAATCCCCGCACAAATTCTACTTCTTCCTTCCTTATCTTCCTCCATTTCAACCACTGTCACCTCTACCACAAAATGCCATAAAAAGACATGAAGATTCCCCCCGTTAAAGTAGCAAACTGTTAAGAAAAAATGATTAAAAGAACAGAAAAAGAAATACCGTAAGGAAAAGAGATATTTGCCATGTGGACCCGGACATTATGGAAAGAAAGAAACTGTAGCCACAGCGCTTGAGGTACCCAAGGGACTCCCCACAATTTCTTCTCGCTTTCCTTCACTACCTTCTGTAGGAGTTCCTGTAGTTTCGTTTCTATATCTATCAAAACTGTGTCATCTTCATATATCTTATGTTACTCCCACCCAATAATTAATCCTGGTAGGACTTCTAATTCTCTCAGAATCTCCTTACTGTATAGGGTAATAACCAACCTAATTTAAGCATAGTTTTCCAACTCCTGGATCTGTCTGCTGCTGTTTCTTTGGTAAGTAATGTTTGTATTTGTACATAGATTGTCATGAACTTTTTAAAGTCTCTCAACAATGCCTTCTTTGTTGTTTTAGTTTATCTTCGAATAATTTCAAAATGGTTAATAGCTACTAGGTTCTTATCATGCATTGTTTTTCTTTTCTTTTTATGGTGGGATTTTTAACTCTCAGAGGAAGGACTAACCCAGAGTTTCACAAAGTGACCCCTATCGTGTGAAGCAGAAATGAGCCATAGGGAGGGTGAGGAAGATAAAATGTGGTAAAGATAACATAGAAATAGTGGTGAACGGAAACGTTCTGGCAATAGTTGTGCGGTAATATTGTGGAATTTTCATATTGTGCAATATGATCCACACACACATACACACATATTTTCATATTGTGCAATATGATCCACACACATACACACACATATTTTCATATTGTGCAATATGATCCACACACATATTTTCATATTGTGCAATATGATCCACACACACATACACACACATATTTTCATATTGTGCAATATGATCCACACACACATACACACACATATTTTCATATTGTGCAATATGATCCACACACATACACACACATATTTTCATATTGTGCAATATGATCCACACACATACACACACATATTTTCATATTGTGCAATATGATCCACACACATACACACACATATTTTCATATTGTGCAATATGATCCACACACACATACACACACATATTTTCATATTGTGCAATATGATCCACACACATACACACACATATTTTCATATTGTGCAATATGATCCACACACATACACACACATATTTTCATATTGTGCAATATGATCCACACACATATTTTCATATTGTGCAATATGATCCACACACACATACACACACATATTTTCATATTGTGCAATATGATCCACACACATACACACATATTTTCATATTGTGCAATATGATTCACACACATACACACACATATTTTCATATTGTGCAATATGATCCACACACACATACACACACATATTTTCATATTGTGCAATATGATCCACACACACATACACACACATATTTTCATATTGTGCAATATGATTCACACACATACACAGACATATAATGTAATTGACAAACGTCAACACTAATAATTTAACAAGCTCGTCTTTCTCATTAACTGTTAATTCTCTACTTACTCATGTAAGTATAAATTTAGCATTGTTATTTCTATCTACCTATCTGATATCTGGTGACACATAGAGCCTCCACAGAACATCTACAATCAGCCCTGTCTGCAGACGCCGCTTGCACCTCACCCCAGAATTACATGCCCATTGTTTCCCTCGCCTACTCCATAGCTTTTCGCCACGTCGCTCTTGGTGTTTCCTGCTCCTTTTTCCTTCGAGGTCTCAGGTCAGTGCCACATTACGGTCGCTTGGGTCTTGCCTCAAAGTATACATCTACGGAGGCATGCTGAAACAATTCTGTCGTCTTCACATGGTCTTGCCATCTAATCTTCAGGACCCTTCTTAAGCTGCTATGATGAAATAGTTCAATAAGCTTCTCATTACCCTGAATTATTTTCCAGGTCTTGTTACCATATAATGTGTCTCATGAAGACTGATCTTTGTTGCTTTTGCTGATCTTGCTCGTATTTTACACCTGCTTCAACCGACTATCTATCTATCTATCTATCTATCTATCTATCTATCTATCTATCTATCTATCTATCTATCTATCTATCTATCCCAGTCCCCTCATTATCTATCTATCTATCTATCTATCTATCTATCTATCTATCTATCTATCTATCCCAGTCCCTTCATTATCTATCTATCCCAGTCCCTTCATTATCTATCTATCTATCTATCTATCTATCTATCTATCTATCTATCTATCTATCTATCTATCCCAGTCCCTTCATTATCTATCTATCTATCTATCTATCTATCTATCTATCTATCTATCTATCTATCTATCTATCTCTCTATCTATCTATCTATCTATCCCAGTCCTTTCATTATCTATCTATCTATCTATCTATCGCCATTACCATATCCTCCTGGTTTTAGTTTAAAATGAAGCTTTCTCTATTCCATATATTTTTTATTAAAGTTTGTGCTTTCTTTATATCAGATGAAAACTAGGAATTGTTCCATCATATATCAGCGAAATTTTCACTTTCCTAAGTTATATTTTATATCATAGTTTAGATATTTAGAGAAAAAAAAGAAGGCACCAATTTAAACTGACACCAGGAGGATATGGTTCACAGTACCAAGATATGGAACAACAGGTAAGGCTAGCGTTGGGTTCTTATTCGTTCTCAATGATTTATTTGTGTTAGTTTTCGCTAGTGCAATTTCAAATTATAGAAACTAAGTTTGTTTCATGATCCACAAATACTGTTAAACTGTTAAATAATGCAGAGAAAATATATATGCATCATTTACACTTATGATATAATTTGGGAAGAGTTCGAAAGCAAATCACCTGTTCTTAATTCACATTGATGAGATCTTCACCCAACGATATAATGAATTCATCTGATAAATTTACGTTTCAAAAGAATTTGCTCGTACAACTATCTAAAAGAAACAGTAAAGAAAAACTGATTCGATGTACTACTTTACATCATAATCAGCTAAATTTATTCTCGTTGATGAGTATATAATACTGTCTCGGACAACTACTATCTGATTTTGTTTGAAGTAAATACATAGAGTTTTAATCATTGAAGAACAGTTATCATCAATGTAGTTGATATCAACCTCAAAGCTTGATGAGACTATCCAAGTAGTCGATAAATTCCTTGGTGGGGGGTCAAAATGGGGTCAATGCGTACCTTATTTTGAAGTAGAAAATACAGGCACAGAATCTTACCAGATGAATACATTGATATACATGTGTAGATTTCGAACCTAAATAACTGTTCAAAAATAAAATCTTAATGTCTCTTGGTAATGTTAATGTTGAGATCAACCATTTCCATAAAAGAAACATTCGGCCTTCAATGACCGAGCAGTTGCCATTACTGTCAATTGAAAATTTTAAACTATTTTTAAATAGTTTTTCAGGTAAATAGACTTCCCAATTCCACTGTTAATCACTCTTTCTAGTATTGATTGGAGTTTTCTTCCAAACTTTATGTTGGAGTTATTATGGAAAGTTAACATCTTGATTATATCATTATTTTCCCTTTAAGTTACATGTGCGACCCATTTTGTTGCTATTGTTGGAAGTTTTCAAGTGATATGTGTTTTTTTGTTATTTAGTAACGCTCTTTGTTTATGATTCGGTAAGATCCAGTCTATTGGATCTGATGAAGGATGCTCTTCTTTAAGCCCTAAAGGATTCATTCACTAGAAGCTATTTTTAATCATTGAGCTGAGAAAAAAAACTGTTGTATATAGTTGATAACTTGGACATTTCTGAGAGTTTAACGTTATGCATGACATCCATATGAAAGTCTAGAGAGGATGAGGCTATTTAAGAATATGAGTAACAGAACTAATTTCAAGTCGGAACTAAGTTCAGCTTTGAACTTATTTCAACTCGATTTAAAATCAAAGTTATCAATTTCCGTGAATTCCTAAACAAAATGCAATGAGTTGGTGTCATTTTGTTTTAATACAGCATTAAAAATCCTTAGTAGATAAAATAATTCAGAATCCGTTTTTTCATTCTTTTTTTAAATTAGTTGCAGGTTGAAAATAATTCTGCACCCCAAGAAGATGATAAATTTCCAAGTGTCATGTCACAATTTATCCTCTGTTCGATTCCATTATTTCCTGTGCTAAATTTGTAATAAATGATCGATACATTTAGGTTGCTGACGTGTTTAAAATTTATTTATTTCACATTCTGATTACTATGATTGTGTGGTGGTGTTATGAAACAGAGGATATTTCCAGTTGCCCCATTATAGGCATTAGTGTATCAGTGTTATACTAACATCTTAACACAACGGACGGCAGGGTTAGATTAGCTGAAAGAAAGGAAGCAGGCATTGTTCTCAAAGAGTTTTTTTATACCGCTATGTCATACAAGAAATTATATATATATATATATATATATATATATATATATATATATATATAATGGAGTAAATCCGACATATTTTTAATTTTTTTAAACGTTACCTTAACTGGATAACTATAATCTTCAAAAATTTAAATGTAATGTCAATCGACATAGAAGATGTCGATTGACATTACATTTAAATTTTTGAAGATTATCGTTATCCATTTATGGTAACGTTTCCTTGATCCCTGTTCTTCTTTTTATCCTTTCCTCACCTTCTCTATACCCAGTCTTTCCCCTTACTTACACTTTTTCTAGCCCCTTGTGTACTCGTGGCACACCCGCCTTGCCTGGGGTGAATTGCTTAGAAAAAAACAAAAACATTTGAGTAGATGCTCTGTGTTTATTTATTTATTAAACAGTATATTTATTTATTTCCATCTATCGGCCTGAATATTCAAGAAATCTTGTTAGAAAAATATGCACCCTCCGACAGGATTCGAACCTGCGTTCCCTAGGGGAAACCGTCATTAGATCTGACGTGCATTGACCCCTCTGATCAAACAAAGTCTGAATAGTACTTTTGAACACATATCTTTCCTGATTCTTGAAATATACATATCTCTATCTCTCTCTCTCTCTCTCTCTCTCTCTCTATCTATCTATCTATCTATCTATCTATATATATATATATATATATATATATATATATATATATATATATATATATATATATATATCACTATTTGTACCACAAAAATAAATTATCACATATGAATACAAGCAGTATGAAAGGACTTATAGAGGGTCTTACTTGTAATATTTCTCAAAGGGTAAACGTCCAGGCCGGTGGTATTCTCCATTATCCTTAGCAGAAGCGTGTGTTTTTTTTAATTTTGTTCTCTCAATTGCCGTGGACAAACATGTCTTGCTCTTCCGCGGTCTACGTAGAAACTGAGGGTTCGTCACTTCACGAACTGACGCCACTAACCGGCCATCACGTGACCCTCGTGAATTCATCTTACCCAAAGGTAATTAATCGCCCTTTACATCCCTACAATGGTTTCAGAGTATGTGGCATCACTAGTCTCGTTCCAGTTTCAGATAATGGAGTAACATTAATGCTACTACTAAATACTCTAAGTTCGTGCATGGTTGAAGCGGTTTTTAGCCACAGAAATGCAATTCTAATAAAGCAGAGAAACAGACTGAAAATGGAAGAGGGTGGTGAATTACGATTAAAACTAACCAATTTCCATCCAAGTCA
The DNA here is from genome assembly GCA_964036315.1 of Acanthosepion esculentum. Taxonomy (NCBI): domain Eukaryota; kingdom Metazoa; phylum Mollusca; class Cephalopoda; order Sepiida; family Sepiidae; genus Acanthosepion; species Acanthosepion esculentum. Next base: position 40,100,529 of record OZ038508.1, on the reverse strand, counting down.
TTCCTGACACAATGTTCTTGCTATTGCTCATCAAACACATCTTTTTCATTAATGGCGTCAATCAATTCAACAAATAGTATATTAATTTATTTTTAATGTGTTTATTATTAACTTGCATTAGAAACAAAGAAACTGTTACGTAATATCAGTCCCCCGATAGAGCAGTGAATGCTGAACAATCTCATCACAGATGAAGAAGAGACGTGAAGTAATAGAAATGGGGTTCTACAGAAGGATGCTGAGAATACCCTGGACCGAACAAGTGAGCATAGACGAAGTTTTAGAGAAAATGAAAACAAAAAGGACACTTGTACTTAACATCAGGAAGAGACAGTTAAAATTTCTAGGGCACATTATGAGGGAAGAAGACTTGTAAAATTTGATGCTCACAGGACAGATTGAAGGCAAGAGGGACAGACGAAAACAAAGCATGACCTACCTAGCGAGATTGAGTGTATAGATGGCAGGACAAGGTTTAGGAGAGATAACAAAAATGCTATATTTATTAAGAGCTACAAAGGACTTGAAATTGTGGAGAGCCATGATCGTCAGTGAAGGGACACGGCACATAGAAGAAGAAGAAGAAGAAGAAGAAGAAGAAGAAGAAGAAGAAGAAGAAGAAGAAGAAGTAGAAGAAGAAGAAGAAGAAGAAGAAGAAGAAGAAGAAGAAGAAGAAGAAGAAGAAGAAAAAGAAAGCTAAAATGAATCGTGTCGAAAAAACGATAATGTAGGAAAAGGCGAAGGAATATCTACCCTTTAATAAAAAAAATATTATTATTGATATTTCTTTTGTGCATAACTGAAAGGATTTTATAAAGGGTTCAATGGTCTAAAAAGTTTGGGGACCCATATTTTAGAACAATGCAAAACTTGAGAAGGTATATCTACATCATTTTTAGAATTGATCTAGCTTTTAAATGATTTAATCTTTCTTTTATACCCATTTACTTATCACTTACGGCTAAGATCTACATTGTCATCGATACCGAATCCTTGAACCGACAAGTCCTTATCTTCTTATTAAGGTTCTAGGATTAACGCTCTGAGATTAACACTCTGGTATTAACGCGACAAGGAAAGCGTAATCTCAACAGCAGATATTTGATTTGATTTGTTTGTTTAACGGCACATCAACTCCTTATGGGTCATTTAATCCCCAAATTTAATTTTCTTGGGAACTTTGAAGTAATAAAAATATGTTAATCTACTTTCACAGTAGAATACATGGTAGTTGATATTCATCCTTTGTGTATATACATGATTTTATGAATATAATTACTAGAAAGAGTGATATGTGTGTTTTATGTTGTAGTTTTGTTGAAGTTATATTTTGGAATACAGTTTGATTTCTTTAAGAAATTATAGGATATTAAATGGATTAATACAATGAAAGAGTCCTTTCATATCGACTGATGTACTGTTGGTAATTTTACTACAAATAAGTATTGTTGGTAAATTTTTTATATATATAAAAATGTACTCCTGGTATTTTGACTATAAAAATGTATTTTTCATACTTTCATAGTGTTTTGTTTTTGTTTAGGGGTTCACTATTTGCCCATAGCTGGGACCCTAACAGGAGCTACCACCCCAGGTCAGGTTGAACCTGGGAACAACAGCAATTAATAGGTGGTTCCACGCTCCTCAAAACCTGCAATCTCTCGATCAGAGGCCTTGCTGCCAGATGTAGTTTATCGTCATACCCAGGACTGACAAAGGGGTCATCACTGGCATGTCATGATGGTTGAGAAAATAGGGTGTGAGTGAGTACCTTACCTGGCGAGGTAGTAAAGCAAAAGCTGTCAGCTCTATAGTCAACTTTCACAGTGTTTGATCATATCCAGAAGATGTGCTATTCGAAAGGTCAGGAAATTTGAGTATTTGGTAAAAGAACTTATTAAAGTCTAGTAGCACGCTTAAATTCATGTAGTGGGTGCATTAGGGAAAAAAAAGTTCGTCAGAGCAGTTGCCATGAATATATTTGTAGAAAAGACTGAGGGAAACCACGTCACGTCGGCGAGCTAGTGACTGAAGTCGAGATGCCAATGCAGGATCTATTACATTGCAGATTCTTCTTTGAATTGTTAAGAATATCGAGATGAGCATCAGGGGTGGTAGACCAGATATAGCAACGGTATTCAATGCATGACCGAATGGTAGATTTGTAAATGTGCAAAATGGACTCTGACGAGAAAAACCTTCTGGCACGGCATAATGAATCAAGTTTTCTTTCGGTAGCTATTGATTCAATGTAGTTGTTCCATTTCAAGTCAGTTGAGGCGGCCAAGAAGTGAGACGCTCTCCAGGAGTCAAGCATCAGTCATGTTGATGGTGGGCAGGGAAGTTTCTTTATGGTGGTTAAATGAGAGTAGTTTAGTTTTGGAGGCATTCAAATTCAAAAGCTATTTCCTGCTCCAGTTAACTACTGATTAGAGGTCTTTTTCAAGTGCAGCGGCAAGGTTAACTTTGTCCAGCTCTGGCGGATTTGCTATTGAGACAGGAGTAAATGGTAGTGTCATCTGCTTAAATGCCTACTTGGGAACTGATGACACTAAGAAGATAAGTGATGGAGATCAAAAACAACGTAGGACCAAGGATAGAGCCTTGGGGGACACCCGCGTTCGTGTGAAAGGATCTGGAAG
>OZ038508.1:39997887-40092887 GCA_964036315.1 Acanthosepion esculentum | reverse complement strand
ATTTTATTTGAGAAAAACTGTCGTAATATTAAATTTTTGTTCTTTCTCATTCATTTTTCCTTTTTGTCGTAATATTAAAAGTTCTTTCTTTCTTATTGGTTTATCTTTTTTCATATAATATTACATTTAATTTGTCTCTTTCTTTTCTTTCTTTTCTTGCTTTCTTTGTCGCTTTCTTTACTTTTTTCTTTGTCTCTTTCTCCGTTTGTCTCTCACTGTTTTTTTTTCTGTGTGCCTCCATTTTGTCTCTCCTTTGATTTTGCCTGCTTAAAATGAAAATCATTTTATCATAAAATCTGTTGGTTGATGTCATTCTCGTTGTTTCTGTTTTGTCAAGTGTCCAGGATTTTCCATCATTTTGACGTTTGGCACGCGATATGCATCACAGCTTTATAGAATTTTATCAAGTTCCTTTGTCGCTTTTTACAGAACGTAAACAGTGTCAAATAATGTCACCCCACTTCAGAAAAAAATTAAAAAGAAAATACAACAAAAATTAAAGTAATCAATATTACTCGTCCTCATCAAAGTTCGCTACACTATAACAGAAGTAAGGCCTATTAACCGTCATTTTCAAATATTTTCTTTATTCCACACATCATTAAAAATTAGTATCTACATCTTGTTTTGTAAAAATACCACCTTCATCGTGTTGTCAATTACGGACAACTGAGCATGATAATCGTCTTAGTTGGGTTTACACAGACTGATACACTTTTGCAGTTTTGATGCGGTCCTGTTGCGTTCCATTGGCCGAATTAGTAGAGTTTAGTGGAAATTACAATCAGCATGTCACACTTATTTCCGTGGCCCAAAATAGACATTACGTAGGCTCCTGTGGAGCCAATCAGAATCGTTCGCGGGAGCATATATAAGGGAACAGCAAGACCCTTTCTCTCTTTTTTCTTACCCCGGATATTGGTCAAAAGGCTTGGCGTTTTTTCTCGTCGGTCCGTAGTTGGATATAGACGCATGCCATTAACGTTTCCCAAAACGAAACTCTCACATCCAGGTCACATTTCATCGCCATAAAAAAGACTTACACAATTGTACATTTCAGGCACCGACATTTTATATGCCAACTACACGTTTGCATCTCTTCTTTATTATTTATTTGTTATGAACTGTCTTTATGCATGTCACACTAAATGGTTCAGTCTTATTTACTGACTGTATCCAGTTTCGCATGATCTCTCTCTCTCTCTCTCTCTCTCTCTCTCTCTCTCAATCTGATTTTTACGACTGCTGAGATTAATGGAGCGGCCGACAATAACAACATTCGTTATTCCGATACCGCCTGAACATGTCATTAAATGTTCTTAAAAAGCTTTATTGAAGAAAAGGATAATATCGACAACAATATTATATAAGCATTTCACTGTATTCTATCAATTTATTGAACCCCATCTGCTTAATCTATTTTCTTATTTTAAGATCAATGGTTACCAGAAATATATGAAAGAAAGAAAAACAATCAACAACCACTGATATTATCTGTCAATTGATTTGCTTTTTCTTTACGCCGGTATAATTCGTTTTTGCGGTGACTAGAAAAGGTGGCAAAGGTTGGTCGGATTTTCCGAGAGGAAGTTGAAATGTCAGCGCCAAGCGACAGAGGTCTCCTTGGCACGCAGCTAACAGTCCTGAGGCAAGGCTCATTATTTTAAGTTTTCAGACAAAAACAGCTTTCATGAATCGTTATGGTTATGATTTTATTTTCAGAATTTCCTCGTTCTCGGCACTTGTTACGATACTTGTGCATACTCAGGTTAAATATACGCTTTATTGATTGAAACCGTATAATCAGGCAACACAAAGTAAAAACGATGTCCAAAATTGCATCAAATAGAGTTTAAATTATATATATATATATATATATATATATATATATATATATATATATATATATATATTGTTTAATAAAACACATAAGGACGCTATTAGAATAGTACTCAATGTAAAATATACAATATATATATATATATATATATATATATATATATATATATTTATAAATAAATGAAATAAGAAAAAAGTAACGCGTCAGCAGTTACTGTTTTCTTATTGTCATTTATTTATAAATATTGTCTTCTCTAAAAGTTAACTTTGAGAAATTTTCATATATATATATATATATATATATACAGAGCTAATATATATATATATATAGAGAGAGATAATATATATATATATATATATATATATATACATATATATATATACACACACACACACGCGCGCGCATATATATATATATATATATATATATATATATATAAAGACATTTATAATATGTTTAACGTTCTTTTTATAGATAAACATTATAAATGTCTTTAAATAAATTGTCGGACTATGTCCAATTCAAAAATGTATGTATATATATATATATATATGTATATATATATATATATATATATATATATATATATATATATATATATATATATATATATATATATATATATATACACACACACACACACACACACACACAGCTAATATATATATTCCATTTACAGGATTCCCGGGAATCTGCGAATAATTAACATGATGTAGATCTAAGCTTCTTTGCAAACACATTTTTAAAAAAGAAAAAAGAATTCTTAAGAAAACATTTCTCAATAATTCAGCTATTAATGTGGTTGTGCGGAAGTTAAGTTTTGTCAAAAATAATCTCAATCTTTATGGATAAAACGAAAAAATAAAGACTGATTTAATATTGCAGCGAAGACATTTTATTAGTAAACATTTGTTGAACTATGTACTTCGGGTCAATGACGTCATACACAAACACAAGCGCGCACACACACAAACGCACAGATGTACTTACTCGCATAAATCTATGTATACTCAATTAAAATTAGAAAAAAAATAAAGTTAACTATTCATACTAGCTCTTTAGCTAATGAGAGAAAGTTTAATTGACTAAGCCGAAATTTTATTCAAAGCCGTGTCTTTTCCGAAAATGATTTAGCACCAGTTTTCCAAACAGCAAAATGCTCTTCTTTTATGTGCTGTGTCCCTCTGTGACATCGGTGATCATGGCTCTCCACAATTTCCTATTCGTCGTAGATTTAAGCAAGGTTTATATCTCAACCATCATTCCAATCCCTATTCTGCCATTCATCTTGTCCTGTTAGTTCTCTTATTCTTTTATGCATATCTGCTTTATTCTTTCTATTTCTGCACACTTTTCGTTGAGCCTTTCCTCTTTAGCTTTCTGCATTTGTTCCTAATTTATTTGTGCAGAGTCCTACAGTGCTGTTCGATAAGCGACTCACCTGATTTTTTTTACTAAATGTTCTCTTCTCCGATGAAACGAAAGTTGAGCTAAATTCAAAGGATATGCGATCTAAAATCCGAAGACGAAGCTTTGAAAGCTCTTTGAATTTAGCAGTAAGTACTGTCAAGCATCCGTTCAGTATAATGTTCTGGGGATGCTTTTCTTTTCATGGAACTGGTTTCTTAAAACCTATTGAAAAGACCCTCAGAAGCGAGCAGTACAAGAGAATTTTAGAGTCGTGTCTGCTTCCTTCTGCTGAAAGGGTGCAAATCGACCCCACCAAGTTCATTTGTAATCAGGATAATGCTCCCTGCCACAAATCAAAATTGATGAAGGAATACTTTGATGAGAAGCAGGCGAGTCTTATGACATGGCCGCCCCAATATCCTGACCTCAACCCCATAGAAAACTTATGGAGCATTATAAAGTACAGGCTCTCGAGAAAGCAGTTGAGCAACAAAGAGGATTTGATTGTGAATTTCATATCCGAATGGAATTCAATGCTTGTGGATGAGATTTGCCAGAACCTAATCAAGTCAATGCCAAAAAGGGTTGAAATGGTTATTCAAGAAGGACCCACAGATTATTAAATAATTCGAACTATATTACCTATTATAAATAAATTATACCTCTATAATTCTTTATTTAAAGCTGTTCGGTTATGTTTCTATTGATTACTAGTTGCAGGAAATAAGTGAGTCACTTTTTTTGCAAGGAGTTTTCCTCCAAATCTCATTTATATCCAAAATTATAATTATCAATAGAATACCTTAGGGTGAGTAAACTTTTTTACTAGGTGTTCAGGAAAAGGGTCTTTATATTAGTAAGATTAAAAATTAGTTTGATCCCAAAAACAATAGGCGAAAAAGTTTTTAAGTAAAAAAAATCAGGTGAGTCACTTTTATCGAACAGCACTGTATATTCTGTGCCGTACCTTGGCATTGTTTTGGGTCTCCTTTTCATCATATCCAGAGTTTCATCTGTCATCAATTCTTTTTCCTTTTCTAATTTTCTTTGCAGTGATCTCGATTGCTTATGTTGCTAAAGTTTCTCTTAATGAGGCCCGCGTCGAGTTTCCATTCTCACTTCGTAAAAACAAATACATTGGAAGGACAGTGTTAAAAGCATATACTACAATCAGTCAGTTATGTGTCATGCGTCATACACGCTTAGGCGATCATGTATCTTTTGATATATGATTGACGAAGCAGATTTTTTTCCCGCAGTAGGTTACCATTTCTTTCTACGGTAGACCAGTTGCCATCCAAGGCTATAGAACCCGATCTGTCCTGCTATTTACCCATAGCTGAGGGGGGAAGAAGAGGATTCATACTTTTCCCAAAGGTATTAGCACGTAAGTGAATGTAATGGATTCGACTGGAATTCGAACTCGGCTCTCCGATCCCTCAGTATGCTACAATGGTGTTTCTAAATAGTAGTAAGTGAAACGTAAAGATCAGTAAACGCAGAATAATAATAAAAAAAAACCGGAAGACCTAAGTTGATCCATTTTTATAGCACTGCGTAAGAAGACAGGTGCAAACTAATGTGAACTCTATTGCTAATGCTCTAAACTAAAAGAACATTTCCTCTGTGTTCCAAGATATTTTTTCCAAGAACTGCCACTTTGTGGAACAGAATCCCGCGTGGTTACTTTCCTGAACACTACATTTTAGCTGCTTCAATTTAAGGGTCGATCGTTATCTATCCACCTTATCTTCATAATCTTCAATAATTCCTACCACCTCATTTTTCGTTCATATCACACATCACATACATTGTTACTGCTTTAACAGTAACTCTACGTTGAGTGGCTATCGAGCCTTGAACTGAACCTTGTAATGGTAAGATTTTACAAGTAAATAGAGGATGTGTTGTAGCGTAATGCATATCGACTCGGAATGGGAAATCGGAGAGCCGAGTTCGAATTATTATTATTGTTTTAACAGTAACTCTACGTTGAGTGGCTATCGAGCCTTGTACTGAACCTTGTAATAGTAAGATTTTACAAGTAAATAAAGGATGCATTGTGGCGTAATGGATATCATCTCGGAATGAGAAATCGGAAAGCCGAGTTCGAATTTGTTACATTCACTTACGCGCAAATACCCCTGGGAAAGGCATGAATCCATCTCTCCCCCTCCCCAGCTATGAGTTAATAAGGAGGAAAGACTGAGTCCTATAGCCTTGGCTGGCAACCGGTCTACCGCAGAAAGAAACGGGAAGAATTTTCTGCCTTCTCGGTAATGAATAGAAAGAGACATGATCGCCCAAGCGTGTATCATGCATGGCGCTTGACTGACTGACACGTTGTCTGACATTTTTGCACAAGTTGGAAAAATTACAGGCAGATTTTTATCTTCACTTCGTAGGAATTTAATTAAGAAAATAGATAGAAAAGATTAAAAAAACAAAAACAAAGAACATTCAAATAGATAAAAATGTGAAGTTCGTGATATGGTTTGTGAATAATGTTATAAAGGGATTGCCAGTTGCTGAAGAGAGATATTATATAGTAATGTGTATTTATGCAAATTGCTAATTTATTGTTTAGCGAGTAGAAGCTTGACTGTTATTATTATTATTAATTGTTGAAGAGCTATACTTTCTTACGCTGTATGCGAGACGTGATTTGCTGATGAGGGAGAACAAGACGTGTCTTTTCCTTATGACATCTTACGGATAAAGCGAGAGAAAAGGGAGACAGAGAGAATAAATGCCATTTTCTTTTATATTGCTTTTTAGGAACGCCATCCAACAGGCGTTAAGAAATATGCCCTGGCAGACAAGTGGGTTAATCCCATAACCTGACTGTCAGGTGCGCGATAAAATAAATAAGATAAAGTGAAGTAAAGAGAACGACAAAAAGACCAAATAAGTTTTCCCTTTGCAGGGAAAATACCGTTTAATCCAGTGTGCTTTACCGTTCAGCCACGGAGAACGACGTAGTAAGCAAGGTTCTATTTTCCCTTTTATTTCAAGGAAGCACATCCACTTCACCTAAATTATTTTTTCAAAAGCTTCATATCTACTCAGTTTCGTATCCGAAATGAAAACAAAGCAGTTTCTAAAGAATTAATGGATTCATTTTTAATCGTGGAATTTTATTACTGCAAGTGTTGTTATAGTGGATTCTCCGTAATTAAAATAGACGCCCATTTTTATTTATTAAACAGTGTGCATTACGCATTTAATAAATTTTAGTAAAGAAAGTTTAAATAGACAGATAATCATACCCTGATTTGAAACTCCGATTTAAAGGTAAAAAAAAGAAAATGACATACCAATACGCCAACGTACTACAACAAAAATATCTGGCTAAAATTAGCCTTGAAATACTTTTTTATTTGTTTTCTATGAATCACTATTTTTTTTTCAAACAATAATGCATTTACACTCATTTTAAACAACGAAACCTAAAGATAACATTCTTTTCTTTTAATTATTTTTTTAACACAGCAATGTGAATAATTTCTTTTGTATAACAGTATTTCTGTTCTACTCCAAAAGTTTATTAAATAAAATTTAGAAATTAAATTTTAAAATTTTGAAAAAAATAGATAATTTTTTCTTTATTTTGGATTCTTCGAAAACAACATCTGTTATCGCTTCATCTATTTAGAAATAATTTCATGAAATTTAAATATCTCCGTGAAATTTTTCGCGGATTATAACTAGGATATCTATAAAAGAAAATTTCTCCGACTTTGACAACTTAAAGTCTTAATGGTGTTACTTTTTTTTTTCTTCTTCTTCTTCTTCTTCTTCTTCTTCTCTTTCCCGAAGACGTTAATAACCTCCCAGGGTCGAGAGTTCTATTCTATTTTCGTTGCAAGCAGGAGACGTGCGTAATTGGAGTCATGGGTTCTGTTCATAGACTCATTTCGAGGTTTGTTATTTTATTCTTTTTTTCCGTGTCTTTAAATAATTCTTAAAGTTGATGCTTGTAAGTGACAGGCGTTTTTTGTTTTGTATAATTATTTAATTTTAATACCAAACACTTGTAGACAATTTAAGACTAAAAAAAAAATGACTTTCATAGTTTCGAATCCTCCAAGGATGCTTTATTTACATTTTATTTTCTCGGGCGTACAAAATTAAATAACAGATGGATTTTATTGTAATATATGTATAAAGAAACTCTGGAAGACTCACATTTGCGCTATATTTATAAAATTTGGCTCATTTAAGCTCAAAGCCGAAAATGGAGGCGGAAATTTAATCATGGACGACTTTGCTCTCTAAATTTTCAAATGAAAGTGGGGGAGGTTCTATCTACTTTTTAAAAAAAATCATGTTATTTACCTAGGTTCCAGCAATGACCACTGGCGCTGAGGGCAAATATCTATACCACATATTAAAATGCCCGAAGTCAAATTATCTCTGTTGCTGCAAGAGAAATTGGTCGTAAAAGGGGCAGGAAATGAGGGGTAGCTTTTTTGTCGCAACAGAGTTATAAGAAATCCACAAGCAACAACTTATTTCAAAAATGTTATTGTTTATTAGATAAAGAAAATGGTGTTCAAATGTTGATTTGGTAAACGTAAGGACTTAAATTTTCTCGATAAGCGTACGTAGATAGGAAAACAAATGGTTTAGCTCGCACAAACTGAGTTCTCTCCCTCAAAAGAAGAAACAAGTCTTATTGTGGCATGCTGATTTTTTATCAGCCATTGTGAATGATTTCAAATTATTCCAAGAGATCAGCAAGTAGTTAAATCCTTGCTGAAAAGTTTTTTTTTTTTTTTTTTTTTTTTTTTTTTTTAAGGGCTTCTAGATTTCGGGGCCCCGCTCTCTAGTATTATTGTATATAAGAAGCATATTTAAAGTGAGATACCTCAGCGTTGGTAAATGACCAGTCTGGTTGCCTATTAGTATCCAAGAAGGAATTCGATCTTTACTGTACGCTCTATACTAACTTCCACATTAAATGATTCAACGAGGGTCCATGTGTTATAAAATCACCCAATATATTTGATGGGTGAAACTGCAATATAAACATCTTTGAGTTCCTAATAGCCAAAAGGATTTTTTTTTATAATCCATCCGCGTCATCCTTATTTCAACCACCTCTTGAGCACTTCAAAAAAAAAATTAACAAGTTTGTTTCGATGGATCAATTACGACTAATTAAGAAGTTATATGCTCACTAGGTGCTGTATAATTGCGGCCTTGGGGCACATCTAAGCTACGCTTAATAACTCGATATTCCAACGACCCCCACTTTTTTTAAATAAAGTATTCAAATTTCGTTAATTTAGGCTGCTAACATTCTAAGACAAAGCGTTTCATTACTGAATTTTTTTTCTTTTAAGTTATAAAAACATTCTAGCCACCTCATCTATTTGAAATTAAAGTGTATTACACTGCAACTAATGAGTTGCTAGCCGAATCTCCAAATGAACAGTTATAATCTTTGAATGTATTACCGGACTTTCCCGAATATTTCTGCAAACCAGAAATCTTACAGGCCGGCAAAAATGACCACTTATAGTATTATAATAGCTAGTGTGATCTTCATGGGCTACCTTATTATTTCAACTTTGAGTCAGACGAAACTTCGTATTTATATACCAATTGTGTGTGTGTGTGTGTATATATATATATATATATATATATATATATAGCCGAGAGGTTAGAACGTTCACTTTCTGACCATGAGACTCTGGTTCGAATCTCACTATGGTCAATTTGTCAGGAAAGAAACGTTCTGATGTTGTTGGAATGGACGGTGGTCGATCTCGGCGTGCGACAGCTTTGGAAAGTGCCTGAAAACCATACCACGGGTTGACCCAAGCCTTGTGATTGAAATTGGGTAGATAGAGCCCTTGGTGTCCGTCAATAGCTGTGCTAGCACGAAGCCACAAGTCATCTTGGCCGAGGGCTTGAGCCTGCTGGCCTTGTTCAAATTGTTGATCACGCTAGATAACATGCTCTCTCCCAGAAACTGTAACTAAGGTCTACAGTAGCAGTATCAAACACAGGTATGCTCTGGGTGTTGAGAAAACACAAATATGCCTGAGCGAGCGTCTGCAATGGGGATTGGCTAACCACCCTAGTAGACAGATATCCTCGAATACGAGTGACCAGCAATCCTATATATATATATATATATATATATATATATATATATATAAATAATTCTTTGTAATCTGGCTTAACTAATGCCATTTCTGTTTATCTTTGCGTTTTTGTTCGTTTTTTCCGTGGGTTCTTTTCCGTTTGTGGTAGTTCTGACTGGACAGAATAGATCACGGTGTGGGTGGAGGAGTCGGGGAAACTAAGCAGGCAGATGTAAATCCGACATTAAAGCCGGAAAGATAGAATCAACGAAAAGGCGCCTCACCTGTGGGGTAGTGGTTCGCCAGATAGTCTTGCAGGCGACTACTTAGCGCGCAATGAATTCGATTTTTCACTGTGTACCCCCAGTTGTGGCATTGTTCTGTACCAGGCAAAACTTAGAAAATATTTCTATATCGTTAGATACAAATAAAAATGAAGGTAAAAATGAAAAAAATAACAGTGTGTGGAGTGGTAGTTGTAGAAGGAAGACGTTGACACAGATGTCCGAATTAAAAATAAGATATTTGAAAAGAACTAGATAAGTAAATTTAAAAACAAATCAAATGAGTGAAAATGAGAAAATAAGACAACGTTAAAAATGAAAAATGGAAGGAGTGAGCTATGATAGGTGGAAAGAGAAAGAACAAAGAGAAAAATGGCGGGATAATTTTTTATTTTTTTTTTAGCATTTCACCCCAAGCAAGGCGGGAAGCCACTAGCACGCAAGCGGTTACAGATGATTTGGAGCGAGAGCAGATAGGAGTGATAAAGGAAAGGATGAGGAGAAGGGTAGTGGATAGATCAAGGCAACTGGTAATGTCGATTGACATTACATTTGAATAGTTGGAGATTATAGCTATCAGGGAAACAGGAATAGGGAAGGGAGTTCCACAAGCGAGAGGTGCGCGATATGAAGCTATTGGCGTAAAAGAGACGGCCACATTTAAGTTTCAACAGTGAAAGGTTTAAGAAAAATTGAATAAAAAATATTAATGAAAGCCAAACATTAGGCGAAGAATTCAACTAATCAAAATAGCATGATCTTTTTTGTTAACTCACCCCAAAATAAAGAATTTATATTTACTAAAATTCACGCCAAATTTTAAAGCGACTCTGGTGCGCTATTTTTAGGTATGGCGTCTACAGTTTTTTTTCCCTCAATCCTTGTAAGTACCTCGAATATAATCCGTACTTACGAGATGTAAATAACTCCCTAATTTTTGGTAATTTTTTTCATTCTAAGGGTTGGAGTTGTTGCGAGGCAAGCTGAACAAATTTCGATTTAAAATTTATAATTTCAAAGGTGTCAAAAAAATCTATATAAATAAACGCGAATGTCAGTTCGTCACACCTTTTCAACTTTACTCCTGGAAGCCGTAGAACAACATATCATACCATTTTGGAATCCGACCGACTCTGTGAACAAATTAAAAACATTCCGACCCGGATCAGACCCGCAATCCAGAAATTTTGGGTTAAGTTTTCATTATTGCGATTGTCTTCGGCGATTTTTTTAAATTTATTATTTTACGTGATTTTTGTGACGAATTTTTTTTTTTGTACGATAAGTTTTTATAACTTGTAAATAAATTTGGAAGTAATTTAAATTAATTGCGAAAGTCACCCACGAAATAAAAATATTTTTGTACAAGAATTATCGTTTAACTTTTAAAAGGTAAACTTAAATATTAATGCAGCGATCAATTTTGAGTTCTTCTGTAGCTTGTTGCCTATCTGAAACAGCAGCAGTATGCCTCGAAAAAACAAATATCCGCCAACAGAGGACCAAATTGCAATCAAAAGAGCCAAACCGAGGAAAAAGTCCCGTTGAAATGAAAGCTTAGATCAAACGGCAGCCAGGAGAGCTTCCAATGCTGAGAATATGCAAAGACTTAGACTCTGAAATTCCTGAACAAGCCGAAGGCCTAATCAAAAGCTCTCTGCAGGAGTTAGTTTAAATGCCGCCCGATAGGGCGGATTTTAATCTTTGTTTTAATAAAAAAAATCTTTAATTTAAGATTTATAATTTCTTGGTGAATTAATATTTGCGATAAGTAACTTTATATTATTTGGGGTGAATTAACAGAAAAGATCCTAGTACGATATCGCGTCTTTGTAGTATTCAATGAATTTTTGCCTGATAATCTAATTATTCCACTCGGGATTTCTCTGTATTGTCACTCTTACATACATAATTTCATACATATTTATTGACCCATACTCACCTTACCCCCCCCCCAAAAAAAAACAGTAATTTGTAACATGGGATTTATGGGGGGATGCATTTAAAAATAAAAAAATAAAAAAAATGCCTTCACGATTGGAGATGTTAAATTTTATACGGAGTGTAATTTTCTCAATCTCGCGGGTCAAAAGATCGATACTTCGTATTGATTCTATTTGAAAATACGACAGGGTCAGGTGCAATCTGGTGCAGAATGTTTAGTTATCAGGAATGTGGTTATTTTTCTGGTGTTTTTCTTTTTTTTTTTTTTTTTTTTTTTTTTTTTTTTTTTTTTTCATGATAAAACATTTTTCGGTGAAAAACAAAACTGACAACTTTAATCCATTCGGTTATCATTGGTTTAAAATAAGTTTGTCTATTATGAACGGGAATTACTTTTAGGGGAAGTAGTGATTAGAATGTAATGGATTAGAAATTCATTGGGAATGTGAACGAGGCTAACAAAAAAAAAATAAATTCTCCCCCATCAATAATTTTAATCTTGAAAGATTAATGGAGAGATTATTTCAGTTAAGTATTTCTCGGTGCTATTAGATAATTTTTCTTTATGCATTTAGAAATTTGGAATTGAATATATTGAATTTTAAGATTTATTTTATTTTATTTAAAAAAAAAAAAGAAAAGTTTATTTGAAACGAAATGATTTTCCTTAACTGAGTAGGTCCGTTTTGGGGTTTTTGTTATTTTTTGTTTTCGATCAAAAGAAGTTAAATAGGAAGATGTATACACAAATTCATGAAAGGTGTACCTGCGTTATTTCCCAGCTCGTTAGGCGTACGAGTGTTGTATCTTCTCATCCAAGACCCAGGTAAGCTGGAATCAGTTAGGCTTTCTGACCGAGAAAGCAACATTATAGCACCAACAAGCAGAAAGACTTGCTATGTCTCCGGTCCATTTGACCTGAGACTTGAATATAAAGGAAAGATCGATAACTATAATGATTTAAATTAAGAATGTATTTACAGTACCAGTGATCATTGGAGCATTGGGTTGTTGTACAAAAACATGGAAATATCTTGCAGATATTGAATTATTTTGGAAAGAATTGGATTCAGCCTGTCGGTAAAAAGAAGAAATGATCGTGTTGTTTTTTGGGGTTTTTTTAAGTCACGAATGGTGACCTGAAAATAACCCCTATCAGCAACCAACATCATACGCTGTGAAGAAGACATTTTGTACATTTTTTTTTTTATTTTATTTGCCCAATACAAAGTCCAAGTGTCACTAGAGGTACGGCGAATAGGATAGATATCGGTTGACACTGGACTTAGCTAAACAAATGATTTTTTTTTTTTTTTTAGCAATTCGCTCAAGCAAGGCGATAATGTCACTAAGATGCAAGGGGCAGCTGGAATGAAAAAACATTAGAAAAAAACAGGAAACCAATCCTAAACAAGAAACGATGAATACATCTATTTCTGTTCAAAAGACCGGGGAGGAGTATGATGGAAAGGCCTGATTACCTTCCTTCCCTTAATCTCCCAATGATATATATATATATATATATATATATATATATTGTGTGTGTGTGTGTGTGTGTGTGTGTGCAGGTATGCAGAAAAATAGGAAAGAACACGTTAGGTAAATAATCCGGAGTTCTTTAGTATTTTTGTTTTTATTTTTTAAAAAACAGTGCTCCATACAGAAGTAGAGCTTTAATTATAATTATTTTTTAAAAATTATTCCTTCGCTACATAAGAGTTCTCATGTTTCAAAAACGAGAGCCGAAACCCTCAATATATTTATTAAAATTGAATTTAATTTTAATCTAATTCAATTTAATTTTAATAATTATATTGAGGGTTTCGGCTCTCGTTTTTGAAACATGAGAACTCTTATGTAGCAAGGAATCTTTTTTTTTTTTTTTTTTTTTTTTTTTTTTTTTTAAATAAATATATATAATATTAATCTCGCGGAAAGAATGGTGACAAATGGTCTGAAGATCGCTTGAGAAATGAAATTGATAATTATCATGCAGTGTTGATTCTTATCTACACGCAGTCTGTCTTCGGTAGTGAGCATTCTTCTCCCCTAAATTAGGTATGTCCAATATTTCGCTAAAAAGTGGTATACCTTGACGACAAAAGGTCCCCAAATTGATAAAACAATTTTTAACGTTTAAATATTTATGTTGTTATTAAAGAGGAAAGACCAAAGTATTTTCTGAATATTTTTTCAGATTTTTTAATCCTTCCTATAAATGTTAAAAATTTTATTAAAAATCTTGTTTTTTTTTTTTTGTTTTTTTTTTGTTTTTTTTTTTTTTTCCGAGTCAAAAAATTTCGTAAAATGGAACTTATCGACATTTCTGTCGGAAAGATCATAGTTTGTTAGTTAAAAAATCATGAAAAATCAATTACACCTTTTTCTTTTGTTATCTTAGGAAATTTAGAATGATTAAAGTATACTTAATGTAATTTGAAAGAAACATTACTTACATTTTTAGCAGAAATTTTTTTAAGAGAGATATTTCCAACCGTAGTCGTTCCTTTTTTAAGGAATTGACAGGCGTTAATTGATGTACGTCAATATATTCACAACTTGCTGCACGGAAATTTATTGGATGGTAGCGCCAAAGTGATATAATTCGTTCTAATTTTAAGTGAATCTGGTTAGTAGATTTTTTTTTTTTAAAATTCACTTTCAAATTTTTTTTTTTTTTTTTTTTTTTACCTTACGTTTGAGGAAGAATTCTGCACTGAAAATAACATTTAAATTCTGGAAGAAAATCAAATTTTACAAGTAAAAATAAAACAGTAAAAAAAATACATTTTTTTAAATTGAGGTTTATTATTTCAGTCATGAAATATTTTTCTGAGAATATAAAAATTATATGAAACACCACGGGTTAACTTAATGAAATGAGATTTTATTTCTTTTTTATTAAGGCAGATTTTTTCTATTTATTAATAATTATATGGCAGTAATATGAGTTTTATTTTATTTATTAATAAAATTAACATGCTATGTTGGTTTTGTTTTGACTCAATAAGTATTTTTTAGTTTGAGTAGTAGCGAGCTAACTCCAGAAAATTAAAACTCCAAAAATCGTTTTAATTGATAATTTGTCGTGTGGATAATAATTCCAAGGTAATGTACAATGAATTTATGCATTCGATTTCAAACTTGAAAATTTGGACTTCCAAGGGCGTTTTTTTTTTTTTTTTTTTTTTTTTTTTTTTTTGTAATTGTAAATAGTCGATATTTTCTTTTATCCCACTATTCGATTATATTTGAATAGAAAAAGAAAAAAATTGAAAATAATACGACGATATTCAGAAAACTTGACAAGCGTTGTTTTCTTGTTACTGAATGAATCAAAGCCATTTCTGAAGTAAAAAAAAACAAACTTGCTTCTATCAAAGGAAACTACTCATGTGACATTATTTCAACAATGTGCATCCGTACTTTCGTTGTAGACGATTTTAAATACAATTTTGGAATATTAAAAATTATTTTAAAAATAATTATGGTTGTCAAATTTTAATAAGCTTTCAAATTTATGATCTTTAAAAAGTAGAGAACATAATATATCATTTCCATAAGGTTGCAGAAAGAACTTAATGTATAAATATATAACAACCTTTTGTCATATTGTGTACTTAAAATTGAAAAAAAAAAGAAAATTAATGTAAAAATTCATTGTTCATCAAAAAAATTTTTTTCTTTCAGATAATAATTACCTTCGTATATATTATTCAGAAAAGCCATTAAAAACTTTCTTAATTAAATATTGTCTTAGTTTTATTGGGTTTTGTATGTTTACAATTGAGGTAAAAGTTTGGACAATTTCGGACATTTTTTTAACAAAAAACCCGATGATTTAGATTTTTCAGAGTTTTGTGCATTTAATTAAAAAAAAAAATTCAGGTTGCAAATAAATTTTTTTTGTGTTTTCATAAAATTAAGTTCGAGGCGGGTAACAGATATAAAAAAAAAAAATATTTATACCATGACTTTCAAAGAGACAAACATTTCTAAAATAAGTTCATTCATTTCTGAATAAGTTCTGAAGTTTTCATTAAAATCCAACAAGTAGTTAATTTTTACAAGAATTTCGAAATTAATGTCTTTCAACTGACAAAAAAACAACTAAAAAAAAACGCTAAAAAGGTCAAAATTGGACATACCTACCCTAAATATAGTACATTTTAAATAATATGTGAAATAAGGAAGAAATGGATGAAAACGAAAAATTCGCTATCTGGAAATTATAGAGTAAGGCGTAGAAAATATTTGTGTATTCTTTATCTTTTTTTTATTTTTTTTATTTTTTTTTTTTTTCATATGAAATTCATGTTTGTAAACAATATGAAAATATGGATCTGTAAGGAAGAAAATGAGAAGATATAGACAATGGCAGGGCCGGTGCAAGGGTCTCGTACCCTCGAATTTATTATACGGGGATCCGTACTCTATTCTCAATTTTCTACGAATATATTATTCGTATGAAAGACAAATTTTATTATAACCTAATTATGTACACTAGTGGATCATATGCAACACCGGTGAACAAATCAAGTAGAAGAATTGAAAATAAATGCAACGTATCTAAATGCAAATTAGACATGTCATAAAAGATCAATCCATCTTAAATAAATCAATGTTTTGATGCAATTTCTAACATCAACTTGATATTTTTCTTCCAAAAAATCAAATAATTTAATCCATTCAACATTATGGATAAAATATAGTGAATAGTGTTTTTTCGAAACTTAGCATAAGCAAAACAAATTCATGAATTTGTGTGTGAGGAATAAGACCCCCAGAATGACATTAAATTCCGATAATTTTTCATCTTTTAATAGTGTAACCCGGATATAAGAGACCCGGATATAAGAGATTTTATCTGGTCCCAAATTAGAGCCTGTGTTTATGTATATATAATAGACCAAACCCGGATATAAGAGACTTCTCCGGTCCAGACAACTCTCTTATATCCGGGTTACACTGTAGTTGTGATTAGTTTAATTTGTAACTTTATGTAAGTAGGAATAAAAAGCAAACGTGGTAAGATAGCTGGAGACGCAAAGCAATGCTCTGGGCTTGGACGCCTCCCTCTCGTTCGGAGTGGGGAATAGTATGTGTTGGCCCATGGGCAAAGGTTGAGATAAGAGCAGAATGCTAGCTGTCAACTTCCGTGGAATTTCCACAACACTTGCTCACATTTTAGAAAAGCATTTTTAAATTTACCCCAGCTGTGACTACTTTCAATTTTCCTACATTGAATATAAGAATTCTAAATAGGGAACAGTTGAAGGTACGCTTCACCTTCTCGGTCGATACCAGTTGCTGGATTAATGGCTAGGGTTTTTTCAACTGCCTGCCTCCCACTGTCGTTATTTATTTGTTGTTGCTGGTTGAGAGAGAAGCGTATCTGCTCATTTTGCGTTAACAGTTCCTATTTTCCTCCCTCTTATCTGTTCTCTTCACTTCATTTCTCGGTCGGGCCATTTCAGGTTTGCGATCAATCGCAACAACGCATTTAAGGATACGCAAGGCTGGAAACGGGCAAGAGATGAACGATCAACGGTGAACAGGAAAGGGGGCGAAAGATGAATGTTTGGCTGGGGAATAATCGGATGAATAGAAGGGGTTGAAATAAAAGGAAAGCAAAGACAAAAATAGGGAATGAGGAATCCTATTTTTATTATTATAATAAAAATAAAAATGATAAAGCAATAATGAATATAATAATAATAATAATATAAAAATGATAATAAAATTTAAAAAATAATAAAGGTAATGATAATAAAAATAATAATAAAAGTAATAATGAATATAATAATAATATAAAAATAATAAAATTTAAAAAATAATAAAGGTAATAATAATAATAAAAGTAATGAATATAATAATAATAATATAAAAATGATAATAAAATTTAAAAAATAATAATGGTAATGATAATAAAAATAATAATAAAAGTAATGAATATAATAATAATATAAAAATGATAAAATTTAAAAAATAATAATGGTAATGATAATAAAAATAATAATAAAAGTAATAATAATGAATATAATATAAAAATAATATAATAAAAATAAGAGTTAGGAGGGAGAAGAAAAAGAGGAAGGTGGAGGAAGTCTGAAAAGAAAAAACAAATAAACGAGCGAAAAATATTGAAGCAGACCAAGGGGACGAGACAAAAAAAAAAAAAAAAACGAAGAAAATAAAGATCTTTTTAGAGAAAGAAGCTTGAGTTAAAATAAATAGGTGGTGGGTAAGTGTATGAAAGAGGAAGGAGACATTTTAGGAGAAAAAATTAACTTAATAGGTTTACTTTACATGTATGTAATATGCCCAGCCTAAACAAAAGAATCAAAATAAAATAAATAAATAAAAACTTCATTCCTCAATCAGTTCAACTATTAGGGAAAAATAGATTTGCAATTCCCATTTAATTTTGGGAGAAAAGTGTTTACTTATGCTGTATATATATGAATGAATACATTATACATCCAGCAAATGAATCACTCCAATGAAAATATCAGTTACACAAATATATATATATATATATATATATATGACAATAATTGGATTTTTTTCATGAAGCGATGTAGAAACTAAGGTAGGGCGGGGTTCAACCCGATAAATGTTATTAATAATAGTGCAGGAGAGAAACGGGGAAATAGACGAATAATATAGGGCATGTTTGATTGTACGACATCGAATACAGAGAAATAAAATGAAACCCGTTTCGAGTCGCTTTCTTTTCGCTCTCTTGAATTAGAGGACAGAAACAGACTTGACCTCAATAAAGAGAAATTACGATCGATTATTTTGCTTAGAAAAGATGTCGGAAAAGGCAAACAGCATGATAAGCGGACTTATTGAAGAATAAATACAAAAAGGAATGACATGAAAATGACGTTTGGGATCTGGGCGAAGGAGTCAAAGTATTGAAAGGTATTGACTGCTGAAAGAAAATCGAACAAGCAGCGAGAGTGGGCGGGATGAACTTAATCTGGAAAGTGTCCAGTAATGAAAACCTGCAGATAGAATTAATGTAAACGGCTGCATGATTTTGGTATCGCAAGTTGATGTTTATTTGAATGCCAGGCGAAATTGTTGATTCTTAAACCATCAGATGCAAATTACAATGTTTAATGCCGGGCGCCCAAACCAAGCAAGCTTATCCATTATCACTTCTTCTTTTTTCTATCTATTTAATATAGAAGCAATTAATGGATTTTTAAACGTTATTAGTGGATACGTCCGTTTGAGTAGATGCCTCTGTCTTAGATCATTGAGTCTTATTAAAGTAAATTTACCTTTTTAGGCATTTTCTTTAAGGCTTCGATGATACAGACCAATAGGCACTAATTTCACATTACAAATATCTACTGAAACACCCGTACACATTTAAAGAAAAATCATATATATATATATATATATATATATATATATATATATAATATTATATATAGAATATGTGTGTGTGATTTTTCTTTCACTGAAACTTCTGTCAGTTAAAGAATGATGGCGACTCACCATCAATAAAGTTGGATAGCAAAATCTTATAACGGGGAAGGAAATAAATATAACTTATGTCGTGTTGAAAAATTGGTTATCTTAAATCACTTAAATAACCCTAGCTTATTAAACAAGAGAAATGAATTGATGGCTAGATGTAGGCATAAAAATAAATATCTGTTGATCTAGATTAATTTTTAATATAAGTTACGGCTTATATATATATATATATATATATATATATATATATATATATTTCGATCCTAGCTAGAGGCAACCGGACGTCTATTCACACTGATGAGCTGCGAAACAGTCTGTCTGTGGATGACAAAAATATATATATATATATATATATATGTGTGTGTGATAGGAAACATGGATTTAACATGTTTCACTTTTATTACAGCTTCGTCAAAGATTGAGAGAAAACAAAAAACAAACATGGCTATATGCGAGAATGTTTGTGGGGGAGATATCACGTGATCTAAAACACCGCGTATGCGAACACAAGGTATTTGCGTTTAGACAAACGATCTAGCATTCTCATATTGCATAGAAACGATGTTGGACATAACTTTGCTTTCACTAATGCCACCTTAATTTGAAAAAAAAAATTCTTTAAGGAGAAAATAATTTGAAAGCTTAATAACATTATTACCAACTACAAGCACACGCCTGAAACATTACATCAGACTCTTTGTTTGAATCCATTCTTAAAGAATCTAACTTAATACAAAGAGTACGTACTTAAAAAGATCAGTCTCGGATTAGAGTGGAATGCCACCCCGCTGCGCCGGTTAAGCGCACAAAAGTGAAGACATTAGAACTCCTCCTACGAGACAGATGCACATACAGAATTACGAATACACATTACCATCCGAATCCCCGCTTAAACATACAACGATTTTTACAAACGTACATACATATAGAATTATCTATGGTTGTAATGCACGTGGTATATGACTGACCAAAGAGAATCGATCGAAACAAAATTAAAAATACCGAAATTTTCTGGGTTTCTCTCAATCTCTGACTAAGCGTTAATAAAAATGAAACAGATGGTTATACGTTTACTATGTGGTCATTCTCTAATACTGTTGGTTATATGTGACCTATAATTGATAAAAGTAAGAGAAAAGGCTGTGTATGGGGGGGAGGATAAAAAGTAGAAGGGGGTTCAAGGCATCAGGCGATGTTGATTGACATTACATTTAAACTTTTGAAGATTATAATCATCAGGAAGTAAGAGGAAGGAAGTTCATTTGTAGGGAAGTGCGCGAGAAGCTGTTGGAGTAGAAGAGGCGGTTACTTTTAACTGTTTCGACAGTAAAAGGGGTAGGACCGAGATGCCAACCTAGTGCCACGCTTAAATTAACGCAGTCGGGGTACAAGTGAAAAATAGCTCGTCAGAGGAGTTGCCATGAAAATATTTGTAGAAAAGACAGAGGGAAGCCACATCAAGTCTGTGAGAAAGTCGAGCTGTTAGGTCAGGACTGATCACACTCTGTAGCTGACTTTTGATGAGATTTCTAAGGTTCAATTTTTCACTTACCTGCATTGCCAATATGTGATGAAAATATTTTCTGCAAAATAAATGGTATTCATCATTATCAACTTATTGAAGAACTTAAGCACACACTGGTTCATGTCTGTTGCCTACTTATCAATATGTAATTAGCCTATTCTTGCGCACTAAAAGCGTGAAGACCTTTAAGGCTTGAAATCATTTTAATAATATTGTTTTCCGAAACCATTTTGTTTAGCACTATTTTATAGGGCGGCAACTTAGCTATTTATTGCTTAAAATCTATTCATACCTTTCAACCTTTCTTTAGATAGTTTCAGTTTTGTATATATATATATATATATATATATATATATATATATATATATAATATATATATATATATATATATATCGATCTCATTATCTGTACTTATACCAAACTTCTGTCCATTTCTTTTGATATCGGGCGCCAGTGATCGGTGTTCGCATCCTGATAAAGAGTACCATGTCTGATGCTATTTTTCAGCTTAATCATGCACGCACTGCTTCCAAACTTTTCCTTTTCACATACTAATGCATTTTTGTACTTGTAAAACCCACCGTACCTACATTGTATAAATAGTTGTCTTGCTCGTAGTGGCTTGTGATAGTTAATTTCATTTTTGACTTTAGTACCGTATACTGCTAAAACCATTGTGATATCATTTGTGGCGATACTTACTTAGGAGTTCGATCTTTTTCTTTTGTACATAAATTATCCCTCGCTCTGAAAGTGCACAATTAATTGTAATTTTACGTCATACCAAAGAATACAAAATTACCGAGAATATATTCAGCTGTCCTTAGTCAGGCAGAAGGGCCGCATATGTAAGTATGCGTTTATGATTGTATATGAATGTTTTATCTATTTACTTTTTTTTGTATTTGAAGTCTAATTTCTGCCTTTTGTCTTGTATGTCGTAAGAAGCCTATCAAACATCAGTATTTAAAAAAAAATCTAATATTTATACCGATTATTACAGCTCTTATGTATTCATGTATGTGTAAACATACAGCTGTCTAGAGATATCGCCATAACGAGAAAAAAATCCGAATCCTGTTTTCAGTTTACCAGGTTCTTTATTCATAGGTTTACCGGCGACGTCTAGGAGTAGATAGGTGGCACTTGGGACATCGGCACTGCTACTGTTGTCTTCCTATACGACACACCCACAAGAGCTCTTCCCTTCGTCCAGCGAGAATTTCCTGCTTTCCAGCTGAATGGCACTTGACCCCGATAGTTTTTTTTTTTTTTTTTTTTTCTTTCCTTGCGGACAGTGGGCGGTTGCTTTGAAGTTCCCATATCTTGATATTTTTTCATAAAATCAGTCCTTGATAAAATCATCTATGCTAAACTTGGCTAGTGTGTATCCTAGTCAATCTACTGGAAAGCTATTATGACACATATGTTTGTATATGTGAGCGTGCGTACCTCATCGTGTAATGTTTAGCAAACTTCGACTATTCAGTGTGACCCTCACTAGGCGTCTGCTACTTTTATAATATTGTAACAAAAGTAAGCTTTGCTTATAGTGTGTTGTACCGGTTTGAGTCTCAAGGCTTGTGAAAATTGTCACAATTCTTTCTTTAATTATAAATGACACATATACCAAACACTGTACTCTATACGAAATCGAAGACGTATATCTTAAACAAAATGATGGCAAACCCCATTTTGATCACCAAAAGCGTCATACACTTGTCCCCTACTCGTTGATGTGTAGGTAAAAACATTTCAATGGGTTCTATGCCACCCGTGTTCGTTCTCGATTTTCTTATACACTCGTATTTCATTCAAGACATATGTGATCATGTCTCTCCCAAACTTCCATTTCCCTTGTGGCTAGTAACTTTATTTTTCTACTTTTGCTAAGAATCCCATTCCCCGTTCGACCATTCATTCACACAAGCTCGTCAGGTAGGTGGCTCGCTTCCTTTCTTTATCTCTCTTGTCCTGACATACAAAATCCTACTCTTACCGAATATCTGGCTAGCAAACGCTTTTACTCTCCATTTTTGTTCTTTGATTCATCTTGCTTACAGCCGTATCACGTTGAAACATTACCGTACGATCATCTAAACAACGTCGAGCCTGGTCAGTACATAGATGGGTAACAGCTTGGGAATACCAGGTGCTGTAAGCTTGGGTGTGCAGATGGTGCAATGAACAATGACTCGGAAAATGAATCTGAGAGCTGAGTTTCAATTTCAGTTGAGTTCGTTATATTCACTTACGTGCAAATACCCTTGGGAAATATATGAATTCGACTCTCTTTTTTCCCCTTCCAGCCATGTGTTAAATAGTAAGAATTGTATCACTAAATCGTTATCACGAAAAAGAAAATTCTTACAATCTAAAAATATTTCTTGGCTTTAAATAACGACAGAGGGCTAAGCCATACAATTTATTCATCTTGGTGTTTGTGAAACCACCATTTTTATTTTAAATGTCTTCTTTAGAAGGTTCAGACGAAACGTAGATAAAAAACTGATTCTGTGCTTCCATGTCAAAGGATCTAATTAACCTTGCCATGAACCTTTAATTCTGGGTCATTCATATTCTTTTGCTCGCTGAAGCTGACGTGTAAACTACGTATAAGGATTCATCACTCGATAGAGAAAACATTTAATGACTGATGAAATAAAATAAATAAATAAAAAAAAAATAGGTCACTGACAACTCCCCCCCCCCCCCTTCATTTGATTCCGATAATGGTCGAATCTGAGTTAGCCATTTTGTGGCTGCTCTCCGGAGATTCTCTGGATGCTCTCCCCCACAAAAAAAAAGGAAGGAAAAAAAAAACATTGTTGGATCTATGCTGATTTACAAATACAGGAATTAGTTTTTACATTCATTGTTTATCGGAGATTTCGCTGCACTCACGGAAAGGCATCAGAAGCTGTCTCTGTAATGGGATGTTGGATCGTTTTTTACACTAACGGGCAAACATGTCGGATTCTCCCAAGGCAATGCAAACCTCTCTTACTTCCATCCACTTCTCTAGCGTTTTAACTTCAGCATATGCAAATTATGTTCATCATGGTCCTCGTTAGGTTTTGTTCTCCGCTCAAAACATTCAATTTTATATTTCCAGAAACTTGTTCAGTATCGATCTCTTTTACTTACTTTGCTTATACACAAAGTGAACAGCTGGGTACGAAACAGGATGCACTGTCTAGACTTGCATTGGAAACATGCCCTTGTTGAGGCGTTTGTTTTACAGGGTTTTTTTTGTGAGTGTGTGTGTGTGTGTGTGTGTGTGTGTGTGTTTTAAGTTCAATTCCTTTATAGTTTTCGTAAGATAGGAAATCTTTCGCTTGTCCCTAGGCCTCATGAATTTAAACGTCCTACGAGGCTGGCATCCCGTTTCCACCCCTTCACCGTTGAAACTGTTAGATGTAGACGTCTCCTCTACTCCAATAGCTTCATGTCTCGCACATCTCGCCTGTGGAACTCCCTTCCCTATTATTGTTTCCCTGACAAATACAATCTCCAACTATTTAAGTGTAACATCAATCGACATCTCCAGTTGCCTTGATCTATCCAATTCCCTTCTCCACATCCTTTCACCTCTCATTCCTATCTGCTCTCGCTCCAAATCTTCTGTAACCCCCTTGCCTTGATCGATCCACTGTCTTTCTCCACATCCTCTCCTTTACCACTCCTATCTGCTCTTCCTCCAACCCTTCTATAACCCCTTGCGTGATGGTGGCCTCCAGCCTTGCTTGGGGTGATACGCTTAAAAAAAAAAAAATAGATTTAGAAATATTTCTTACTATATGACTACTTCATACAGTGTCCTTTTATTTATACACGGCGCGCAGATATTTAACAAAAATGTTTGGCCCTATTTGAATGTACGTTAAAGTATATAAAATTTCTAATAATTTCATAACTAATCCTGCTTAAAAGGTGACGCTTTGTAGATTAATAATTTGATATCCATTTTAAATGCTGTATAATTATCTTTCTTCGTACATTGTAAAGTTAATTCTTATGCATTCTACTCAGTAAGAATATCGTATCTTAATAATTTTCAATAACTTTTTATTTTGTTTGAAATTGATTAATAGCTTTTGGCCTTGTGTGTGCTACAACCTTAATCTGTCCATTTTACTAAATCTTAGGTTATACAGATTTTTAAAAAAAATTTCTTCACAAACACTACAACAATGTAATTAAGCTTCGAAATGAAATAACTTTTCTGTTAAAATATCGATTACTAACTACAATATTTGATGGGGTGCTTGAGAGCCTTAAAGGTGTCAGAACTGAAGGAAATTACTTGACGAATGCAATGCGAACGCTGTTTTTAAATTGAATTTTTTAGCTTTATGGACGTCCGTATTTACAAGAATCGACACGTTCACTCACACCTACCTTTTTTTTTTTTTTTAAAATACTGTAATCATTGATTTGAAAGCTTTACCATTTATTAGTAGATACAGTTTTAATTTAATAACCATATCACTTAAACACGATTTGATTTTAAAAAGTGTATATATTATGCTAATTAAAACTAAAAAAAAAAAAAAAATTCTGCAAAAATTTATCAAGTTTTTTTATTTTTTTTTATTGAGACAATAGTGTTCATAAGATATTTTATTCATAAAAGCAATTAAGCTTTTGTAATTAAAAAAAATTGTTTTATTGCATTTTTATTTTTTGGTTTTCTGCACGTTTTCCACAACTGGTGGTGCTGTTCCACCAAAAGATTTTGCTGATTTAAATTCTCAGAAGACGTGTCTTTATAAAATATTAAAAAAAAAAAATTGCCATACGAAAAAAAAATTCTCTGAGGGAGTGTTGTAAAGGATTAAATAAAAATATTTTTAGCAAGACTTTTTCGAAACGTTTAAAAAAAAATAATTAATTTAATTTTTGAATGAGTCCTGAAAATTTCATTAACACCTGAAAATTATCTGATTTTTGAAAGAATTTATAAATGTTTTTACCGCAAAAAAAAACAAAAAAACCCCAAAATCGTTCAAATTCCCTATACAAATTTAAGGTTCCGTTTTAACACCAAAAACTTGTTTTTCTTTCCCAAATCAATCTAGGGAATAAATAAAAACTGATTTTCACATTAAAATATCATTTGGCCTTTTTAATAAATTTGAACGATAACATTTTAACTTTTTTTTTTTTTTTTTAAATCAAATTTTTGGATCTGTACAATCGGCACTGCGACTTGAAATATTCTCAAGAATAGAATTTTAGGGTTTCAGTCGGGTGGATTGTTTTGTCTTATGATCTGTAAATAATTAAGAAACATTCGTTCACTTTTCTGCAGAATGAACCGATGACTCTGCTCATTCCGACGTTGAAGCTAGAGACAGAAGTGTTAAGGTTGTTTTCCCTTGAAAGTTTCTTTCATCATAGCCCCTAGGACCGGAATGAGCTGGTGAGACGGAACGTAAGAACAAGGTAGGGAGATGTTAAGGGGAGAGGAAGATAAGGGTGATATAGTTAAGTGTGTGGGTGCGAGAAAATCTGCGAAGGGTAAGAGAAACGAAGGAAAATAGGGAGGCCAGAAAAAAACAAGAAGCGAAAGAGGCAAAGAGGAAGACTGTAAAAGAAGTGAGGAACGAGAGAGAGAGGAAGATTCGTCTTCATAATCTCGGAATTTTGCAAAAGAGCGAATTTGATTCATTTTTTAAACGTTTATAGATACACTGGCGTGCAAAAATCTTGGTTAAATTACATAAAATGATTATACACCTTTATTTTATTAAGTTAATTTTATTTAGTAGTATTATTTTTATCAGTAGCGTCTGTGGTCCTTGGGGATTGAAAAATAAATTGCTTCTTTGTAGGTACCGTGTAACAGAAGATACAGTTTGAAACCGAAAAAAAAAAGTAAAGCAAAAGTAAAACTATTGGACCAATGAAAAGTGAGATGAAAAAAAAAAATCATAATATACGTATTTCTAAGGAATTGTTGCATCTTATTAAATGAGTCTAAGGTGCCTTGACAAGGAATTTTAGATGAGCATTTGCTAGCTTTTTACACTAAAATCATGGCTTTCATTTCTGCTGAAACAAAGACGAAGTTGTGACTTTGAAGGGAAGATGGTTCAACGAGTGACACAGGCGGCTGGGAATTTACAGAAATAGTGTTCACCCTCCCCCAAAAAAGTATTTTCTACAAGTGCAAAGAAAACCTGGAAGTCAAAAGAGATGAACGAAAGATTGTGATTGTCTCCGTAGGCAATACAAAATTAACAGCCAGGCAAGCGTGGTGTGAATGCAGTCTTAACAGTGAGGTTTCAGTTAATACAGTACGCAGAGTATATGGAAAAAAAGACATAATTTACTACGGTATGATCTTCTGCTAGACTAAGGAAATGAAATTTTTTCGGCATGACGTTTGCTGCTTGCACACGTCACGTGCAGTGAAAATGTGGAAATTGAAGAAACGAGTGCTTCAATGAAAAACAAGAAATCTCTAAGAATTTTGGGATTACTGCCAAAAAAAAGGAGTCTGGGACGGAATTCAAAGTGAGACAATCTGGACCTTGTTCGATTTAATGACATACAAATAGGGGCAGTTATTCTGTCCAAGGACAGCAATATTATTTGCTAACTTCATATTTTGATTATAAATTCTTTCTGCCAAAAAATTCATTTAATGTTAAAAAAATAAGCTGTAAGATGGCATGAACTTTTTCAGTATCGATATACTGTGTAACCCGGATATAAGAGTTGTCGGGACCGGAAAGGAAGTATCTTATATCCGGGTTTCTCTTATATCCGGGTTTGGTCTATTATATATACATTAACACAGGCTCTAATTTGGGACCAGAGAAAATCTCTCTTATATCCGTGTTTCTCGTATATCCGGGTCACACTATACTTAAGATTCTCTATCATACAGCAAAAGCGAAAATGCAGCAATTTTCAGGCCCTGATCTTGAAAGCTGATAAAGCGTCCTCTTGCGGCCGCCGATCTTGAAAGCTGATAAAGCGTCCTCTTGCGGCCGCCGATCTTGAAAGCTGATAAAGCGTCCTCTTGCGGCCGCCGATCTTGAAAGCTGATAAAGCGTCCTCTTGCGGCCGCCGATCTTGAAAGCTGATAAAGCGTCCTCTTGCGGCCGCCGATCTTGAAAGCTGATAAAGCGTCCTCTTGCGGCCGCCGATCTTGAAAGCTGATAAAGCGTCCTCTTGCGGCCGCCGATCTTGAAAGCTGATAAAGCGTCCTCTTGCGGCCGCCGATCTTGAAAGCTGATAAAGCGTCCTCTTGCGGCCGCCGATCTTGAAAGCTGATAAAGCGTCCTCTTGCGGCCGCCGATCTTGAAAGCTGATAAAGCGTCCTCTTGCGGCCGCCGATCTTGAAAGCTGATAAAGCGTCCTCTTGCGGCCGCCGATCTTGAAAGCTGATAAAGCGTCCTCTTGCGGCCGCCGATCTTGAAAGCTGATAAAGCGTCCTCTTGCGGCCGCCGATCTTGAAAGCTGATAAAGCGTCCTCTTGCGGCCGCCGATCTTGAAAGCTGATAAAGCGTCCTCTTGCGGCCGCCGATCTTGAAAGCTGATAAAGCGTCCTCTTGCGGCCGCCGATCTTGAAAGCTCATAAAGCGTCCTCTTGCGGCCGCCGATCTTGAAAGCTGATAAAGCGTCCTCTTGCGGCCGCCGATCTTGAAAGCTGATAAAGCGTCCTCTTGCGGCCGCCGATCTTGAAAGCTGATAAAGCGTCCTCTTGCGGCCGCCGATCTTGAAAGCTGATAAAGCGTCCTCTTGCGGCCGCCGATCTTGAAAGCTGATAAAGCGTCCTCTTGCGGCCGCCGATCTTGAAAGCTGATAAAGCGTCCTCTTGCGGCCGCCGATCTTGAAAGCTGATAAAGCGTCCTCTTGCGGCCGCCGATCTTGAAAGCTGATAAAGCGTCCTCTTGCGGCCGCCGATCTTGAAAGCTGATAAAGCGTCCTCTTGCGGCCGCCGATCTTGAAAGCTGATAAAGCGTCCTCTTGCGGCCGCCGATCTTGAAAGCTGATAAAGCGTCCTCTTGCGGCCGCCGATCTTGAAAGCTGATAAAGCGTCCTCTTGCGGCCGCCGATCTTGAAAGCTGATAAAGCGTCCTCTTGCGGCCGCCGATCTTGAAAGCTGATAAAGCGTCCTCTTGCGGCCGCCGATCTTGAAAGCTGATAAAGCGTCCTCTTGCGGCCGCCGATCTTGAAAGCTGATAAAGCGTCCTCTTGCGGCCGCCGATCTTGAAAGCTGATAAAGCGTCCTCTTGCGGCCGCCGATCTTGAAAGCTGATAAAGCGTCCTCTTGCGGCCGCCGATCTTGAAAGCTGATAAAGCGTCCTCTTGCGGCCGCCGATCTTGAAAGCTGATAAAGCGTCCTCTTGCGGCCGCCGATCTTGAAAGCTGATAAAGCGTCCTCTTGCGGCCGCCGATCTTGAAAGCTCATAAAGCGTCCTCTTGCGGCCGCCGATCTTGAAAGCTCATAAAGCGTCCTCTTGCGGCCGCCGATCTTGAAAGCTCATAAAGCGTCCTCTTGCGGCCGCCGATCTTGAAAGCTCATAAAGCGTCCTCTTGCGGCCGCCGATCTTGAAAGCTCATAAAGCGTCCTCTTGCGGCCGCCGATCTTGAAAGCTCATAAAGCGTCCTCTTGCGGCCGCCGATCTTGAAAGCTCATAAAGCGTCCTCTTGCGGCCGCCGATCTTGAAAGCTCATAAAGCGTCCTCTTGCGGCCGCCGATCTTGAAAGCTCATAAAGCGTCCTCTTGCGGCCGCCGATCTTGAAAGCTCATAAAGCGTCCTCTTGCGGCCGCCGATCTTGAAAGCTCATAAAGCGTCCTCTTGCGGCCGCCGATCTTGAAAGCTCATAAAGCGTCCTCTTGCGGCCGCCGATCTTGAAAGCTCATAAAGCGTCCTCTTGCGGCCGCCGATCTTGAAAGCTCATAAAGCGTCCTCTTGCGGCCGCCGATCTTGAAAGCTCATAAAGCGTCCTCTTGCGGCCGCCGATCTTCAAAGCTCATAAAGCGTCCTCTTGCGGCCGCCGATCTTCAAAGCTCATAAAATGTATATTGCTAATTGCTGTAGATTTTTGGAGCAAAATTAACAAAAGTAATTCCTTTGTCAAAATTATACAAAAATTTTGCACGCCAGTGTAATCTGTTAATTGTTTAAACAAAATGTAATGGTATGAAATCATTAGACTCGTTAACTTCTTTACGAAATGAGATCGCTTATAACGTCTATAAAGCACATAAATGACCGGCTCGCTTGGACGTAGATGGAGGCATACTACATGACAAACACAAGTTTTCTGACCAATATTTACATTCCCAACTACTTTCAGGGGCCAAGCTGGTTCTATCAAACCACATAAACAAAAATGGAGTGGGGGGGGGGTATAGGAGTCGATAAAGTCAGAAAAAAGAGCCCACGAAGAGGACACGTAACAGGGATATCAACTTGCCACTCCCTTACTGCTACTTTTTGGTCAGCACATTCCTTTGACTCTGTCTTTTGTGAGTTGTAAAATTCTCATTATCATTATTGTAACGGTTATCTGCATGGAAAGTGAAATCGGTTAATTCAAGTACTGAATTAGTCTGTTGCATTCACTTTCACACAAATTCCCTTTGGGAAAGCATAAACCTATCTATTTTACCAGCAATGGTTTAAATAGCAGTGTATTCACTAACCTTGGGTGTTGGTCGGTTTCGGATAAGGAAAAACTTTGAATCCAAAATTGTGCCGAAGTCAACAAGAAACTACTTCACTATCTTTCCAGCCGAGGTAGTTTGAAATAAATATTAGCTCAAGACCCAAAGGGGTCATCCTCTCAGGTAGTACCTCCCCTTCGGGTCATTACCTGGCACCTGAGGCGTACCCAAAAGGTTGAGGGGGTTTGAGAAATTTTTGAGTGGCTTTCTAGAAATCCCACATTAAACTCCGACCTTGTCACACATTCTGTGACGTAGACAGATAAATACCTACTTCACTATCTTATAACAAATAAAGAAGGGGTCTATGGATAGCTGTGCTAGCCTACCCCTAAAAAAAATAAAAATAAAAGTACCTCCTCGATCATTACTAGCAGAACTGCTGGATAAAAGTCTTGATAGTTAGTTCTATAACGATCATGTCTGTGCCATTTTCTGTCATGCCTTACCAGTAAAACTTTATTATCTCTCTTTCTAGAATTTCTGCGTTTCTCGTCTATTGAGCACCAAGTCATTTTTTTCCTTTTTATGGGTTCTGTCCGATTCCATTTCTGTAATTTAATCACGTTTCTGGGTGTGAAGGTGATGTAATAAATGTTCAGAACGAGAAATCGGCGAACAGTTCGAACTCGTTAGTTACTTTCGTATAAATACCCTTAATAAAGGTGTAAATTCCGTTTCTTTCTGTCAAATAGTGAGGGTAAACTGGACTCTCTTGTCGTGGTTAGCAACCAGTACAGAAGGACAAAATTGCATATAGCCCTGAACTGTAAGGTTCGTTAAGCCAAGTTGAATTATAGGTTGGCTTTTTGGGTGTTAAAGAACACAAATGGGCCAGAGTAGATGCCCATGCTCGGAAACTAGCAGCGATGCTGACAATGTATGCTTCAAGTCGAAATACCTGATGATTAATCACTTTTCTAATGTCTCTTATCTTGATCTGTTCTCGGATCCGTGCTGACCTCTTTTTTTTTTTTTATTAATTCTCTCTTGCATTGCTTTTTTCTTTGATTTTCTTTTTTAAAGCTACATGACTAATATATATTGATTTTTGCCGCAAGGCCATAAATGTGGAATAACATGTGAAGATCGAACGCTTTACACGGGTCAACTGGCCTGTTCTACAGTCGGTGCCCTGACAGCTGTTCAGTACGAATGCGTGTAAATTCAACCAAAAAGGATCTTTCTGTTTTTATCAAAACTGTTCGATAGAACAAAATTCAAATGAAACCTTTTTATAACCGATACTAGTGTCCATCTTTTGTTCAACACATGTGAAGACAAAAATTCTAACCATGATAGCGGACTAACGACAGCTTCCGAATTATCCGTAAATTTTCTCGTCCTTTTACAAATCCACTTCATTTTTTTCCTCGTCCTTCCATTCTTCTGCCCTTTCATAATATCGTATCTTATCGCATATAAAACTTTCTTCTGCACCCCCAATAAAAAGTCTCCAAAAAATTACTCACCTCAATTTCGTATATAAAATCTGTATTTCATCGGCTAATGTTTAAGAGTTTACAATCAGTACTTGTACCGGTGGTGTACCTAATGTTTGTGTCAACCGGGTCAGTCGTAAAATTTGCCGCCCTTCTAAACAACATTCCAAAACTGGACATATACAAAATAAAGATAGATTATGAAAATATAAAGAAAGATTATACTGATTGCAGACCAAAAAAAAAAAAAAAATTAAATAAATAAAATAAAAGCACCACATAATAAGACAGGAAAACCTATTAAAAATGATTAGTAATTTTTTTAATTATGATTTTTCGTTTTTTATAAATCCTAATTTTCAGAATAAAATGTTATTTACATTCTGAATATTGTCCTCATCTTTGTTTTTATCACAACGATTTGGTCGTTTTCTCCCCGTCGGTTAAATAATAGGTTCAGTTTGGAATTCTCTGCAGGTTACCCAGATCACAACAACTGATGAAGGCTGGAGGGCCCAACAGCCGAAACTTTGTCATATGACACTGATCCGAATGTAAATTGTGTAAATAACTCATCACAGAAATCCAGATAGATAATGTTATATTAACAATGTCGTTATTATAAATAAAATTCCCTAACAATAATTGACTCCTAGTTTAACCCAGTGTCTTACTTAACCATAAAGTGAATTTAGATAAAAATAGTACAAATGGAATGCGAGCTAAAAAATGGCTCTCATTTTGCTAGTTAATTCCTTATATTAATTCAACCAAATGCCCAGATCAGCCTCACAAAAATAATAAACGTTTCACTATGGATGGACTGCCTTTCTCGCCCTCTCTAGGTCTGCTAATGACTTGTGCCTAACCCAACTCCATAATATTACCTTATTAAAGTAAGGAATGTCTTGTATGTGATCAAATAAAATAATAAATGTTCTCCGCCACCTGCCACTCAAAGAAAGCAAGGGCTATGAGATTGGAACTGACTTCATACCCAAAGGCAATATTTGCCGTAAAAACAAAATCTGAAAGAAAAAAAAAACTATTTGATTGATAGACTGTCAAATAAGTCAATGGCAGATAGAGGAGAGAATAGGGAAGAAATCAAGGTTTTATCCTCACTCTTATAGATATTAGATTATGCTACTCTAATACAAGGCCACATCTAGATAAATATAAGTACCTCCAATAATTCGCCAAAAAGAATACCTGATGAAAGAGCTATCCCGTCAATATAAACAAAATTTCAACAATGTTTTTATATAAAAAATATTTATCTTTTCATATTCTTGGAAATTTTGGTTAAAAATCATTTTTATGGCATCATCGCGGTACCTTAAATTTGGACGAGAATTTTATTTTATTTTTATTTTTTTATTTTATTTTTATTTTATTTTTATTTTTATTTATTTATTTTTTTTTTTTTAGAAAATTAAAAAGAAAAAAAATCTGTAGCTCTGTCACTTCTCCACTCATTTAACTTTTATGAAATTTTGATGAATTCTTTTGTAACTTTAATGTTTATATTTGTTATAAGAACTAGTCCTCGGATAATTTTGATTATCAAATTTCTTTTCGTAAAACTGGACGTCCAGTTGTAGA
This sequence comes from Acanthosepion esculentum, assembly GCA_964036315.1. Taxonomy (NCBI): domain Eukaryota; kingdom Metazoa; phylum Mollusca; class Cephalopoda; order Sepiida; family Sepiidae; genus Acanthosepion; species Acanthosepion esculentum. The sequence continues at coordinate 40,059,554 of OZ038508.1, read as the reverse complement.
AAATCCGCCCTGAATCGTAAAATAAAAATGCAATAAAATAATAAATTTTAAAATTAGAAATGCTTCTGATTGCTTTTACGAATAAAATAAAATATATTAAGGAAACCATTGTCTTTCAGACTTTTTCCCGATGAATAATGAATTTTTACAAAAATTTTCATTTTTGTTTTAGATTTGAATTTTAACTTCATTTTTGTTTTAGATTTGAATTTTAACTTCATTTTTCACATCGGGATTGCGTTAAAAAGGATGAATTGTTTATTCGCGGGTTCGACTTCGAGTAATTGTAACCGGAAGACAAAAGCTTCAAATAAAAGTGGACCAATGCGCAAAAGGAAAAACTTCTTAAATGAACATGTAACTCTGCAGCAGCTATAAAGAAAAACAATGGATTATCTAAACCTGTAGTTATTCATAAGAGTTTAATTCAAGGTGATATCCTCTAGACTATATTATTTTGCATTATTATTGCTTCAATAAGTTTGAAAATCGTTATGTAATTCGAGCTTTTCTATTGGTTTTACTCTTTCGAATTTTAGCTATTCTGATTATACAACTGCCATAAACAGCTCAAGCAAATATTTCTTTTGATGATCTACCTAGATAAGCAGCTGATGTTTAACATTATTTTTAATGTCTCAGACTAAATGCATAGCAACCGACAAAAACTATCAGATTTTATATTACAATCTATGATAAACTAATCGAACAGATTTCGGAATTCGTTTACCTAGGCCATAAATTGTCATTGAAAGGATGAAACAGCTGCTGTTCAACATAGGATCGGATTATGATTGGGTGCCTTCGAGAAAAATAAAGATGTTTGCACTTAATCAAATACTTTTGTAGTAGGGGTCCCAAAGTGGTCGATATCGACTGTTGGGGTTCTATGAGACTATCCAGTAGGTCAAATGCATGGGGGTGCGCAAAATTTGGTAAATAAATAAATCATGATGACTTACGGCCAGTTTCCAACAAAATACCAATGCCCTTGATACTACTCATCAAAAACATTATTCACATTAATGATGTCAAACAATTCAATAAAAAGGTATATTTCTTAATGTGTATTGTTACTTATGAAGTTTCTTCTTCCAATTATTTTTCCTCCTCTCCTCCTTTATCCTTTCGTCTCGAAATAACTTCGTCGCCATATTGCCGCATCTGTTACCCAGTGTAAGGAATCCATTACTGCTGTCTTAAATCATTACGCATAGTATCAGTGAAGCACTTGTAAATAAATCCGACAGCAGTCGTCTGAGATATCTCTAAGGATTTTGGTAAGGTGTGCTAGAAGGAAGGTGGGGGGGGTGGCTGCTACACAATTATGACATTTCCGGTAATCATCTCGACTATAAAGATGACCAGAACCTGCCAGCTGATCTCTTCTCTGACCTTGCTCGCACAGCTCAACCGGTTTGTAACATTCAATACTGTCAACATCAAGCTAGTAACGTTTCATTATCACAGATTTTTCTCCAGTCATAATGAACCGTTCTCCTCTCAATAGCACTCCTTGCTTGGGACGTCGATCGAGACCCAGGCTCACATCAGACCTCAAATGGAACTCTTTTATACGAGTTACCGCTAAAGATGCTGAGAAAATGGCCGGTTCCCTGTACCACTCCAGAAAGTATCTGACTCCTCCTGCCATGCTCCATCTCTACAGGAGCCAGATCGGACCAAAAATGGAGTAATGCTACCACATCTTGGCCGAAGCTACCCAGTTCTCACTTTGTAGCCTGAACCGAATTCAAAAGCGTTTGCACGGTCTTGTGGCTGATGAAATATTTTCCACCTTTCGACTCCTTTCCCACAGACGAAACGCTGCTTGATTCTCGCTACATTACCGCTATTTTGATGACAGATGTTCGGGCAAACTACATTCCTTGGTTCCACCACCAAGACATTCACAGCTATAACTGACCATGCTACGTATACAGTCCACGCACTCATTCTCTTCATATTCCATTAGTAAGGAGTAAGTTCCACCCAAGCAACTTCTTTCCCAGAACTATTGCAATGTGGGACGAACTCCCGATGGGATGCTTCACTGATCCCTATAGTTGAGTCAACCGTTATCTATATTACAGCTACTCATAATATGCAAATCTCGCTTCCTTGCTACACGACATATCTCCATTCAGTGGCCACTCTACTTTGAGTGGCACTTAGGCCTTGTATTTAGCGAACTATAGTGAAAAACACAGTATAGGAAGACAAAACGAATAACAAAACTGTTGTAATGGAATATTCCATTCTCCCTATCGCCTATTGTGGACTGACATATATATATATATATATATATATATATATATAGCACAGGATATACCTGGGGAATTGCTTTAGGAATTACTACCCTGCTAACCGATTCCCTGTCTTTCAGTAGTGTATTCTCTTTACAATAGACCTCTCTTTCTTTCATCTACGCCCGTGTTGCTGTTCCTTTCAATCGAGTATTACCTTTGTCTGTTGTAACCTCTTTAAGGATACAACAAAAAAGTAAAGCTAAAATGAATTTTATCAAGAAACAATAATAAAGGAAAAGGGCAAAGGAATTTCTAGATAAAAAAAATATATCGTTGTACATTCCCAGAGATTGATAAGGGATCAAGAATTCCATGAATTGGTTACTAGTCTCAAGCTTGAACCTAAAATTAATTCGATGACATTCAGACCTTTCAAAATCAAATCATTAGGCTCATGACAACCGTAGACAGTTAAATCAAAATTGAAGAGTTTATTCAGAAAACTAAGGTAATATCTATTACGTATATCATCAAAAACAGTTAAGATTATATAGTCAGAGAAACAGTAAATCATGTCCCTCCAAAAAAGTAGATATAATTGATAAAAGAATTAAAGGCATTGTCCTGTCTTGATCTAACAGTGTTAAATACAATCACCCAGAACTAAGAACGATCTCATGTGTGTGCGCAATATGCCGTAGCCGGATATAACGAAATATACCTATAAATATGAACATAAATCTGTAGATATGACCTAATCTACGGAGATGATGTGACATAGATAGGTCGAGCTAAACACAGTCCCTGTTGCTGTACCGGTTACTTTTATTTTCTCTTTGACAGCACCAAGAAGAAAGACAATAACCCTATCGAAAAAAAAGATAGTTTATATTCATAAACAATTCTGAATGTCACTGATTCGGCCTGAAGCAAAACAATAAATATTATTCGGAATACAACTACCTTGACCTTCTCGTAGATTAAGTGGGGTGGGGGTAATGCAATGGGATTATAGACTTTGCTATTAAATATATAATTCACTCTCACTGATGTTTCCGTGTTAGTCTACACAAAGAGGAGGGCTATCATCTTCCAAAAATCTATTTGGAGAACTAACCTCTGGTAGATGAAAAATAAATGGATGGGTCACCATTAAAGAAATAGAAGGGTCCAGTGAAATGAACTGTCCTTTCCTATGATTTCAACCACCATCAGTGGAAGGGGATATACACTGATGACATGGCGACCCAGGAGCAATCAGACATTGAAGCAAGACACAACTTGGCAACACCAGAACATTCACTATCTGCTGAACCCTTTACTTTAGTCTTCGTCGATTAGGCCTCAAGAGAACCTGAAACAGATGAAGAAAACGCTTCCAAACATTTGTCCTTATATATATATACATATATATATATATATATATATATATATATATATATATATATATATATATATATATATAATTCTCCATATGAGTTAATGTTCGATTTTATTGCGTACTATTCGCTCTGTAATAATACACTGAGCTCTTTTTGCAGATCAGTTTTAATATTTTATATTACTAGAACCTACTTGGATTATATACCAACCTATTAACTTTACTATATATATATATATATATATATATATATATATATATATATATATATATATATATATAATTTAGGAACCTAACATTTGTTTTTATAAGCTAAAAGTGTTAAAATACGATTTTAACAGTTTTTGTATATAAAACGAAAATAAGCATAAAAACTATCATTAAAAAGAAAAGGACAGCACACTTAACTGTTCCCTCATCATCCGGACATAAATCCCAATGCTGGATATTCAACAATCAGATGAAGGGCATATTTTCAATTCTGATTCCAAAAAGATATATGCCTATGTAGAGCAAGTGTAGCCCGATTTAGAGGGGGTTTTAGGTGCTCGGACAGACAAACAGAATTTACCGTTTATTTAGATAGAAGATAGATATAAAAACTATCCTGAAAAGACAACTTTCTCGTTTTTAACCAATTTGTTGTGAACATATATATATATATATATATATATATATATATATATATATATATGATTCTTCAGATGAGTTAATATTCGATTTTATTGCGTACTATTCGCTCTGTAATAATACACTGACCTCTTTTTGCAGATCAGTTTTAATATTTTATATTACTAGTATCTACTTGGATTATATACCAACCTATTAACTTTACTAAATATATATATATATATATATATATATATATATGTTTTTTTTTGTTTTGTTTTTTAACGGTATCATATTCATTGAAGTTCTTTGCAACAAGATGTCGCCATTTTTGTCTTTTTCCTCTCTTCGAGAAGTGTACATACAGACATATGATCGTCTTTGATTTGTTCTAACAGCTTGATTTGGAGCCAAGTACCCCAGGGAAAGACATCACCTCATGAATACGAGCAAATAGTAACCTCATGAATTCTAATGTTGGCAATTAGTCATTTTGACTCGAATCCTGAAAGTATCTTTGGAAAAATAAGTTTAAATTATCAATCGGTAATATCCGCTGATCTCCAATGAAACAGCAATTGATGGTACCTGGCCTTTTTGAAGATTAAGGCAATATCTAGCCTACGTATCGCCTTATCTCTCGCGCATCAGTGTAAGTTATTGATTTTTTTGTAATTGCTGTGTCCCTTAAGGGCGTAAGTGATCTCTCCACATTCCTTTTTCTTTTTTTTTCTTTTGCCATAAGCAACTTCTTGGGAAGATTACATGATTTCCCATTGCCTCCTTTGCGTTTTAAAAAGCTGAGTAGCCCTTCTCCAGATTGGCTGTTACACAAGGCTAGAAAGACCAGTCTACCTTGCTATTTAATCCATAGCTGGAAGATGGAGAAGTTCATCTATGCCTTTTATCAAGGGTATAAATGCGAAGCCAAAATCACATTTCGGTCTTTGTGCCATCCAGCCTTCATCAGGTGTATGTTGATCGGGGTATTATATTTTAAGTCTTAGTGTAATTCAAATATTTCTGAAATAGGAACAAAAGCTGAATCTCATATATATATATATATATATATATATATATATATATATATATATATAAGGTACATAACTTTATCTTTCAGCTGTCTTCTCGACAAGTTTCATATGTGGAAAAGCGAGATTCACCAATCATTATCTTCAGGCGATCAGGAAGTAAAACAATGAATATTATACCTTCCTGGAGTGAAAGGTCAAGTTAAATAACTTATCTTCATTTATAACTTGCTCTGTATCTTTTTATTACATCGAGCACTGCTTATGTCAACTTTTGTTCATTTTTAAACACCTCGCGCGCGCGCGCGTACACACACACACACATATATATATATATATATATATATATTACTTGAATGTTGTATTTAGTGGATACACATATTTGAGTACACGTTCCCCTCTTTTTATTTTTGAACAGTTTGAATGACATCTATCGGTCCGTCCCTTCGAGAGTCTTAAAAAAATGCGCCCTCCAGCAGAGTTCAGACATGCGTCTCCATTTCTAAAAGAAATCAGTCTGTGTGAGAGTGTTTATATATAACTTCTAATAGGATTATACTTAAGCTCAATGGTAGTCATGGATACCTGATGATGGTTAATTTACTAGAAATCGAATGCAGTAAAACTGCCCTAAGTGTTAATTTTTTTTTGTTTTAACATGACAATCAAGAGATCTTGACGACCATTCTCAGTGTGTTATGTCATCGAAATTCGATCATCTCTCCACGGAAAATCATAAAATATTTTGCTAATTTCACAGCACGTCAGTTTCATGAATGCCACCTTTATTTCTGGTTGGCAATAACGTACACTCACCGGTGGTCAGTTAATATTATTAGATTAAATTGTAAACAAACGTGCATGTTTGGACAGTCAGATCTTGCAAGTCGGTCTGGGTAGATTTAAAAATTATCTGACTAAAGTCTAATTTCATTGATCTGAAATTAGCTAGGAGCGGGAGAAAACTGAGCGAGTAAACAACAATGGCAAAGCAGAGACAAAAATGGGTGGTAAATAAACAAATGTTACTTAGAACAACAAAGTACAGAAAGTTGGACATCCATGATTGCTTACGTTCTGAAGAGATGCGGCACATAAAAGAATTCTAAGTGGTAACTTGGACCAGCTTAATTTGAAGTGTCTCCCTTGGGTTAATCAATATATAGCAGTCTCTTGGGCCAATACAAATCTCTTGTGCGTGGTTCACATGGTGGTGGGGGGTCCAAATTGACAGTCTATTCTGTGTAAGAGCGTCCAAATATTAACACTAAATTGGATGGATAGTTTAAAGATGGAGCTAACGACACTCCTTAATTCTTAAGTGATACTCCCCCCCTCTTAACGGGTATTTTCTTTTTCCTCAAACGTCACTTTTTTTTTTAATTCGGGTGAAATGAAAACGGCCGTTTAATATTCGCATTTCAAATGATGACATCGTTCAAGTTCGTGATTTGATTTTTCTTTTTTAATCTAACTTGTTTCTTGCCACAAACCTTTTTTAACATTCGTAATTTCTTTCACATTGATCCACACTAAGTGCTGCATGCTTTCGGCCTTCTGCCACGCCTAAGCTACGGTTAGGAAATTGCCATATTTTCCTCCTGCCCCCCCTCTACTCTCTGGTTCCCCTGCCCTCCCCCCTCTACTCTCTGGTTCCCCTGCCCTCCCCCCGCTACTCTCTGGTTCCCCTGCCCTCCCCCCGCTACTCTTGTCTTTTGTACGTGTCGTCTTTTCCACATTCTCATGCTTCATTCCTCCTTGGTTGCATAATGAATTTCCTTTTAGAAATATATATATATATATATATATATATATATATATATATATATATATATAACTGGCCAATCGTATTCGAAGATACCCGTCTATTAGGGATGCTAGCCAATCCCTATTGCAGACGCTCGCTCAGGCATATTTGTGTTCAACACCCACAGAGCCAACCTGTGGTTTATACTGCAACTACGCTGTGCAGATCTTAGTTACAATTTACACACACACACACACACACACACGTAGACATTGTGGTCGCCGCTAGGTGTTGACCTCAATGACCTTTTATATTGATATAGGCTCTATCTCTGATAGTGAGCACTTTAACCCGTAAATATTTTTATTTGGAATGCTTATTTGAATAATGTGGCAAGATTTTTTTTTCATTGATTCTTTTTCTTTTAATACATATTATTTTACACATGCTGAAATGTTTTTCGGGACGACAATTTTTACCACTCTCTCTCCTATATAGAATGTAATTTTAAGTTTATAATTGTACATATATCTTAATATATATCTTAATATATTAAGGGAGACGGCAATATTGAAATATACCTTCACTAATCTCTATCTGCTTACGGAATGGCTTGAGCTGAAATTCAACACGCGTTAAATTTCTATAGAATGTAAAATCTTGCAATTTTAATGCCTATCATTTGTTCATAAACTGTTATCACTGTCATAACAAACCACAATTACTTACCCCTTTTTTTATTTATTTGCTGTGACTATTCGTTTGATAACCTATACTCCTCACCGCAGCGAGTAGTAGGATAAGTTATTTTGAAATTACACTAAATTCTTTTGGAAATTACATATCGATCTCATAATTAATTTTAAACGTTTTTTTGTTTTTTTTTATATTTTTCTTTTATGCGAACAAGTGTTTTCTTTTCTGAACTTAATGTGTCGAAATTGTCAATGTTTATTCCGAGCGCTTAGGCTAATAAGGGCATTAATAGCTGCTAATATATCTTTCAAGGATATTAGTCATATTAAATGGTATGCAGATGTGTTGTAATGGAATGTCCCACACTCCCTATCGCCTATGTGGACTGTCTATATCAGTAGCTATATATAGCGAACTTCGGGAATTACTAGCCTGCCACTAGATTCCCTGTCTTTCAGTAGTGTATTCTCTTTAAAAATAACCCGCTACGCGCGTGTTGCTATTCCTTCACTCGAGTACCACCTTTGTCTGTTTGTAACCTTTTTAAGATTACAACAAAATGCTATAAAGACTGTATAAGTTGAAAGGGTGCGTAAATGCTGTAAAGACTGTATCAAATTTGATGAAAATTAAGTATTTTAAAGTTCCAAGTTACCAGTACATTTTGACCGTGTTCATAATGTTATTAATTTTTTTAAAACAACACTTTCAAACGATTAATAAAAGCTGGGAGCGTGTCATATATGTTCTTGACGAGTATGGTTTGAATGTGTCCGCATGGTCACAGAAAGTGTAGTCAGCACTCTTGGCAATTGAATGGTGTTGTTTCCGATATAATTATGAATTTCTTTTTCGTCGAGAACGCAGTTCCCTATTGAGCACTTAAGTACTTAAATTCATAATGTTGGTCTGTTTTTTTTTTTGTGGGGTGTGGGAATGATGTTATTTTTTAATAATAGTTAACTTCATTTTTTTAGTTTGTTCTATTGGATTGATGAATTTTTTTTTCTATTATATAATATTTCTTAAAAGCGAATTCGTCTTGTTTGTAATTTTTTGTACATCTGAGTTTTAAGAAAATTGGTGAAATTTTAATCTTCAATCCTTCTTAAAAGTCCCGCAATTTCGTTAAATATGGATGTTTATTTTCTCTTACACACCGTCTATCTTCCCTTCATCTCTCTTGCTGTCGTCGTAGTCATGTTATTAATGCGCCTTCTTGGAACCAAACCCGGCCGAACTGTGCTCCATCCACTTCGTGATAGTCACCCGCTTCAACATTTCGCTTTTATTTACACAGCCGGTAAACAAGGCTGGCATGTCGAAATCCCTGAGATATCCAAGTTTTCAGTCATCGGTCGGCTGTTGACATCAGAGTGGGATTAAAGCCGCCTTTATCTGGATTAATTACAAGGCTAAGTCGAAATCTTTGTACAAATCTCTTCTTTCTATGGCGAAGCACGAACTTGCCTTTGAATTAGAAAGTGTTTAGTAGGGATAAAAACCTCTGCAGATCCTGAGACGTACCATATTTCATTATCGGATACAAATATTAACTTACGCCCTAGATATTTTTTTATTAAAAATTGCTCCTTTCTTTAAAGAAATGCACCTTTCTCAAGACAATATACTTATGTATGACCATAAAAAACATTTAAAAGAAGTCTAATAACCCATGGCCTTTTTAGAAAATAAAAAATGAATTCAATAAAAAAATAAAAATACATAAAAATTACATATGAAAGAAACTTTAACTTGCCTTAACTGGTAAGACACATTTTTGGGTAAAGGTGTGGTTTCCTTGATGAAAAAGGAAAAACAGGTTTCGTTTTCTGTCGGTGAGTGGGGGGGGGGGTCACATTTTCTTTTGAATGATCTAGGCCAAAAAATTATCCACTTTGTGTTCTTCATAGTTTGCCTTTCCTTACACAGTAAGATTTTAGAATATAATCGAGCATTCTCTTTCACGTTTAGTAATTCCTTGCGTATTAGTGTCTTTATTGGTTTGCTTTGCCTTGGGGTGAAATGATTAAAAGAGAAAAAAAATGACAGAAGGTTGTGTGGGTAATGTAATGGTTATCGATGCGAAAAACCGGAGAAGAGTTCTAACTCCGAACTAGTGTTTATTCTTGCATAAATTCCATTATAAAAGGAATTAATCATTCTCTCCAGCAACCATAGGTTAAATAGACATTGGGCTCTTTGCCGTCGGTGGCGCTGTCTAAGAGAAATAAAGCTCTGAATTTCAAACTGTACAGAAGGTAATTACGCAGTCATCTTTCCTAAGAATGCAAGACAATTCACAAATAATAAAGAATCTGTGGGGGTGTCATGGTCGTCTACATCCCGAAGGGAGATGTAATAAAATGATTGGCAAAAGCTTTAAAATACAAGATAAACTTGACCCTTATGAGTTTTGTCATGTCATAACGTAGATTATAGCAGGATTCGGCAACCTTTTATTAACTATGTGCCGACTTAGCGTTTTAAAATCATTCAGTGTGCCAACGGCATACGTATTTTTATACAAGTCAAGGTCAATATACCTATTCTACAATATATTTCATATAGTATATATATTTTAGTACATATTAAAATTGAAAGGGTTTTATTAAAAACGACAGAAAAGGGTACTACGATTAAGCTTTTTCCTGTTGTAATTCTTGGGAAATATAGTCGCTTGTTTCTCATTATATTCAGTATTTTGATCACTTTGTCGACTGGCTGCCACCCAAGGATAAAGTCCAGTTTACTTTGCTATTTAATCCATAGTTGGGGAGCAGGAGTGGATACATACATTTCCGAAAAAGATTTATGCGAAAGTGACTACAACAGACGAGGACGAAGCTTGAACTCTGCTCGCCGATTTCACTCTTCGCGCCAATAACTGTAACGCTACCCGCACGCGATCTTGTTCGATAGGTATTCATATTCTACTGTGATAGACAAGAATTATTCACAATTTTTAAAAAATTATGAGCACTTACCTTGGAGCGATGGTTAATATTGTCTTGCAGGGCATTTCTGAATTTCTGGGATGAGGAATTATCACTATTTATACGCAGGCTACTGCTCCCATCTTTGTTGTCGTCATCACACATTTTCGATCGTTATGCCTCCCGGCAGATTAAATAAAGGGTTCAGTTCGAGATTACCTGAATGTCACTCGGATCGACAATCACCTGAGGGCCAGAGATACCGAAACGTTATGATAACAGCAAAGACAGGGAAAATAGTCCGCGCGTGAATAATGCAAAGATTTTTAAGTTCGATCTTCAATGGATGCCCTAATATTGATGTCCTGGATCAATTAGATCAATTGCAGCGCCAAAACCCAGCTACCTAATAACGTGTAAGGTGAGACAAATGTCCTGAAACGTTTCTCTGAGTGAGAGATGCGAATGTGAGGAGAATACAAGAATGTATGCGAATGTGGGGAGAATACAAGAATGTATGCGAATGTGAATTCATCTTTCCAGAGACAAGTCGGTCTTTTTGGTCTGCGGTACACAGGCACTCACGTCACAAAGCTCCTATTGTGATGGTCCACATAGACATGATCACGTGTCCCGTATTTCATTAGTTAACCACATGTACTGCAGCCCTAGCAGCAGTGGTGTGCCTTGAGCAAAATAACCTGACAAAGCCCAGCTTTTTCCAGGCTAGTTTGAATTCATTTTTCTTTCTCCTAGACTGGTTACCGGTCAAAACTATGTCTTGCTATTTACCCATGAATGTAACACTCTACTGGAATTCGAACCCGGCTCTTAGATTTCTCATTCTGAGCTGCTATCCATTACATAGCCGCGCATGCACAATAGATAAATAGTACCCTGACTAAATTCTTAGCACTGGTACCAGCGTGAACATTCTAGCAGAGATAGACCACATGCGAAGCAAACCGTTACTTCAAGAAAATTCAGTCAAGGTTTATGCACATTGATTTTCAAGGACATCCCACGTTCGTGGATTCTTCAAAGCCGGTTTAAAGGCAATAAAAGAAAATCTACAATATGAATTGGTGGTTATTTACATTATTCGGACTACTGTCCTCATCTTTGTTGGCATATTTATTACAACGTTTCGGCCGCTGTACGATCCGGCCTTCTTCAGGTGGTTGGAATGTTGAACTGAACCCTTTATTTCGCTCAGTGGAGTAGACTGTTCTAATTCCACGTGCCATGTCTAATGGATATGTTATCTCCTGTTAATTCCCCTCTCCAAGTCCCCCACCGCCTTAACCAGGTATTGAACTCATACTCTTTGGTGTCCTTGAGGACACATGGCACAGTGGATAAAGGCGTTAGTTAGATCCAGTGACAGGACACAAATAGTGAGAGTTCAATACCTGGTTAAGGCGGTGGAGAACTTAGAGAGGGGAATTAACAGGAGATGACTGATAACTGACATCCATTAGACATGACACGTGGAACTAGAACAGTTTACCCCAGTGAGCGAAATAAATGGTTCAGTTCGACATTCCAACCACCTGAAGAAGGCCGGAGCGTATAATGGCCGAAACGTTGTGATAAATATGACAACAAAGATGAGGATAATAGTCCGAATAATGTAAATAGTGTACATAATACCTCATCTCAGACATATAGACAGATAATGAATTGGAAGCTCTAATCAACGCCAAATTGGTGAAGCATTTTACTTCACACGACGCCCTTTCCGATAAACATATTGTTTATCGGAAAGGGCGTCGTGTGAAGTAAAATGCTTCCGTTTCTCCAGGTTTACCGCCGATGTGCTAACGGCCATCACTGAATTTGCTTATCAAGCTTTAGATAAGAACGGCGAAGATCGGACTGTGGTCCTAGATATCTCAAAGGCGTTCGACAGGGTCTGACATGCTGGCCTTCTCCACAGGCTCTAGTGCTATGGTGTCTCTGGATGAATATTTGACTTAATTCAAGCGTTCATATCAAACTGTGTAATGACTGTCGTGTTCAACGGACATGCTTCTAATTCATTTCATATTAATGCAGGGGTCACCAAGCTCTATCTTCGGACTTACGCTGTTTCTGATCTTCAATAACAACCTTCCGTTTCTTATAATACTCTGCACTTAAAAATATCTTAACGCTATAAAGAGCTATCTAGACAAAAATGGCTCCTCTTCTCCCAGACGTCTTCTGACCACTTGTGGAATCAGACACCAAATTAATGGACGATCTGCCCTTAACCTCTTCAGATATTAATCCAATAGTAAATTTGTGGCTCACTTTTCAAAAGATATGTACATGAGAATGAAAAACAATACGGCTTTTCTGTACGATCACCGAAGGTATGAATCCACCTTCCCCCAGGTATGAGTTAACTAGTAAGACTTGTTTCCCTAAATCATTATCTAAAAAAAGAAAGAAATTCTTACAACCTAGAAATATTTTCTGGGTCTAAATAACACGCAAAGGGTTGATAAGCCGTAGAAACAATAATACAATTATCCCTCACCACTTAACGACTAGGCTGCGTTCCGACGAGTTGGCTGGTAACGGGTTTTGATTTTGTTTAAAGGCATACCAACTCCTTATGAGTTATTTAATGCCGAATCTTAATTTTCTTAGGAAATTTAAATAAAAATGTTATTCTGCTTTCACAATTGATTACATGGTAGATAATACTCAGCTTTTGTGCATAAACATATTTATATGGGCATAATTACTATAGGTGGTCATATGTGCGTTTTGTTTTGTTGAAGTTATATTTTGGAATAGTTTGATTTGAGAAATTGTTGGATATATAATATATATATATCGATTAATGTCATTAAAGTTTTTCCATGTTTGTTTGAATGCCTCCATTTGAATGCAAATGAATGCCTTCAAATTTCTTTTGATTGTCTTGTTGGTCATTTTGCTATAAATCGGTGTTGGTAATTTTTTTTGCTTGGTGGGAGTTTACTCATGGTTCATAGCTGAGACGCTAACAGATGCTACCACTCCGGGTCAGGGTAGACCTGTGAACAACAGAAATTAAGAGGTTGTTCCACACTTTTCAAAACCTCCAATCTCCCAATAAGAGGCCTTGCTGATAAGGGAAAAATTGTATCTGACCGCTATATTAAGTGTTCCACGTGTGTAGTGGGTGTGTCTCAAATTCATATAGCTTTAATGTCCCTATTGCAGCATCTATAACACTTTTTTAGTTTATTTCTACATGTTTATATAATACTGTAGTTTACGGAAAAGTAAACGTAATGAACAAATTCCAAGCTCACCTCTATTTTCTGTACATTACTTCGGTTTGTATACTGCAAAGACAATACAACTAAATTTTTATTTTGTTTTCACTTTATACATAATCGTAAGTTCTATGTCAACAGTTTCTTCTGTTGCACTTCTCGCTTGTGGAACTCTTTTCGTTTTCTTGCTTCCCAGTGAAAAATTTAAATGCAATGTCAATCGTTATCTTCAGTCTTAACTCTTGTTCTTTTATTGTTTTCTCCTTAATAGTATTTTCTCATACTAAGTCAGAACCGCCCCTCTTGCGTCTTAGTGACTTTACAGTCTTTCTTGGTATGAAATGATTATATATATATATATATATATATATATATATATATATACACACACATACCTCCAACATAATGGTAAGACATTGGTAATGGTGTCTTCATCTAGCTAATGTCTAACTATTATATGGGAGGTATTTCTGCTGCACCCTGTATTTTAGAGCGTTCTTTAGTTCAAAATTTGAAAACATAACGATATTTTTCTCCACACTAATTATGTGTATAAATATAAGTTACCAACTAAAATTTCCTCAAATTACGAAACGTGATGGCATAAAAATTCTTTGTATAATGCAAACCATGAAGAATTCGCTGATCTAACTTTGTCTTGGAATGTTCTATTATTTTTAACTAAACAACTAAAACGCTATAATTTATGTCTTAAATTATTTTTTTAGTATTCCCAGATTAATTTTAGCTCGCAGTTAAATGGATGGTAATGGTTAACGGCGTAATTACAATGTACTTATAAAATATGAGTAACTTAAACATCATTTTAATGGCACAGGTAAATACTACCTCTGTCCCATTATAACTGCGTTGTATTTCAGACACTAAATGTAACCACTACTAAGAGACAGAAGTAGTTGATAAAAACAAAATGGAAGCTGACGATTTAACTTCTGAAAACATAAAAAAAAAAAATCCGATTTCCGAATTACTCATCCTCAGGGAGTCAATGAGGCTCATTCTGAAACAAATTAAACTCTCATCAGGAAATTTAATCAAGTTTTGATTGACGAAGCCCTTCCCTTTTTAGCCGGAAATTTCCTGAAAACGCGATGATTTTGGTGTGGTCATTCTCCTACAAACTGACAGGGATCAGCGGTCATGTCTTTGATCGGCAACAATTTCCTCAATATGTAGTTTCTTTTTTTTCATTATTTTTTTTCCATCGGAAATACTCACCCACATCTTTCTCTCTCATTCCTTCCGAAGATCAAAATTAACTCGAGAAATACAAGCAAGTTTAACGGACAAATGACGAAGACATTCTAAAAACCGCCTTGTTGATATTTAATAAACTTAGTTTGGCATAAAGCCAAATAATGCTTGCAGATTTGGAATTAGTAGACAGTTGCGCCTTTCTTCTAGGCAGAAGAGAGCCCGTCTTGAAAAATAGCGTGAGATTTCTTTGATTTTTTTTTTTTTTTAATTTTTTTTTTTACCCGAACTCTCACACAACCAGCGGTTACTGTAGGATATACACGAAAGAGGAGTCCTATTTGTAATCGTTTCAGTTTCGCTTTTCTCTTGCTACATCTCTCGTCGATGTGAAACAAAAATTTAGCTCTTCCAAATACTCGACCTTTCTAAAAACGTCCGGAGTGACTGAAGCTATTATTTATTAAAAAATAAATAAATAAACAGCGTATACGATCATTACACACCAGAGAGTATTAGACAAACCATAACTTAAAAAAAGAACTCCACTTATTTATGGAAGACTGAAACATTTGTTACGCTTATGTAAAATTGTTGATGAACGGATGAAAAAAAAAAAAAAATAAATAAAATAAATTCACACGTGTCTAGTAAGGACTGGCAATTTAAAAAAAAATATTTTCTCACGGGATGAGGAACGACAGAATTTAGTTGTAAAGGAGGACAGGTGAACAAAAGAAATCACCCACACCTGATGAGGTAAGGAAATGAAATGAACAGATATTTCACAAGGAACAATACATCGCCTCCCGCCAATCGTTACTGTTGGAAATATTTTTCTATTGAGCTACTCCAGATTTTTTTTCTTTTATTTTATTTGGGAGTACCCTGTTACCCCACCAAAGAAATCGCTGTTTTTTTTCTTCTTTTATTTATTTTTGGGTGGGGAGGACGGTGTTTTGTTTTTTCTTTTACACTTTTTTCCTCTTTTCCTTTTTTCTTTTTTTTCATTCTTTTGCTTTTTTCTTTTTCATTCTTTTGCTTTTTTCTTTTTCATTCTTTGCTTTTTTCTTTTTCATTCTTTGCTTTTTTCTTTTTCATTCTTTGCTTTTTTCTTTTTCATTCTTTGCTTTTTTCTTTTTCATTCTTTGCTTTTTTCTTTTTCATTCTTTGCTTCTTTTTTTTCTCTTCCTTTCTTTTTTTTTCCTCTTCCTTTCTTTTTTTTTCCTCTTCCTTTCTTTTTTTTTCCTCTTCCTTTCTTTTTTTTTTCCTCTTCCTTTCTTTTTTTTTTCCTCTTCCTTTCTTTTTTTTTTCCTCTTCCTTTCTTTTTTTTTTCCTCTTCACTTTAGATCGGGTAACCCAGCCCGTTAAGATGGTCTCCAAATGAGAGTATTAGCAAGTGTCTAGCAGTGATATCCTAAGTAACCTCGTTTGCTTCATACTTCATCCTTCAAACATAAAAACCACCCTCTCTACACCCGGCCATGATGCCTCCCACTACCCCAACTTATGAACAGAAATGTACAATGTGTCAGACTCCAGGTAACATGCCCGGTTGGTTATAGTCAGCAAACAAATCCGTCGTATTGAACGAGATATTTACTATAGTCAATTTTAATTAACCAATGAAAAAAATGTACGTATTGTTTTCTAATCCCGGAAACTTTTTTTTTTTTTTTTTTTTTTTTTAAATTATAGGTCACGAAATTTCTATGGAATTAATCTGGAGAGGCCGCAATTTTCTGATTAGGGTGGCTTTGAATTTTTTCTTTTTTAATTAGGCAGTAGTCAGCTTTGCGGAACATGAATGGGCAGTGTCGTAGATGAATAAAATCTTTCAGCTGAAACCTTTTGTGTTCTGTACCAATTTTAAAAAAATAAGTCTTTATAAAAAGTTATAATTATTTGTCCAATGACTCTGAGATCGATGCCGTCTGGAGTTCTAAGTTCACTTTTAGGGCTACCCTCGGTGACAAGGTCGAAGACTTAGACTAAGCGTGATCAACCCCAAAGACACCAACAATGGAACAAGCAGATGATGATTACAACAGATCTCAATGGTTGAACCAGCGGATGAAGAGGGCTACGCATGACGGACATGCTACAGAAGGTGCCGCTCGAAAGACTAGCAGCAGCAGTCCGTTGCAGTTTCATAATGCCCCATTCCATATGCGCCTCAAGGAAGGTCATGAAATCAAGAATTTGGGTCACTTCCTGGCAAGTTGAATTCCACCTTAAATAAATTCGCGTCATCGGCACTTTCTTCTCTTGCAAAGCCAAACGGCAATAGGGAATGGAGGGCGAGTGAAGGTTTTGATGAAACTGGAAGCTTTTAGTCCTGAGCCTGCACGTCAGCGCCACCATCAAGAAGAATCGATCAGCAAAGTAGGAATTAAATTCTCGGATACGAAATAAATTCGACAACAACGATAATAATTCTTTTGAATTTATTTTGGCATAAATTTGAAGGGGTCTGTAATTTAACCCAAACATTACTTCACCTCCTTCCGGTTGTTGCCTTCTAAGTATTGTTAATGGGCTGTTTCCTAGAAGAACTTAAATTCTGACCCGGTAATCAGGCCCATGCAATGTAGTTATATTCATCAATAAACATTACTGTTGATAAATTGCACTTTTCCAAATGTGCTTTTCTCTTTGTGATGTTTAATTAAAAACAATATTAATTCCTACATTTATATCTTCAGCCAATGTTAATATTCTGCACATTTTTCGCAATACCAGCTTGAAATATTTTTTTGCTAGTAAATTCACTTTTCAGGCTTATTTAATATTTATTTTATTTATTTATTTTTTGTAACATTCTTACATCCGGTAATTTTCTTATCGTGCCAATGTTTTCAATTTAGTTATTTTGATAGTTCTCTAATTCCCATTGAATATTTCGCAACATTGTGTTTCCATTATTTGGTAAATTTACATCTTTATTCTTTCTGAGGGTATTTTATTTTTTTACGTTTTTTTTATATCTAAAATATATATATATATATATAGAGAGAGAGAGAGAGAGAGTTGTAAGGTATGGTATATTTATGGGTTAAAGTGCTCAATATTTGGAATAGTGTAGGTAAATCGTCAGGACATGCATATAAGCATGAAACACTGTCATATCCACTTTTATATTTACATACACTCTATCCCAGATATAGCATACCTTACAATTATATTTTTATCACAATAAATACAATATATATATATATATATATATACACACACACACACAGTTGCGGACAAAATATTCAGAACGGCATTGTTTTCATCAGAAAAGTAGGTATAATTTTTTTATGAAAGTTGTTTTATATTCTATAGTTTTCACAGACAATAAATACGATATTGTTATTGTCTGAGATTTTGGTGTAATTTGAAGTTATGGATGATTTAGTGATTTACTGCAAAGCCCATTGCGGCCAAAATTATCAGAACGGTTTAAAAAATAACAAAATAATAAAAAATGACAGAATACTGGAATTATTTAATATTTAGTGAGAAGCCCTTTAGCTTCAATCACACTGACATCTTCGACTGCATGAGGAAATTAATTTTTCAATTACTTGCTGGGTGATCTTATTCCATTCTTCCTGAAGGGCATTCCATAATTGCTCGGTTGTTTTAGGATTTCTGGCTTTCGAACGTTAAGCAACGTACAGTCTGTTCAGAATTTAGATGGGTGATCGCTTGGGAATACAAGGTGCTGTAAGCTTGGATGTGCGGGTGGCGTAATGGATAATGGTTCAGCTATGGATTAATTACTAGAACTTGTATCATTAAAAATCACAATCTCAAAATATTTTCTGGCTTCAAATAACCTACAAAAGTTAAGCTGTAAAAAAATCGACTAATACTAAACCTGGTCAGTAGAACGAGAACAAATCTATCCATTTTATATTAAAGGGTTTAGTTCGAAATCCCCTGGGGGTTACCCGGACCGTCAGATACCTGACAAACAGGCGAAACATTGTGATAATTACAAAGATGATATTATTCCAAATGTAAATAAGAATAAAATTCCTTTAATTCTCGTTAAAGGAACCAAATGTCATCATCAATTCCTTGACCGTTTCAATAGTCGAGGGGATCAGAGCAGAAGAAACAGATAACATCCTCCAGGATGATCTGTTGGCGGTAGCTCTCAGGAGTTCCGGCATTATCATGTTCGTCCACTCTTTGATGTCTGATCAGCTTTTGCGTTACCATCCCCGTTTGTGTCTGCCAACAACGGTGCCTTGCATGATGGTCTTGCAGAGGCTGTTGTGACGTGGCCAAACTATGACATCTTCCGACGCTTATTTATGGCGGGAAGAGATTCCTGTCGGCCGAAGAGACTTTTGACCTTGCTCCGTACATTGTGCTCCCAGTAGGAGATGAGGAGGAGCAAATTTAGAATATTTTATTTCTCACAACTCGACGAAATGGAAAATCAAACGTTCTGATATTTTGTAAAATAATTGTATTTAAAGCTCAGTTTAGTCTGGCACAACGCTAAATGGGACGGTAGGATAATAGTTTAGTCATCTTTGCATCAGGTTCGACCGGCTTAAAAATAAAGCTGCATTTCTAATAGGTGAATGCTCTTTCTGACTTGCTTATGATTCTGCTCCTAGAAGCTCTCTTAATACGCAGGCAGGGCAAGAATAATGAAGTACTTTAAGTTGGTGCACAGTTACCAGGGGCGTGTCACCAGTATATAACTGTCAACCGGAGACTTAAGCACACTTAGATGGTAAATGGTTGAAGTCCTATTTCTGTGAAGTTCGACTGAGTTGTCGAATTGTCTAGCTGTACTGTGTGAAATGTGAAAAAAAAAAACGGAAGGTGAGAGCCGGATTAAAATGTCGCGTGATGGGTGATTATAGAGAAACAAAAACAAAACGGGTATTAAAACTGCAAATCACCTCAGGGAGTGGCTATTTAATTTCAATTTCCTTTCTCTCGCTCCCCGAACTTCCGCCCATAGTTCCATTTACTTCCTACCCTTTCTTCTTTGTCTTTTTTTTTCTCTCAAAATCCTCACTTCAGTTTTTTTTCTATACTTACCCTAAAGACTTTTTTCTTTTTCTTTTTTTAATTTAACTGCTTCCTTCATCCTAATATCTTTCCTTTTTTTTTTTTTTTTTTTTTTAAAGAGTTTTCCTAATTTCTTTCTCTCTGCATCCATTGGATTCTTTTTGTTCATTCGTGCTTTGTGGTTTTCTTCGTTTTGCTTCTTTCTTAAAGAGTTTATTCTTTGAATTCGTTTTTTTTATATATTTAGTAAATATAATTTCTTATGATATAAAGCCAGACAGGGAGAAATAATGGTAGTCAATTGTGCTGCACGAATCTGCCACTTGAGCACAGGGTAACTGTCTTGAAAACAGAAATTTTCATGACATACTGGGTTTGAAAATTCTCAATGGAAGCAAATAGGGAACTATTCCAGCCATCATAGACGGCTTCTCTGTCTTTAAGACCATTTTTCTTTGCCATTTATTCCTTCTGTCTCTGACACTCTGTCTCTGACACTCTGTCTCTGACACTCTGTCTCTGACACTCTGTCTCTGACACTCTGTCTCTGACACTCTGTCTCTGACACTCTGTCTCTGACACTCTGTCTCTGACACTCTGTCTCTGACACTCTGTCTCTGACACTCTGTCTCTGACACTCTGTCTCTGACACTCTGTCTCTGACACTCTGTCTCTGACACTCTGTCTCTGACACTCTGTCTCTGACACTCTGTCTCTGACACTCTGTCTCTGACACTCTGTCTCTGACACTCTGTCTCTGACACTCTGTCTCTGACACTCTGTCTCTGACACTCTGTCTCTGACACTCTGTCTCTGACACTCTGTCTCTGACACTCTGTCTCTGACACTCTGTCTCTGACACTCTGTCTCTGACACTCTGTCTCTGACACTCTGTCTCTGACACTCTGTCTCTGACACTCTGTCTCTGACACTCTGTCTCTGACACTCTGTCTCTGACACTCTGTCTCTGACACTCTGTCTCTGACACTCTGTCTCTGACACTCTGTCTCTGACACTCTGTCTCTGACACTCTGTCTCTGACACTCTGTCTCTGACACTCTGTCTCTGACACTCTGTCTCTGACACTCTGTCTCTGACACTCTGTCTCTGACACTCTGTCTCTGACACTCTGTCTCTGACACTCTGTCTCTGACACTCTGTCTATCGTGTTTTTCAATTGTTATTTCAAGTTCCTTATTCTCCGCTTAATTTCGTTTTTCTTTCTTTTTAAATTTTCAAATGAATTTTTTCTCCTTCTCCCACACAAATACGCAATTCGTTCATTATCACAAAGCCATTCCCGTTGCCCGCCTTTTGTTTTTCTTTTCTACTACAATGTTTGAATAAGCACGTAAGAACAATAAGTTTCAAACTGCGTTCCCAACTTCTTAATTTTTTTTCTGGCGGGAAAGTAAAACAAGATGAATGTTTAAAGTTCAAGGAATTTAAAATAAAGGTTGTCAGTAAGAATTAAATTTGTTCCTGCGTAGAAGCTTTAAAAAAATCTCAGCCAATACAAAGGGACTTGAATTTATATTAGCGAATGATATGTAATGTAATAAAGATTAATACAAATACAATTTCTCACTTAGTTGATGTTATACTCAGCACCTCGACTCTGGAGTTTCGTACACGAACCTTTTCGTAATCGCTTAGTCCATTCGTTGTAATATTTGTATTTTTTTTTTAAATTGATTTCAAACAATGAAATCGATATCAGCTCGCCTAGATAGAGAAATCCTACTAAAGAAAAATTTAACTCCCGGCAGAAATCTAACCAGTATTATTTTTCTATCAGGTAAATCATTCCTATAAGTCGAAGCATACCGTTACCAATTTTAACACTTAAGAATACCAATACGAAGAGAAATCTTAATGTACTCGGATTCGTTTTGGTTCTTATAGTCACAACGTTTCGGCTGTTATAACTTCCAACCTTCTTCAGATGTGTCAGTTTGGAAGCTACCAAAACATTTTGTACTGAACTCCTCTTTCCTCCTGCTGTCCATATTAATTTTATCGAATTAATTCCACCTTGTAAAGTTGCTTGTCTCTCCCACTGAACCAAAGTATGAGTGTTTTTTGTTTTTGTTTTTTTTTGCACAACGGATTGGACTTACAACAGCTAGGTCGCTTAATCAATCCTTTTACCCAGTAGGCCGTGTTTCCTGTAGGACAATTCAGTAGGGATAGACAACTTGAATCATTAAACCTAATATCGTAACAGTTCAAAAGCGTCTCCGAGTCCTTGTTGGAGAAGAATTATTTTCCACACTCCAACCTTTCTCTCTCAGGCGATATGTGGCGAGATTCTCACTTCTCTATCGCTACTACCATGAAAAGTTCTCTAACGAACTACAACTCCTGGTTCCATCAAGACGGTCCTTCATGGCTAGGACCTACCATGCCACTGACATAGTAGCAAACCACCTACTTTCCCTTCGTATTCCATCGGCGAGAGGTAAGTTCCACTCAAACAGCTTCCTCACGCGAACCTCTGCCCTGTGGAACAGACTTCTAAGATGATGTTTCTCATATCACTACAATCTTAACGGTTGACTCTAGACTTGAACAGTTTATCTTTCTCTTTCTATCCCTATAAACTACTCCTCTACCTCGAGTATCTCTCGGGCCTTTTACAGGGTGAACCTTACTGTAAAAAAAAAAAATTTAGCTTAGTCCACGTATATCTGTGTATAAGAATTCCTCGTATAATAAAAAGGCAGAATAAAATAATCTGTTAATATTGAGAACACCATACACGCGCGTGTTACTTCAAACATTATTTTTAGTGGGTACCTATATTTGACTAGATACTCCGTTTATTTTAAACAATATTTTATTTCGTCTATCTGCCTGAATATTCGAGAAATATTAAAATATACTTGCTTAACCATGACTTTCTTCATAGCCGAGTAGATTAAAGCACATCGAATTTAACGATGGTTATTTCTGGAAAGGCGGACGTATGTTCTTATCGGAGGGCGCAGGTTTATTTAATTCGTTTTCTCGAATATTCAGGCTGGTAGACGAAATAAGATGGTGTTTATAATAAACGGTGCGCTTACTCATATTTGTATCAACTAAAAATAACATTTTAAAGTGACGAAAATGTCTGATTAATAATTAAAAATGCATTATTATCTATCGCCTCTTGTTTGTATCTATCGCCATCGATGAAATATGTTGTACAAAGCTGTCTCTCAATGGGGATAGGTAGGTGAAAAAAATCTATGGAAAGTGCACTAATTTTGGAATCTTTCACAGTAAGCATATGTCCTTTCCTAATAAAACTACTATAACAATATAGAATGTTGAAAAACATTAGCGGTAAAATAAAAACGAAATCAGTTGTCATCTGTCTAGATACATCGGATGCAGAAAACTAAAAAAATGATTAATACTAAACTTTGTATCTTCACCGTTTGTCGATGTAAAATTGTAATCGACGTTTTTTTTATTATGTCTGCCCTCTCTCTCTCTATAATATATATATATATATATATATATATATATATATATATAATATTGTGTGTGTATGCATGCGGGAGACACACACTGACTCCATCGATAAAACAATTGTTTAAACGAAACATGTTACTCGGCTTTCTTTTTATTTTATCATTCAAATTGTTATATATTTTGTTTCTTCAAAGGTTATTTTTAGTGGAGACCCGTATTTGAGTAGACGCTTTGTTTTATTTCAATAATTTAGTAAAGACAATGTGTCCTGACAGGATTTGAACCTGCGTCCTCCTTTGCAGAAGAAATTACCATACATGTATATCAGTATATTCTCCTTATTCACCCATATTTGTTTGCACATTATAAAAAATGCCCCATTTCCTCGGTGATAGACTTGCCATTATTTTCGGTTTTCTTTTTCTTCTAATGAATATTTTCCAGTATGTATATTTCTCTGATTAATTTGCTTATTTCCTCTACTACTTTAGATATACTAAAAACGTTTTTCCTGAATATGCCCAGCTGAAGTGGCGGGGTGGCTGTCTATTATACGGTACATTGAAAAGTGTATTATTTTCACTTAAGCTCATAAAATTTTTTTATTGAAAATAACAAGGAAACTTAAGAATTTCTTGGAAATTATAATCAAAACCTCTTTCTACTTTAATCATACTAAGCTTAGCTGATTATGGCATAAGGTAGTTTACTTATTTAATAAACTCAATGGAAATCGAACTCATTGCTATAGTCATGGTCCGGGATGATATTTTGGTGACCAGCACTGCATGTCGAAACAGCCATTTGTTTAACTAAGCTTAGTTTAATTTACACTATTTACATTGTGACTATTGTCCTCATTTTTATTACGTTTCGACCGTTGTGTCCTCCGGCCTTCATTGGATGTATATCGATCTGTGTGACCTACGGGGAATTCCGAACTGAATTTCGTTTCCGATTTACGAACCTAGGCTTTAATTCACTAGTTGATTAAAGCATAGATTCGTGAATTTGGTGACATTGTAATTGTGAGTTCAATCCCTGCCGTGTATACTTGTATTCAGGGGAAATAGGGGGGGAGCAATAACTTTGTAGTAATAAAAATAAGAACTAGGCGATTTATCTCTAGACATGAGTAGTCTATCCGTGTAGATTAAATAAAGGATTCAGTTGAGAATTCCCTGTAAATTACCCGGGTCGATATACATTTGATGAAGACAATAGCCCAAATTTAAATCGTATAAATAACTCTTCATCTCAAATTCAGACAGAAAGCTTAGTTTAGTAGATGTTGTGCGGGTGGTGTAATGGTTAGAGGCTCTGAACGAGAAATCCGAGTTCAAATTCAAGTCGATACTGTTTAGCATAATACCTTTTGGAAAATGTATGAATTCGTTTCTTCTCTATGGGCTTAATAGCGGATTAGAGTAGGCTTTCTCCCCGTGGCTCGTAGCCAGTATCGGAGGACAGTTCTGCGTTAGTTCAGCACTATTTTGTTTGTTTCTGTTATGAAATATAAATCCTCCTATATATGGAAGTGTATGCTGAAAAATCTCATCGTATATGAAAAGAAAAGTGAAGGCAACAAATGTGGTTCGAAGAAGTATTAAGGAAAATAAAAGCAAAAAGCCCACTTTCATTCAGAATAGACCACTGAAAGTTCTTGGAGACATGAGGAAGTAGGTGACACTTGCATTACATATCCAAGTTAAGAGACAATTAAAGACAGCGGGCCTGAGAGGCTTTGTAAAGGGACAAATGTTGATTAGGGCTACAAGAGATAGGTTGTGTAGATCCATGATTACTCACGGCTCATAGATGTGGCTCTGCCGGGTCATAGACGTGAACGGTAATTAAGGTTCGTTTAGTGTAGTTACTGTATAAAACACAGGTTGACTGTGTTGAACAAGCACAAATTGGCCTAAGCAGATGAGAAATCACAATAATTAGCAACGCGCATTCAGCTCCGAAGAGTATAGAAGGGCATCCAGTGAAGAGTACTCTATTGTTGACCAATAGTTAGTAAACTCATCTGGTAGTCCTGGGTATGACGATAAACTACATCCAGCAGCAAGGCCTTTGATCAGGAGATTCGAGGTTCTAAGGAGCGTGGAAACATCTTAATTGTTGTTATTCCCAAGTCCACTCTGATTCGAGGTGGGTGAGTAGTACCTGTTAGGGTCCTAGCTATGTGCAAATAGTGACCCCCCCACAAAACAATATACTATGAAAAGTATAAAAACACATTTATATAGTAGAACTATCAGCCGTACCAACGATATATTTTATCTGTAGTTGAATCAAAAAAATTGTTCAAAATATTTAGATTTCAACATTAAATAACCCCTAGAGGTTGATATGCCGCTAAACTAAATCAACCAACCTCCAAACCAGTTGTCAGTCAGTCAGTTACGTGCCATGCGTGATACACGCTTGCCTAAGATCATGTATCTTTCGATACATGACTGACGAAGCAGATTTTTTCCCGCAGTAGGTTGACATTTCTTTCTGCGGTAGATCAGTTGTCATCCAAGGCTATAGAACCCGGTCTGTCCTGCTATTTATCCATAGCTGGGGGAGAAGAGGATGATTCATATCTTTCCCAAGGCTATTAGCACGTAAGTGAATGTAATGGACTGGAATTCGAACTCTGCTCTCCGATTCCTCAATCCGAGCCGATATCCATTTCTCCACCAGCCTTTTGAAATACGAAGACCAGCTCAGTTAATATTTTTTTTTATATCACCTCAGAAATTAATAACCATTTTTCCGTTTGAAGACATTCTTCGATCAGGGTGATTTCAATTAATAAATATAATTTAAAAGGTGAAGAACATATGTGCCGCTCCAGTTCAAATGTTTCTATTGAGGTTTTTCATAAACCCGTTCAAAGAGTCATTTAGGGCAGAAAGCACAGTTAAGAAAAGTGTTTTATGGAGCCAATCTCATCTACGCTTAACAAATTAACCCAATTGCGATGAATGTAGCGTTAAATTTCCACAGCGGAAGGCCACGAATTTTACGACAGGAGTGTTTGAAACGCTCCACGTTTTCCCATCCTCAATTGATTGAGTCGAGGATTAGACGAAACGCACGACTGCAAATTTGAGAAATCTGAAAACAAAGATCGTGTTTCGCGCACCAAAGAAATGTCGAATTGGCATTTCTGTAAGCAGTGTAGTGTTCGATATCAAGAGATAGAGCATTAATAGTAATAATAATTAATTTAAAATTAAATTTTATAATCAAGTCTCACGATGTAATCTCCACAAAAGTCAAAGTAGATAAGTGAGAACTTAATTTTATTTTGTTGCTATAAATGCTCTATCTTTTGATATTGAGTACTATAATAAAATGACTGCTTGCTTTCAAAACGTTATCTTCTAGAAATACTTTCGAGATATATATATATATATATATATATATATATATATATATATAATATATATATAAATTTTTTTTTTGCCGGGGGGGGGGGGAACGCAATCTTTATATATGAGAGGTCTTGATCTATATTGAGTACTATAATAAAATGACTGCTTGCTTTCAAAACGTTATCTTCTAGAAATACTTTCGATATATATATATATATATATAATTTTTTTTTGCGGGGGGGAAACGCAATCTTTATATATGAGAGGTCTTGATCTATACATGGAGAGAAAGAGGTAGTGGCATATGTATGGTTTTACGTGTGTGTAAAGAACGACGGAGCTTATATATATATATATATATATATATATATATATATATATATATATATATATATATACGCATAAACAGATTTGAATGTGTGTTTTTCTTTTTTTTCCTGTATGAATGATACTTATTGAAAATCAAAATCACCCCCGAGCAAAGATCTACAATACGAATCTTTATACCACAGGGCGGTGTTTCTCAATCTTTTTAAGCAACGGCATACAGGGTAGCAAATGAATATATCACGGCACACTTAAAAGTTTTACGGGTATACATTTA
The DNA here is from genome assembly GCA_964036315.1 of Acanthosepion esculentum. Lineage (NCBI taxonomy): Eukaryota > Metazoa > Mollusca > Cephalopoda > Sepiida > Sepiidae > Acanthosepion > Acanthosepion esculentum. The sequence continues at coordinate 40,031,974 of OZ038508.1, read as the reverse complement.
AATGTTATGAAATAAAACTATGTATTTAAAAAAAAATACTAATATGAACTTAATTTATTTTAATGTTTATATTCAACTATTTAAAAAAATACTTTAAAAATGACTATTAAAACAAAGTATTTAAAATAACACAATCGAAGAATAATTAAAAGGATTATTTGAAAAAAAAATTAATACTTATTTACTTGTTCAAATACTCTGTATCATTACTACTTACACACACACACACACACACACACACACACACACACACACACACACACATATATAATGCCGTGACAGTATTTCATGTTACACTAGTGTGCCGCGGCACGTCGGTTGAGAATCACTGCCACAGGGGATCAAATTTGTCGGAGTTAGCTCCTCATTTCCTTAATCCTTCAACAGGGGTCTCTCTCCCACGAGTATAAATACTAGCTGACCTTCTCTCTCTTCCTCTTTTCCCGACTTACGCCTCGGGCGGCCATCTCGAGTGGAGATGAGGTAAAATCCTTTTTCGACTCAGGCATTGGGCCGCAATCTCGCACGGAGGCGAGGTAAAACTTTCTCTTTTTCACTTACACCAATATGTGACCTCTCACACATACAGCGTTTCCCATATTCTGGGAACACGCTAAGGACAATACAAGTACGTACGGACACTCAACACAAAACACACACATACCAACACTATGTAACTTTTCATGTCTTCGTGTTTTAATATATTTGTTTACCCATGTATATCGGTCTTGTTCGTTTTCTTTGTCTTTGGACTTCATTAAAGTCCAACATTCCTATGGAGCTGGACCGACTAGCAGGAAAGTTTAACCTTCTGATATCCTCACATTCACACCACGTCCCGCTACAAATTCCAACGTGGTGGTTTCTACGTTCATCTCGCAAGCCTGTTCGCTAGTGTAAAAGGTTCGACCCTTACTAGGTACCTCTCTAAATACAAGATTAGGCTAAGTAAATGAATATTTGGACGCCTGATCTAAAGCGATGTTTAGTTAGCTATTCTTGAAAACCAATGCTAGTGTGTTCGGTACTCGCTGGGTTTTTTCACCATTGTGGTCTTGAGCCAGAAGACATCAGGCCTGTGCGGAGTAGAAGTGGGGTCGATCACATTGGTTTAAAATGAGTGAATTAATAATTATAATTATTTTAGACACTATAATTAATTTTTTATTACTTTATGGACAATGTATTTTGTCATAGTAACTTAAGATGTTGACCAGTACACCGGTTGTTTAATTGCTGAATTAATAAGACAAATCTGGAAAACACTGACTGCCCACATCCTGAAAGGACATCGTTCGTGGATGAGATGAAGAGAGAAAAAGAGACAGATATAAAATAACGAAGTAGAATGCCTGTGTATATTTAGAAAGTAAATAAGGGATTCGGAGAAAAAGTTCTGTAAGGAATGCAAAGTCTTTAAAAGAAAACGATTTTTAAACAAGCAACTTACGATTTCTATCAGTATTTTGGTTGCTTAATCTTTCCACAGGAATTACTACTCAATCTGCCTTTAAAAAGTTGCTTACATTTTTTTTAAATTTTGTCTAATACCTTGAAATGTCATCAATTTCAAGTAAACTGATAGGATTGTTAGAATTCTTAAACAGCGTATTTTGTTTAATTTGATTTTTTTACGGATTTTGTTTAATTTTACGTTTTTTTGGGGGTTTTTTTCCGAAATTTTCAAGTCATACTGACGCTAGTAATGGAGTTACTTAAGATTTAGTCAACTTTGAATACAGTTTATTATTAATAATAATAGCTACACATTAAATCATCAGTTTATTCCCGAGGAACATATTGAATAACAATGCACTTGAAACAAATGATTGATATTCATTAAGTTGACCTTCGTAGGATATCGGATCAAATGTTGAGAGGGGATGGTTAATGAGGAGCTCTACATTTTGCGATTCCTTGACTGTGGGAAAGTCAACCTGAAGTTGTTCGTAATTAATAACTGGGTTTTGTGAAGTACTGGGAGGAGACGTGAAACGGACAATAACAACATAAACGGAAGTAAACATTAATTTTAAAAAAATAATTAAGAACAAAAACTGAATCATCACGCTACATGAAAATAATAAACTGAAAAAAAAATTATTATACGACAGCAAGGCTTCTGTTCAGGAGGTTTTGAGGAGCGTGGAACCACCTCTTAATTGCTGGTGTTGCCAGGTCCATCCTTAACCAAAATGTGGTAGCACCTGTTAGGGTCCCATCTATGGGCAAATAGTTACCTTCCAAACTGGGGTCAAAACACTATGAAAGTGTAAAAATAGGTTTTTATACCAGAAATACTTTTGTAAAATACGAGGGTCATTCAATAAATAAGGTGAATTTTTCGGTATAAGGACTTCTAATACAGATAGAAGCTTACTTTTTTTTTATTTTTCAACGTAGTCTCCCAACACTGTCACACACTTTTCGCATCTGTGCACAAGCTTCCGTATTCCCTCAGTGTAAAAAAACTTTGGACTGATGTCTCCGCCAGTCGCTCACAACACTTTTGACTTCATCGTCACTTTTAAACTTCGTGCCTCTCGTGAACGCTTTCAAGAGACCAAACAGGTGAAAGTCTGAAGGGGCAAGGTCTGGGCTGTAAGGGGGATGAGGGAGCAGTTTCCAGCCCAGCTCGTTGATAGTCTGCACCGTTTGGGCTGCTGTGTGAGACCTTGCGTTGTCATGATGCAAGATGACTCCTTCTGACTGATGACCCCTGCGTTTGTTCTTTGTCTTTCAAAGTCCTTGCAAGGTCATCCACTGTCACCCTTCTGTCAGACTGAATGAGGTCATTGTCTGATTGGATCACCTCAGGAGACCTCACTTCTGTAGGCCTCCCAGGCCTGTCTTCATCCTCAACACTGCTCCGTCTTTCTTTAAACAATTTAGCCCACTTGTAGACATTTTTTGGCTGAAACATGTGGCATCATACACAGTTGACATTCTCCTATGAATTTCAACTGGTTTGCACCCTTCAGCAACCAAAAACTTGATAACTGACCGCTGTTCAATCCTGGAGCATGCTTCTTGGTCGGTCATTTTTGTTAATCGCCAAAACTCTGAAAGTTTTTTTTAATCTGCAAAAGAATTTAAATCCATGTGAAAAAGAAGTAAAACAAAAAAAAAATAAATAAATAAAAAAGTAAGCTTCTATCTGTATTAGAAGTCCTTATACCGAAAAATTCACCTTATTTATTGAATGACCCTCGTATTATTACTAGCAATGAATTTTTGAAGGAAAAATATTACCAGCAATACATTTTTGAAAAAAATATTACCTGCAATAAAAATCTTGTCGACATTAAATAACCGACTGAGGTTGATATGCTGTAAAACGAAGCAAACCAAACTACCCTTCTCCTCCCATGGTTTAATTAGTAATACTTATATCACTAAATCATCATACCCAAACAATTCTTACGATGTAAAAATATTTTCTGGCTTTAAATAACCTTTAAAAGGTTGATAAGAGGTAGAAAACAAGTCAACCGAATCTAATGTCTCATATTTTCAAACTTGTCGAAAGTTTGTGCAGAAATGAAATTGCTATTACTAAAATATATATCCTACTGAAATCATTAATAGCTCGAGGATAATAAAATTTAGAAAATGTAAGGCAAAGCATTAGAAAGAAAAGTGTAAAAAGATATCAGTTACATTCATATACTGTATCTTTGAAAATGTAGGATTACCCTACCTTGTATATCGGAGGACCTTTTTTTTCCCAACGCCCGCTAACCGGTGGCGTTTTATAAAGCGGTATAAAAAGCAAAGGACAAAAATAGCTAAATCAAACCAAAAACGCAGTATTGCTACCATATCTAGGCTGGAGGTGACACGTTCAAATTTGCCTGTTTTGCTAGAATTCAAAAGTATATACGCGGCCTTCTGACTGATTAATTCCTCAGTTGAAACGACGCATGCCTCTTGTTACACGATCGCTATTTCTATGGCAAATGTTCTGGCGTGCTACATTCTTTAATGCCGCCAGTGCTGACGTCGCTGCCTTACCACGTACACTTTGTATTCCATTAGTAAGAAGGAAGTTCCACGCAAACAGCTTTTTCTCAAGAACTGCTACTTTGTGGAACAGACTCCCGAGAGGATGTTTGTCTAATCACTATAATCTATAATATATATATCGATAAACTATATCCTTCGGCAAGGCCTCTGAATGAGAGATTGTAGGTTTTGAGGAGCGTGGAACCATCTCTTAATTGCTGTTGTTCCAAGTCCACAGTGGCACTATGAAAAATACCTTTATATAGTAAAAATACTCGCAATACAGTTTTATATATAAGAAAATTGCCAACAATATATTTATTTGTAGTTGAAGGCTTAAAATTGCGTTCAGAATATTTAGATTTCGGCATTAAATAATCCATAGAGGTTGATATGCCACTAAACAATCAACCAAACCAATCCTGATTACTACAATTTTAACTTGGAGTACGATCCTCACTGGGTACCCCATTATTTCGGCCTTGCTCCACATCCATGCTACACTTGGAATATCACTATATGCACCTCGAAGCAGTGTAATGGTTAGCAAGCTTGTCTCGCTAGAACAATTACGACTGAGTAGTGAGTTCGATCCTCACTGGGTGCCCCATAATTTCGGCCTTGCGCCACAGCTAAACTACACTTAGAAAATCATTTGGGCATTTCGACGTGGTGTAATGGTGTAATCTCGTTGGATCAATTACGACTGAATAGTGATTTCGATCCTCACTGAATGCTCCATACTTTTGGCCTTGTGCCACATTTAAGCTACGCTTAAAAAAAACTATCACAACAATTTTAACTTGTTCAGGTCTAGAGTTAACCGTTATCTCTCTTGCATAACTTCATAAACTATACCTCTTGTTCCCTCTTACCACATCGTTCAGTAGCTCTCTACCATGAGTGGTTCTCAGGCCTTGGATTGGGTGAACGTTAGTTTAAAATAAGTGACGGCATTGTGTATCAATCGGCACTTTTATGTAAGATGTAGGCTCTCTGTGCGTTACACGTAGGATTACTTAAGTTACCGTTTCGCAATCGTATCTTATCAAAGTATAATCTGTTTTTGGAATGTGCTTAGGGACACTTCACAGTCGCATAAATTACATCAAATGCCGGAGGGATAAGGAAATATATATTCCCTTAAAAATAGATTTTCGTGATTGTTCTAAAATTAAACCTTTTTTCTAATATTGTTAAAAATGTTTAAGTTTTAACTTTTTTAAATGTTTAAGTATTTTTTTAAATTTTTTCTAAATATTAGAAAATAATTACGATCACTGGTCTCGTAACACCTGGCACCACATGTACTGCAGCAGTGGTGTGTCTTGGGCAAGATAGCCAGACAGAACCCAACCCTCTCCAGACTGGTTTGAATTCAGTTTTCATTCTCCTAGACTGGCTGACAACCAAGACTATAGGGCACAGTCTGTCCTACTATTCAGCCCATAGTTGGGGAGGAGATGTATTCGCAACTTTCCCAATGGTAGTTGCGCATAAATGAATGCAACAAACTCGACTGGAACTGGGTTCTCCGATTTCTCCTGAGCCGTAATCCATTACACCACCGCGATTGGCTGTCGGCCCCTTAGTCAACCACGTGACATTGCTGAAATGAAACGGGACATATTATTTGACGTCGCTTAAGTGAATAATTACCATTATTATTAGTGGACATTTGTGTCTATTTTTTCAGGAGTTTACTAAATTTAATTTAGTACTGCTCATGGTTATTTAGGCGAAATTATTGGTAAGTCTCAATTATCTTCCAAGTAACTAGGGACCGTTAATTTTGAATTTCAACCATATAAATCCTGATACTTTTATATCTGCTCAATAACTATGGCGTGTCTTTAAGAAACTAATGACAAAAATAGCTATATATGTTATATTCATCTGATAAGCACAAATTTGTACCTTCGCAAAAAAAAAAACCGGAGTGTCAAAAGGTTGTTTTTCCTTCGACGCTAATATTTTAACTACCTCCGCTCCTCAGCAATGTTTAATTTTTAAAGAAATGATTAAAATAATAAAACCTAAGCATATGATGAAAGTGAATTTATGCATAGTTTCGTCGTAAATTCTCAAGAACAAAAATATTAAACACTATTTAATAGATTATTTATTTACAAGAATAATTTTATTGCAACATTCTAAAAATTAATGCAATTGTATCAAAACTCATGCGATGTAATATTTATTATCAATTTATACAGAAATATATATGAAAACAATTCTTTATTCATAAAGTTATAAGCATTTATTAAATCATATGAACCAACTATGAGGAAATCTTTATTTACAATTTTATAAAGTTCAAATCAATTGGGAATTATTATCAACCATAAACAATATACAGTATAACCCGGATATAAGAGATTTTATCTGGTCCCAAATTAGAGCCATACTTACCAGAACAAAATATACCAAACACGGATATAACAGAAACCCGGATATAAGAGACTTCTTCTCCGGTCCCGACAACTCTCTTATATCCAGGTTACACTGTAATAGGCACTGTGGAGTAATGGATAGCGGCTCAGAGTGAGGAATCGGAGAGGCGAGTTCGAATTCCAGTCGAATCCATTGCATTCACTTACGTATGAATCCTCGTCTTCTAGGCTATGGATAAGTAGCCTTGAATGGCAACTGGTTACCGCAGAAAGAAATGGTAACTGCGGGGAAAAAATCTGCCTCGTCAGATACCTCGAAAGATACATGATCGCCTAAGCGAGTATCATGCATGGCACATAACTGACTGATTATTTTTTTGTCAATTCTCAAGAACAAAGAAAATGTATAAATTCATTTTCATATGTTTAGGTTTTATTACAGTTTTATTGATCGCTTTTTAAAACAAAAATTGCCGAGGCATAAAGGCAATGTCAAGGAAAAAACAGTATTTTTGATACTCCAATCTTTTTGGCGGGGTCTAAGTTGGCTGAGTTTTTTTTTGTTCTTATAAAGACGAATAAAAAAATGAATCTTATTAAAACCTTGTTTCTGTCTCGCTCGAGACGTTATTTTTCTGTAATTTGTACCAGACAAAATATTGCTAACCTCATTTCTATCTTTTTGATGTGTCGGCGAAGTTCATCAAAAAGCGGGCAAAGACTTGGACAAACAAATGACTCTTGTATCCAGAAATAGCTGCAAAGTTTTCAGAACGCGGTTTAGGTTCAAACACAACTGCTTCCATTCTTTTATGTTCTCACACAGAGAATTCTTGGCAGCCGACAAGCATTGAATGTTTGGCGCGCAAATAATCTTGTCGAAACCAGAACGAAATGCAAAATGCGTTTTTTTTTTTTTTTTTTTTTTTTTTTTTAAGTGGATGATCTTTGGTCTTGAGAAAGCTGCCATTAACAAGATAGCGGCGAAAATACTGCTAAAATATCATCTTGGTATGATACAATTATGAAAAGTTTGTCATCACACGACAGATTTTAGATCAAGTTTCTCTGTGCCCTAGCTTTAACTCCCCCCTCTGTGCTTTGAACGAGTATTACGTGACAAAATCTAACTATTTATTTCTTGCTATGTATTTGAGGCAATGTAATTTACAAACGAACCTCCCAACTCTCATTCATTTGACTGTATCACGAACATTTTCTTGATCTTCTTTTTAACATTTACGAAGCTTAGTAGAGCACAAGAACATGTGGGATTCTATTAGATTTTTCTCACTTTAAAACTTTTACCCTGAGTTGGAGCGTCGAGTTCTAATACAGGTAGGAAATATATAATTATTTCTGCCACAAAGATGATTACTTATGTCTTTGTTATACTATGAATTAATATGCAATAAATTTTTTTATATTAACGAAAGCGACATCTTTTTTTGCATATTCATACTATTATTTTGGAAAGTCCTGTCGTTTTTTTTAATATAATTTGGGGGGTAACTTTTCAGTAATGAAAATTAGTAAAATATTAGTTTTACATTCCGATTTTTTCCAGATTACTTTCTAAATGTGGGCGAGGTAGGTAGCTTTAAAGGAAGTGTAGAGTTGGTAAAGGCTGGACTCAACGCGATCGTTGGTTCGGTCGACCGAGGTCACGGTGGTGACGTCGAGAGAGGTCTGGAGTGGATTTGTGAAGATTGAAGTTCGCCGCGAACCTGACTTTACCAATACAGAGAACGTGAGCAGAATGTCTGTTGGCATGGTGTATATGTTTGAAGGACGGTGGATATGTGTGTCAGCCCGAAGTCTCGAGTGACGTCGAGAGCCTGCCGTACATTAACATCAGAGTGAATACATTTTGTATTGATTTTTTTACTCATTTAAAATGACTTTCGATCAGACCCATATCAGAAACTGTATGCTGCGTGAATTCAAAAAGGGCTCTTCAGCAACGGAAGCGGTAAGAAATAGTCGTCCTCTCTATGGAAATGACGCATTGTCTGCAAATTCCAACTATGTTTTAACTAGTTTCGATTGTGAATGTGTTCACTCACAGATTCCTTTCGATCTGCACGACCACATTCTATCTATATTTAATTTCTGCAAACTGCACGAGAATTGCAAAACGTTCACTACAATCTATACTTCGATCATAAAACACACTTGGTCAATAGATCCCTCATCATTTGGCTGTTTCTCAGGTTGGTCAAGTTGTTCTCTGCACGTCATTGAAAATTTACTACCGGACACCCGGAAAAAAAAAACACCATCAGTGATGAAAAGTATATTCTCTATAATCATATCCAACGAAAACGACAATGGCTCGTAACCACTGGAAAAGACTAATCCATCTCCAAACCAGGACTGGAAGTGAAAAGACGTTATGCCCCGTGTTTCGTAGGATGTGGAAGGTGTCGTCTATCATGAAGTGCTAAACTAAAAGAAAACAAATAATTTGAAGAATTTTTGTCAACTTGAGGTGCTGTACCCTTTTATTGGTTAATTGTAAAGATGTGTTATTGTTATACGCTCGTACAAGTCCACGTATTACCCGAATCACTCAGAAAAAGATTATGGCATCAAATATGTAAATTTTGTCTTACTCTCTCAACCTTGTTCCATTTGACTATCATCTTTTCAGATTCTTGCAACATTTTTTTTTTTTAAGATGGAAAATAGTTTAATTGGGAATATAAAAACTCATATTGAGTGTTGTATGAATAGAATTAATATACTATTTGTAATAAAAAAAGATATGACTAGCACACGACCTGTTTCCGTAGCCTTTTCCGTTTCTGGATATGGAAGGAAGACAGCGGAGGTTTAAAATCACGATTTGCCTTCCCTGACTGTCTATCTCGAAGCACCTGGTTATGAGGCGCTAGTTTTCTGCCTTCGCCCATTCTCCGGCTTGGAGCTGAGCTTAGTTGTCAGAAGCTATTTTAGACGCATGCCCCGGAAGCATTTTATAGACAGTCTCCCCACTATCACCTCGGCTATAACAACCTTTGGAACATATAAACTGTACGTATATGCACAGTATATACATTACGTGTTTTAGAAATAAATCCAGACGGAAAACCAGCAGTGGATGCCCGAAGGCGATTGGTTGGCATCAACACAGACAACTTTCCAGCAACTCCCACAACCAAGCCCTCCCTGTATTCCTTTCGATCTTGTCGGTACGGCTGAGAACGGGGGGAAGGGTAGCAGTGTACGGCGTCCATATACCATTGCCCAGGCCTCGGAGAACACTCTAGTTTTACCACCAAAGGACTGAATTTTGATCTAACAGGGCGCTACCGCTCTCTCGCGAGATAAGCGGATGCCTACTACACGACCTGTATACGATAGATATATGATTGTTTGGGTATGGATCGGTGCGTCTACCTAGAATAAAAGTATCACATGTGGAATGCCAAGGAGGAAAGGGTCTTTTTACCCCTTGCCTCTTGCATAGGATCAATGTAGTATCATTGCACTTTATGAAAAATGCTACACGCATCCAACATCGCTAAAGATGCTGGGAAAATAGTCGGTTCTTGTGCCGCTCCAGTAAATGTCTGACTCCTCCTGCTATGCTCTACATTTACAAGAGCCGGATCAAACCGAAAATGAAGTACTGCTTCAGTTATTTTCCCACTGCCGTAAAGTAGCTTCCGTGTACATTTTTGTTTATAAATACCTTCTTATTAATTATTCTGATGCACCTTCCTCTTTGATACCTCGACTCGACGAATTTAAGCGCAGTACTAGATTGGCGGCAAGGTCTCGTCAGTTTACAGTTGAAATGCCTAGATTTAACCGTATGTCCTATGCTAACAGTTTCTTCTCTCGCACTTGTCGAACTCTCTTCCGACTCTTCATCAGTAACCACTTTCATCTTAGCGGCTTTGTCTTGCTTGGGGTGAAATGATTAAAAATATATATATGGGCTGGAGCTGCCTCGAATTCACTTCCCGGTTCAAAAGTGTCTACACGATCCTGTGGGTGATGAATTATTTTTTCACCTTACAGCCGCCTTTTAAATTCTAAATAACTATTGCATCTGTGGAAAGTGGACTTCAACAACAAAATGAGGTCGGATTGTTGCATAAGTGGTTATATTAGCTTGTAAACAACGACAGACAAAAGTAAATCTTTATTAATTCAATTTAATTTAATTTCAGGAATCGTCCAAAGAATTTTCCGTGAATTACCAACAAGTCCGTGTAAGTTCGCATTTGCTTTTATTTCTTGGTTAGATTCAGTTTTTTATCGATTTCATACGTCTCGCGTGTCGCCTGCTGCATGACCCAAAGAAGACTGTAAATTCAGCTTTCATTGTTCACATTTTCTTTTCTTTCATGTAGCGCTTTATTTATACTGGAATTAAGCCAATGTAGATCAGCTTAATTTTTTTCCAATATATTGACCGTTAAAAAGAGACCAAGGTTTGCTGTTTACTGCAAAGTTTTGTGTACATTACCATTTTAACAATATCATTGTGTGACTTTATTGAACGACACGTCGATTATCTGATGACCAAAACGTTTCAGTTGTCCTTGATTCACCCAAAAGTCTGCTTATTACAATAGCAAACTTGAAAAAATGTCTAGACTACTTTCTCTACTTAATGCCATGAAGAATAAAATCTATATTAAAAAAATCCAATAAATTAGATGTTGGTTTAATGTTTTGAATAATAACCAGTAAGGAACTCTGACGGATTGTTTGCGCAGGTGTCAGTTTGCAAGGCCGTGTCATGTATAATTGCATAAGAGTGCGTCCATAGACACCTGTGATATTGACTTATAATCTTCGATACTGAATGAGTTGAATTCATAATGCACAAAATCTTGACATTTAACAACGATCTGCTAGCCCTTCTTAACTCTTGCTCTACGAAAATAGATTCATGTGCATATTTCTATACGGGCCAGTTAACTCTCTGTTCGCGTATAGCGCGTATTAATGCAAATTCAGAAACAAAGATACACGAACAACCGCTTCATTTGTTTGCAATGATTTTCAAAACGTGTGCGCGTGTATACGTGTATTTTAAGTGCTTCGATGTTTGTGTCTCTGTCCGTGTGTATTAATGAGTGCGCGTTAAAGATGGTTGGGCCAAGTGGTTATGAGATAGGCGCACGTTCAGGAAACAGATTTCATGTCCACTTACAGAAAAGAATTCGGGACAGGCATCGCACTTCGTTGACGGATGTATAAAGTGGTTTTGATTAAGTGAGATTAGTCGATGGGCAAGTGTTTACTTTCAGTCGCAGTCAGCCAGTTGGGATGAGGATTGATGCAAGACTATAAGTAATTATGCGTGCTTAGATATAGCGCGTATTAATGCAAATTCAGAAACAAAGATACACGAACAACCGCTTCATTTATTTGCCAGTTAAATCTCTCCTTTTTATATATATATCTATATAATAAATTAAATGTCAGTGTGTCACTGTGTCACACTTTTCAACTTTACTCCGAGAGGCCGTAGCTCAATGTCAGTTATCAGTTACCTCCTGTTAATTCCCCTCTCCAAGTTCTCCACTGCCTTAACCAGGTATTTTTGGGTCCTCTCACTGGATGTAACTAACGCCTTTATTCACTGTGCAATGTGTCCTTGAGGATAACTGACATCCATTAGACATGGCACGTGGAACTAGAAGTCTACGCCAGCGAGCGGAATAAAGGGTTCAGTTCGACGTTCCAACCACCTGAAGAAGGCTGGAGCGTACAACAGCCGAAAGGTTGTGATAAATATGGCAACAAAGATGAGGACGATAGTCCGAACAATATAAATAGAGTACATAATACCTCATCTCAGAAATATCGACAAATACAATTTTAATTGTTATCTCATTTTTATATATATATATATATATATATATAAATATATAAAACACTAAATAATTGCTCTATGATTAACCATAACCTGATGATGACATTATGCTCTGTCGAAAGTACTCAGAAATAAATACAATATGAACCAACACGGTGTTTTTTCCTCTCGTCTTTTAATAACCGCACAAAAAGGTTAGCCGCGAATATGAAAGGATCCTACCGAGAATAAGTAGACAGAACATGACTAAATTATTTAACGAAACCTATCTTATATATATATATATATTATATATATATATATATATATATAATGTGAGAGAGAGAGAGACAGATCTCTTTATGTAGCTTAAGTTTCAGGATCTCTAATCTCAGAGGAGCTCTGCAGTAAATTTTTTTTCTCTTTAATGACTGAACTTTTTCTTTTCAAGAAAATCTATCGAATTTCTTTCTCAATTGTTTATTAAAATATGACGATTATATAATTATAAACTCATAAGTAATAGATTGGTGGCAATTTTCATCATTTTATGGTTGAATTGTTTGTATGTAACAGTAAGTTCTCTATTAACATTTTCTTCTATCGCACTTCTCGCTTGTGGATCTCCCTCCCGTCTTCTTGTTTCCCAGTCAGTTTTGATCTTCAATAATTTAAAGTCAATCGTTATCATTTGTCTTTTTAATTCCTGTTCGTTTATTGTTCTCTCCTGAAGTGTGTTTTTTTTCTCATTTTCTCACTTGTCTTAGTGGCTTTATTGCCTTGCTTGAAGTGAAAAAAGGAGCAAAATCCCATCGCCGTGAGGTTGCCCCTCTGTATCTCTTCTATAAATACTTTCATGGTAATTGTTAGGATGAGGTCTTCGCTATGGTACCTAGACTTCTTGAATTTAAGTGCAGTACCAGACTGGCGTCGAGTTCTCGTCAATTTACAGCCTAGCTCGCTAGATGTAGCCGTAAAGTCTATGATTACAGTTTCTTTTCTCGCTTGTGGAACTCTCTTCGGTTTCATGCTTTCCAGCCAACTTTAATCTACAAAAATTTAAATGCGATGTAAATCACTATCTACTGCCCCCCTGATTTACTCTTTTCTCTTCTCATTATTAATGTTTCTGTTCCTAATTCTTCCACCCTCAGTAACCCCTTGTCTTAATGGCTTTACTGCCTTGCATGGGGTGAAACAGATTAATTGAAAAATATGTTAAAGTAGTTAATTTTGACCTTTTTAGAATATGCTTTAATACCCACTGCATAAGACCTCAAAATGTCCTTGTAATTATTCAAATTTCAATATTTTCTCGAGAACTGACAGTGCGTGAACCTCCTCTCAATGATTTCTCTCTAAATTTGCCAAAATAGGATTATCGCCGACATTTTGGCAGCAGAATACTCTAATCTTTCGTTGCGCATGGGTTATCAATTAATAGTTCATCCCTTCAACTAGTCAATCGGAACCATAAACCAACATCTGAATTCCCGATTCAGGCTGCACGTATCTTGCTTACGCATTTTAACATAAAAAAATCTGATTTTCACTTTGTTTTGACAAGGCCAAAATGTTGACCATCTCCCTCTAGTGTTGATCTGCTGTAGAACAATCCCATTGATGACAATAACAATGGGTACTCTTACTTCGTTGCTAGTGAGAATGGGCTCACTGTATGGCCCATTTTCAAGGATTATACCCCCTCACCTTTTCTATGCTGTTTGAAGATCGAGGTCCTTGGAAGAGCAGCAATGCCTATAGGATCTTGTTGAATGTTGTCTTACTTTTGCTGGTTGTGAAGGTGCCTACTTTAATAGTTCAAGTTTCAGGGTTTCCAAAACGTAGGTTCCCTACTAATGTATACATAGATTGATAGGCATATGTATAGTAGGTAGGTAGGTATGAGATATATAGGGAGAGAAGCCGCACCAAAAAGTTAAAATTAAAAAAAAAATTGAAAGATATATATGTGTGTGTGTCTGTGTTGCGCCAGAAGGTTTTTCTTGTCTGAGTTCATCCTTTGAATCTACCATTCGTCCATGCATGGAATATTGTTGCCATATATGGGCTGGTGCCCCCGCTGTTCATCTCTAGGTTCTTGACAAAATCTTAAAACGGATAGGCAATGTGATCGGTCCTGACTTTGGGTCCCGACTCCAGCCACTTTCTCACCGACGCAATGTGGCTTCCCTCTGTCTTTTCTAGAAATATTTTCATGACATCTGCTCTGACGAGCTATTTTCACTAGTGCCCCGACTGCATGAATTTAAGCGTGCTACTAGGTTGGCATCTCACTCCCAACCTTTTACTGTCGAAACAGTTAAATGTAACTTCCTCTTTCTATTCCAACAGCTTCTTCTCTCGCACTTCCCGACAGTGAAACTCCCTTCCTCTTACTTGCTTCCCTGATAACTATAATCTTCAAAAATTTAAATGTAATATCGATCAACATCATCTGTTGACTTGATCTCCGTTCTTTTTATTCTTTCCTCAAACCCCCTATACTCAGTTTTCGCCCCTTTCTTACACTCTCTATAGCCCCTTGCGTACTAGTGACACCCCTGCCTTGCGCGAAAGGTTATGCTTAATATATATCCTTTGAAGGAAGTGCTTAGTTATCAAGTTTCTTCTATGGATATCGTTTATTTTACCTCGTACTACGCACTGGAATTCATTTTTTCCCTCTCGTTCTCTTTGGGAATCCCAGGTACCGTAAGCAGCCTCTTCCAATCAGTTTCCACTTTATGAAAAACAAGAAATCAGTCACGAATTCACAGGCGCTCTGGCTCTTCGGAACGTGGGTAATCCTGATTCTCCAGGTTTTCTCTCTTATTACTTTTAACAATCCGTACTTTTTTATGACCTCTTTTTATCTTTATGGTACGCGTTCCTCATTCTATTCACTCATACTAATCAAGTATGTAACTCGCTGCTTGTGTTGGATGTGTTCTGTGAATCTTAATTTTCATAAACTTCTTTTTTTCCTTGTGTTTCCTCTTATGTGTCTCTTTCTCTCTTTATGTGAATTACAAAGCAATTGTTCCTGACAATCAAAACTAGACAACTGACACTTTTGAGACACAAAATGAAGAAAGAATGCTTGGATTATTTAATGCTCACAGAGTGTATCGAAAGCAAGGGGAAAATCCTTTGCACTTTCCATGAAAGAGAATTGGGAATAAAATGATCACTAGTTTCGAGCAACTCAATCTCTCTGCTCTGCCGACTCATCGTCACATTTTGCCAATGATAGATCGTATTTCTCAACCTCTTAAAAATAAAATAAAATAACGCCACAAGTGACAGAAAGCGATTAAAATGTTAGCCAGATGTCATCTTAAGATTATTTTCCTGGTTAATTTGATTGGAGTGCCAAAGGAAATTCCAGCAAACCTACATTCTTTTGTCCCTTGCAGAATATTTTTGTGTTTTCTCGGCCAAAAACTGGTACATCAACAAAATGAAGAAAAAAATGTTTAGGCATTAATTGAATTGTATGTGGCCAAATGCTTTGGCTCAATACAATCTTCATGCTATTTGTATTCAACCGTCCACAACCTCTGTGGTCTTTTGTCATAACGATTACGAAAGTTCTTTGGGCCTTTTTTTTTTCTGGGGCAATTGTGAAAAATGTACTGCGGCTAAGTTCACGCTGGTATATCGCATATTATACTGGACTATATTTTGATTTCCAATCGGGGAATCCCAAAACAATTTCATATCGGTATTTTGACCTGTACGTGTGTATTTTATTTATTATATATATATATATATATATATATATATATATATATATATATAATAAAAAGACTTAAACACTGTGTTTAAGTCTTTTTATTATATCCTTACTCTGTCCTGGACATTGAGTTCTACCTGGATCATATCCTCTTGGAATTATTTTTATACATATATGTATGTGTATATATAATTGCATATGTATGTGTATATTCACCACTAATATTGTCTATATATATATATATATATATATATATATTTCATTTAAGACTATTGACAAGATACTGCGATTAAGTTTTTTAATTTCTTAAAACCGTATAAAGGTTTCCTTTTCTGTGTAAAAATTGTCCAAATGTTCTCTCTCTCTCTCTCTCTGATTTTATATATATATATATATATATAATGCAATGAGAAGAAAATAATATATAAATTCTAACGTTAACGGCATTAATTCAAAAGAGGGCTCGATACCGATAGTAGAGCAATAATTATTTATTATAATTTTTTCATATAGACAGTCATTTTGGTTCTCACCAATCGAAGTGCAATTGGAATGCACTGAAACGAAGTTGCATCTTTGTAGTTTTTGTTTATAGGAAAAAATTATATATACACGAGCGCTTTCGGCTATTCACTATTATGAAGAATCTTTTTGTTTTTACTGAATGCGTAGATTCTTTGTTTCTAGAGTGACAGGTATGTTTTTTGTTTGTTTTTTTTTTGTTTTCAAACAAGGTCAGCATATTGTATTGCGGCAATGTCCATTGATGTCATTTAGTGTTGGCTTGTTAGTGCTTCTATTATTTTCAGTCATATATGTTGGCGTCCCACAAGACTCTTTCCACGGTTATCCTCTCTATTTTGTATTAACGATCGGATCGAGAACGCTATATTCAGGAAAATACACGATGTATAGGAGGCCCTCTGAATATCTTGCTGATCTCGCCTCTGACGTATCTATCACAGCTTAATTTAAGACTGGTATCATTCAAAACTAAACTTGTAGCATCTCATCACTACTGAGACCACTAAACCTGCACCAATACTGATAAGCAGTCATACGCTCAAAGCCAACTGACCCTGCTATACTGTGCAGTCGACAAAATAAAAAACACGCATGCGCGAAATTGAAAATATAAAATGTCGACAATTTCCCCATCGCACACATTTAGAGCGTCCGTATCTTTGTAAACAGAAAATGATAGACAGATTCCGAATCAAGTGGGGGGGGGGGAGAAATATAATAGTACTGTTCATTATTTATTTATTTATTTATTTATTTTTTTTTTTTTTTGCAATTTTAAAAAGATTTTACTAGTACAATCCAAGGGGAAAAGGCCTAGACAATTTAACACTGATATTGTTTTTATTGTTCTGAAATAGCATCACGTTTCTGGCGTCTCGGCAGACCAAATGAGGATAATTCCCACCACCCCATTCGCCAATTTGCTTAACCTGATCAAATCAGAAAAATTATGGTGTATGTTGCATCTTTTCTGAGGTAAAGTGAAGTATTTTAATTGGTGATCAGTAGCATTAGTTTAGCTTAAGATAGCATGTAAAGTATCAACCATGGATCGAATACACTAAAAATAGTTGTAGACAACAGTCGAGCTTGAAATCTTTTTTGGACAGCGATCATTAGTGTTGGTTCAAGTCAACCTAAGTCATTCCAACTTGATTTATAAAATCAAACAAGCATGTTCGGATTTATTAAATTTCGTCTGTCACGAAGGCAGTTCTAGGCTATCCTAAGACTAAGCGTATCGGACTCTCACCCCAAGAATTCATTTATGGGTGGAAAGGATCTTGCGAACTATCACTTTACACTGCAGTTACACCCAATGTTTTTGTGCGGTGGGGAGTTTTTGTTTCGGTTTTTGGCTTTTGGGTCCTTTTTTTTTTTTTTTTTTTTTTTTCGTTCTTGGAGGAGGTGGGTTCCTTCGTTTTTGTTTTTTCTTTGGGCTTTTTCTTTTGTTTTTTGTATGTTTTTTTGCTTTTTCGGCTTTGATTTTTTTCTGGTTTTGTTTTTATAGACTACGATTATTAGTTGTGATTGTGATCATTAAATTTAAAACGCTTTGTTCTGGTCGAAAGGTTACTTAATCCACTGGAATGCAATTAAGGGATGTATTTTAAAGCTGGAAACTATTGTGTCAAAAACAAAATACTGATCTTGTTACCTACACAAGTTTATCAATTCCCCGCAAGCAAGGCGATAATGCTACTAAGACACAATGGGCTATTGTGAAAAATAGAATGTCTTAAGGATCCGGAAACCCAATCCTAAACAAGAAACAAGTAATAAACTTTTACTCCAGTTCAAAATACCGGGGAGGAGTGTGAACCGGGCGGTAAGCGAACCTATCTACTCCCATTGAGGAAAAAATGTAATATATTAAATAAAATGTCAGTGTGTAGGCTGAGCCGTTAGATTTGAAGAACATTCTGACTAAAAATTGACCCGAGAACTTATTAGTCTTAGTAGTCTTTATTTTATTAATAAGCAACAATTCGACTGTTTTGATCCGTTAAAAAAGCTCTCACAATGAACTATTATCTGACTCGCGTTTTTATAACTTCCTATTTGGGTGGTCGAGTTCATAGGAGCGTTGGGGAACGAGGACAATCAGTCTTTGTTCACAAGGGATTTTTTATTTCTCTTACACTTCACTAAACTTATGAATTCATAAAACTTTTGCTCCAATCCAATAACGTGATTATTAAATCTGCTTTAATCTACGTACCGTGATGTCTCGTATTCCTGCAGACTTGTGTATATAAACATACGCATATAAATATAGAGAGATACGCTTTGACGGTGGAAATTTTAAAAGGATTTTTTTTCACTGGGAATGAGGCGGGGGTGAGGAGAAGAGAGACCGTCACCTCTCTTATCCCTAATAAGACGCATATAAAAAAACAAACAAACAAAGCTCGAAAGTCCGTTGTGAAATTTGAAAGGAACAAACATTGACATAAAGAACAAAATAGTACTTTGACAACAAAATCTTGCACAAAAATTTCCTTTTTGCTTGCCTTTTTAATAAAAGCAAGATAACCAACTCAAAATGCAAAAAAAAAACTTTAAATAATAGAAAAATTCTTGAAGGTAATAAAAATTCATATTTTTAACATGATTTTGTAAAGAAAAAAACGTTTTCAAACATTTAATTAATTTGTGAATATATTCTGAAAGTTTAATTAAAATCTGACAATTATCTGATTTTTTTTTTTCAAGAAGTTCCAAATCATTTTTTTTCACGGCAAAAGCGCGCTAAAATTTACTATACTAATTCATGGTCACACGATGATGCAAGAAAAAAAAATTTAACCAAAATTCCGAAGGTTCTAAAGAATTTAAAAAATAACTTGATAATCAAAATTATTTTTGATAATAAATCTTAATAAAAATAGACAAGTTTTTATCGTCAAAATCTTAAGTTTTGAGCATTATTTTTCATTATTCATGCTCAATGTTTTAGCGAATCTTTGCAGGTAGATAGTTATATTAGGTGGGTTCAAAAGAAGTTTCCAGCTTTTTTCTTTTTTTCTTAATTTTAGACTCCCTTGTAAAAAAAAAAAAAAAAAAAAAAAAAAAATAAAAATAAATAAATAACACCGGGAACTTTTGCACATATCTAATATTTCAGAAAATTGTCTCCTTAATTAACACGCGCAAGTACCTTCGCTCTTGCGAGTGTAAATATGCCATTTACTATATTGTTTAATGTAGGAGACAATCTGCGAACTGAGTTAAAATTTGGACTGGTCCTGCATATGTTCACTTCTCACTTGTTCTCCTGCGAAAGGCAGGAATCTACTTCTCCCTGTCCTGTCCCTTTGCTACTTATCCCGGCAAGAGGAGACATGATGAGCATGAAATTTGGCAAAACAATTAACATTGGTGGAGGCACGGTAGAGTAATGAATAATGGCTCGGGTTAAGAGCAGAGTTCGAATTCCAGTTGAATCCATTACATTCACTTACGTGCTAATACCGTTGGCAGAGGTATAAATCCTCCTCTTCCCCCACCTCCCAGCTATGGGTAAATAGTTCTGGGTTCTATAGTCTTGAGTGGCAACCGGTCTAGGAGAAGGAAAAACACTGATTTCAAAACCGGCTTGGAAATGGTTGGGTTCCGTCAGGCTATCTTGCCCAAGAAACACCACTTCTACTGTGGCTGCACTACACATGGTGCCCCTACGTGTCACGGGATAAAGAAATATATAAAAATTATCATTACCATAACACTCTAGGCAGTAAAAGGACATCTGCGAACTACTGCGAAGGCAAGTCATAAAATTGACCATTTTGCTCTGTCACGCGCACTTTTTTTTTCTTTTTTTAAAATTTTTTTTTAAAGGTTTCTCTTTGTTCTTGTTCAGAATGTCCAGCAGATGTGAGACTAACTCAATGGTAGATCAGTGCTATAAAATACCAGCCATTTTGTAGCCTTTATTAGGTCAAGTGATACGACTTTGAATGATGCCTTCTGTTGGGGTTGTTGACCCGGACTTTACACTCGTCTTCAATTCATCTACAAGGCTAGAGCAGACGGGCTTTTTTCTTCTCTTTGAACGGACTAACCTCGGCCATGAATAGGGACCATCGTACATCATGGACTGACATTTCTCCTCTTTGATCAGAAGGTGGGTTGGATGAAAGGAGTAAACAACAAAAATGGTGGTGGCTATGCTTAGCAGAATGCTGCGATTGGAATGGGAAATGGGCCACAAAAATTAAAAGAAAATCTATTCATTACCCTCCTTACCTTCTCTGTAAACGTGCGATAAGATGTAGAAAGACAACACTAAAACAAGGCTCACATTACGTACAATCTCCATAACTAATGAACTTGAAAGAAATTTAGCTAACCTCAATAAGTTATCACAAACACTTAAAGACATTTAAAAATAGAAATCCGATGCAAATAGAATGTAAACAATGCTACCTACCTATATATATATATATATATATATATATATAGTTGGACCACGTCTACCTGAAAATCATCTCTGAATTGTAACATACAAAACTCAATAAAAAAAAAATTATTTAATTTCAAAAGGTTTTAATTGCTTTTATTTATTTTAATGAACATGGACAATATTGTCTGAAAGCAAAAAGATATTTCGATGAAAAATGAATTTTTAAAACAATTATTTCTTATTTCTGAAATATTTTATTTTACATAATGTTAATTCTTCTAAAATTAGGAAAGTTTGTAGAATTTTTAACCGAACGAATGTTGTTATTAAGTAGATATATATTTACAGATTATAATTTCCAAATCTTCTTACAAACTAACGAACAACAGTATATAAAAAAAAATAATTTGCGTCAATAATAACACTGTAAATCAAATCTACGGAAAACCGGAAATATCATGCCTGCAATAAAAAAAAAACGTCACGTGGATTGAGGTTCTGTCTAGTATTTAACTTAAATACTGAATTTTTAATACAGTTATTTCGTTAATTATAATAGATTTTTACATTTAAGTTGTTAAAATATTATAAAATTAGTTAAAAGCCGCATTCAGTTTCGTAAATGTCCTTTTGAGAGATTTATTTTTGCGAAATACGTGTGGAGAAGTTAATTTGATTTTTCAGTTTCAACTGAGAAGGGTATCTACAAGTATCAGTATCATCTTATGAAATAAATTTGTATTTTAGGTACACTTCTGATAAAATTTAATAAGGTACCTATAAATTAATTAGATACCTTTCTTATGAAATTTAATCTCATTCTCAACAGTCTTATTTTAATTTCTTTATAATATATTTTCCATAAAGCATCGTAAACGTAAAGGTGAAAGCTAAGTACAAAAAATAAATTACAAATTAGAGCGCTGAAAGTTTTCCTTAAAAATAACGAGGTAAATAATTTGTTCACTTAAATCTAAATAACTTCACTTCTCTCCTTACGTAGAAGAAATTATCCTCACGTAAGCTACCAAAACGTCATGAATGTCTTTCGTCACCAGTCAAGTGACGTGAAAGGTTATGACCTGCTTTGTTTTATTTTCAAACTACGCAGAAACTAAGTTAAGCTTGGTTCAAAATATTTTAATTAAACATAATTTCTGATTTTATTAAAATAAGTTTTGAAAAAATTATAATTGTTTTTTAAAAGAATTTCAAACTGAGATTTTCTTTTTTTTTTTATATATATAAATTGGAAAAAAAATGGCTGGCATGATCGATTATCTGTCAATTTTGCTGACTAAAAAAACAAGATTTTTAACGAAAATTTTGGACGTGCTAGGAACGATTAAAAAAATACCCCCAAAATACTTTGATCTTTCCTCTTAATAACATAAACATTTAGATGATAAAGTTTTGTTTTCGTCAAGTTTGGTGTCTTTTTCGTCATGCTATATTCTTTTTAGCGATCTCATGAAGATACCTATACTTACATGAAAGTTTTTACAATTTAAAAAAAGAAAAAAAAAATCTTTTTGACTTGTTTATCGGAGTGAGCGCGACGTAGACCCCCACACTTAGAAACAAGACACACGAATCGCCCACATTTGGGGCTATCACATAGCACAACCCAATCGGAGTTCAATGGAAGAGCCTCGTTCTGGGAGGCGGGGGTCATTTGGCGTAAATTTTAGTAAATATAAATTCTTTTTATTTTGGGTAAATTAATATTTTGGAGTGAATTAACAGAAAAGATCTCCATGATTAAAGAATCTCTTACGATTAACAGTATCCAAGAAAAAATGAAGTCACAGGACAATGTTAGTACTGTTTATGCGTCTTTTTTAATAGAAAGCTTACCTACCGAATTCTTATATTTTTAAGGTTAATATGTCAATCAGTCTCAGTATGCAAAACTGATGGTTAAATTAACGAGTTTTGCTTAAAAATATAAATATTTAGTTTAACATATAAATTACAAACATGTAAATTGACTTTTTTCCTGTGTTTTTCTCCCTAGCCCAAAATGTGATTTTTTTTTCTTTTCTTGTGACTTTGTTACTGGCCACAGACGAATATACCAGGAGGTTATTGCAATTTATCGCCTGTCCTAACTAAATTTATAACCGAGGTGAATTTAGTTAAAATCTAATTTTTATAACGGTCAATCAATGATACACGCTTAGGCGATCATGTATCTTTCGATACATGACTGACGAAGCAGTTTTTATCTCGCAGTAGGTTGCCATTTCTTTCTGCGGTAGACCAGTTGCCATCCAAGGCTATAGAAGGGGATTTATACTTTTCCCAAGGGTATTAGCACGTAAGTGAATGTAATGGATTTGACTGGAATTCGAACTCTGCTCTCCGATTCCGAGCCGCTATCCATTACTCCACATTTACTTTATTAATGACTATGGTAATATTAGCCTTTTCCCAACAAAGAAACATTTGGTATTCATTGACCGAGCAGTCAGTACTGTTTTCGGTTGAAATTTATAAAAAGCTTTTTTATTAAAATATTTTTTTTTAGAAAAATAGGTTTTTCTTTCCATTATTGATGGAGGTTTCCTTTCGGACCATTTATGCTTACGATCACATCACGTTAAACACCGGTTCCCATACAGTCACCGAAGTTAAACAATTGTTGATGCTGGTCAATACCTACATGGGTGACCGTTTAGGAATACCAGGTGTTGTAAGCTTGGATGTGCGTATAGTCTAATGGATAATGATTCGGAATTTTTAATCGGCGAGCTGAATTCCAATTCCGGTAGAGTTCGTTATACAGTGTAACCCGGATATAAGAGATTATCTCTGGTCCCAAATTAGGGCCATACTTACCTAAACAAAATAGACCAAACCCGGATATAAGAGAAACCCGAATATAAGAGAAAACCGGATATAAGATACTTCTTCTCCGGTCCCGACAACTCTCTTATATCCGGGTTACACTGTATTTACTTAGCGCAAAAACCATTTGGAAAGGTATGAATTCACCTCTTCTCCCAACTATGGGTTAATGAGTAAGATTTGTATCACTAAAACCATTATCTTAAAAAAAAAAATTGAAATAAAATTGCGTGCAAAATATTTAGATTTGGTATTAAATAACCAATAGAGGTTGATATGGCGCTAAGCAAAACCAACCAACCATTTAATTGTAGTAGTGTGGACCGCCAACATCTTGATAAATAATGTCAGTTTCTCTTCGCATTACATGTACTATCCATTTTAGTTGTTGCTGATGTTGGTAGTCCTTAAGAGTTTTTTTTTTTTTTTTGTACAGTTCTTTGCTTTTGAATCTGTAGCGCCAGTCCACAATGTTCCAAGAAGGATGATCGTTGACAAGACATTCAGGCTTCAGTCGCTCTAAGCCTTTGTTAACGATTAATCTTAGAAAGCGGTTGTATACAGCTGACAGTTTAGATATTTCTGAACGGGTTTGGCGCCATGCATGTCATCAATATGAAAGTTTCGATCTGACGAGGTTATTTAACATGACTCGAATTTTCATGTTGATGTTTTGGTTTTGTAGCAATTTGCGGTGTTAGGTGAAACTACCCCCGACGTAGCCTAATCTATGTTCAATTTCCTTTTCTCCTATACTAGATTTGTTATAACTGATCCATACACCAAGGCAAGGTCTCATCATTTTACAGTTCAAACTAGCTCCGACGCAGCCTATTCTATGTTCAATTTCCTTTTCTCCTATATTAAATTTGTTATAACTGATCCATACACAGATGCCCACCGTAAAATGTTTTATTGTAAAAAAATCCGGTATTAATTATAGGTTTCCACAGGTACCGCAAAATTAGAGATGAAAAATCTTAAAAACGCATTAAAAATAATTTAAATGCCTCCTTTTTAGCTAGTAGCCTAAAGCTAATATATATAAAAATAATTTTACGCGTTTCAGTAAGGCTTTAAGACCTTTTTAAAACGCATGATCTTAGAAAGTCTCGTCAGATCAACTTTCACATGAACGTCACTCATGGCGCCAAAACTGTTCAGAAATGTCTAAAGTGTTTCTCAACCTATTTATTTATTTATTTACACTTCAAGCTGCACTTGTAAAATAACTAAAATTCTGGGGGACATTTTGAATTTTAATAATGAAAAATTAGGCATGAAATTAGAAAAAAAAAGATCTGAAATAAGCATTTATTTTAAATACATTATTGTACATTTAAGTATTCTTGTGTGAAAATCTGTGCTTCTTTAACACACACACACACACACACACACACACATATACATATACATATACATATATATATACCCAATTTTTTTTTCAGTTATTTTATCCATATATATATATATATATATATGGATAAAATAACTGAAAAAAAAAATTGGGTGTTTTTTTTACGAAAGTATTTATTTCTGTGTTTTTATATATATTTAATATTTCAGACCAAATCGGTCCTTCCTCAGAAATCAATTTCTGAGGAAGGACCGATGTGGTCTGAAATATTAAATATATATAAAAACACAGAAATAAATACTTTCGTAAAAAAAACACCCAATTTTTTTTTTTTTTTTTTTTTTTCAGTTATTTTATCCATATATTATATACATATCAAGAAAGTATACGTGGCCTCTCATCATGCTATATATATATATATATATATATATATATATAGCTAAATTAATCTTTTGTTAACTTGGGACGCAGCTGCTTACATTTTAAGGCTCATTAGAACGCAAGGGCGCACCGGTTGAGAAACGCTGGTGTAAACTGTCATCTGTGTACAACTGCTTTCTAAGATTAATGTTTAAAAAGGGAGTGAAGACTATACTTGTTCAAACTTTGTGGACCGACGTTACAGAATCCCGAAGAACTGAACCAAATAGATATCGCATCACATGAGGACTTTCAACAGCTAAAATGGATATCACATGTAACGCGAAGATAAATTAATGACATAATCAAGATGTTGACATTCCACACCTACTTCAAATAAAAGGTTAGGAAGGAAACCCTCATCAATAATGGTAAAAGCGATAACAGCTACTGGACTTGAGTAACCTATTTTCTTGAAAAATTATTTTAAGCGAAAGCTTTTATAAATTTCAACTGGCAGTACTGGCTGCTTGGTCAATGAATGTCGAATGTTTCCTTATAACGGCTAATATTACCATTGCTGTCATTTTATCATTGATGCGCCATTTTAAAAATCTTTAAAAAAAGAAAATATCTATCCTAGGTTTCAAAGAAAATGAGTAAAATTAAGGATTAATTTAACACAATATTGGAAAAATACTGTGAGACAGAAATACCTCCAACATAATTGTAAGTTATTAGTGGCAATTGTCTTCATCTAGCTAATATCTAACCATTGTGAGAGGTATATGTGGGAAATATTTCTACCGTACCCTGTATTACTTAATGTACCTTTAAAATATAGCGAAAACACCTTTGAACATAGCAAGGTATATTCCAACTGTCAACAAGTTCGTAGATCGAACGATAGAAGTTAACTCCTACTGCATCAAATTTTGAAAAATAATAGACTGCCTCAAATTTAATCAAATGCACCCTAAAGCCCAAAACTGTCACAATACAGAAACAGCATTTGTTTATACTTAAAAAAATAATCATATTTAATTTTCTATAACAATGTAGAAATATACAGTTCTAGCACTCCGTCCCTTCAGCCCCTCAACCTCCGGCGTCTTCCTCTTTGGGTTGAGGCTCCCACTCGGTCTGAACCGAACTCAGGGGTAGCTGGCCGCACGCTCCCTGGGTACCCGTAGATTGTTCGACCGGTCACTGGCCAAGTTCCGCCTGCTGCCACGTTGTTAAATTTTAGATCCAGTAAGCGGGGTAGGGGGTTATTGTCCATATGCTCACGGTCGATTGGGGATGTAGGCACGGCTGTGAGGGTGGGCGGCAGGAAAATTATAATGTGGCGAAAAAAGGAAATAATATCTGCAGAAGCCGAACAACAATGGGTAAAATATTGATGTCTTTTATATAAGGAAACAACAACAGTAGAAAAGATTACAGAAAGGATAGAAAAGCAATTAACATAAGAAAAGAGGACTACTCCTCTACCAATTTTCCAACAGAGAGGTGTGTGTGTGTGTGTGTGTGAGAGAGAGAGAGTGAGATTAACTCGTTCCAATCGACTTGGGAGGATGTGTGGCTCGTAATTCCAGCCCTACGTGGAATTGTAGCTTTTCAGTTTGTTGTCGTAAATGACAAACGTTAGGTTTCAGTGGCTTTTCAATGCGACTGCTACAACGACGATGATATTTCTTGAAGTCCTTACCTCTGACTCGTGACTGCGACGACAGTCTCTTTTGTCTCTTCGAGAAGTCTCTCCCGACTGCCTTATTAGCAAAATCTCGAGTTAATATAGCAACCGAAGGTTATAAGCCAGGTTGTTCACGCGCTTAACACTAGTGTCGCCATAATCACGTGTATTTGCAAAGTTTCTGTTGCTTACTCAGATCTATTTCAAATCTCTTAGTAGATAAAATTAATTCGTTCATTCCAATTGTCTTTTCGATGACCAAATTCAGCGGATACAACTTTTGTTTAGATTAGATTTCGCTAGCGGTAAACATACACTGTTCTTACATCCCCGGTCCAATTTACTTCAATATGTTTTTATCAAAAATATTATTTTCGTCTATTTTTTTTTAATGACCCAAATTAAACATCGCCTCCTTCCCTTTGCATTTGTTTATAAACAAGTCTTCGCCAACCCGATTTTAAATTCACCCTTTATCCATCAGCCGTCTTAGGTTTTATATATCATTGTTCTAGATTCTTTCCTATTAATAGCGCTGACACAGTTTGTAACTTCACGGGAGATCGTGTTTTCCATTTTCAATCAATAAACGTTATATTTGCGTGTGTGCATTCATGTGGGTGGGTGTGTCAACCTCTCTCTGTTACACAGTAGGGGGAAACAAATATTCGTACACATACAAATTTTTAATTTATTGTATTTCCAATGAATGAATAAACAGACTTTTCATATTAACAGTACACAGATGCATAATAACTAAATATGTATAGAAAAAAGAAAAAAATAATTTATTAGGAATAAATCCCATTTATCCATTTTAATGGGTGAAAAAGTATTCGTACAATGCAAATTTCATATTTTAAATAAATTGTTTTAAGACTCCAGATTATTCAAGTGGAATATTCTAATATGTTACAATAATGTTATAAGTAATCATTTTAGCCTAAAAATAAAATGCATTCTGTAATTGATATTCGTGCAAGAAGCTTATCATGGCAAGAGGTAAAGAATTGACAAATTCGCAAAAAGAACTGATTGTTAAACTCTGGAAAGAAAGCAAAAGTTACAGGAAAATCTCGGACAACCTTAATATTCCATTTACTATCATTAAAAACTCAAAAATGCTGAAAGCCAAAGAACAGGTGCTACACGGAATATTTCAAGATCTTCGAGGAAATTAATGCGTCAAATTAAACAAAATCCAATGGTTACTTGTCAAGAGCTGCAGGATGATTTGCTTTCACCAGAAATTTGTGTCACTAAACGGGCAATAAGAAATGAAATTCGTAAGAACAATTTAAATTCACACTCCCCTCTGAAAACTCTACTGCAATTGAAAAAAAACAGATGCCAAGTTGAAATTCGTTCATGAACGTAAGGATAATGAAAAATCGTATCGGGAAAGAGTATTATGGAGAGGCAAAACCAAAACGTAATGTTTGGACGTAATTCTAGACATCGTGTATGAAGGAAAGATGGCGATGGAATTTGGTGGTAGAATCATGGTTTGGTGATGTTTTTCTGCAAAAGATACTGGCAACATATCAGTAGTAGATGGTAGAATGAATGCCGCAGGATATCAAACTATTTTGGAAGCAAATTTAATGATTTCGGTTGAAAATCTTGAACTTCCTCCTGATTGGATCTTCCAACAGGATAATCATCTTAAGCACACTGCAAAATCTACAAAGAAATGGCTTGCTGAAAATAATGTAAATATCCTGAAATGGCCAATTCAGTCTCCAGATTTAAACCCAATCGACAATCTGTGGCGTTATTTGAAAATTCAAATCCAACCGAGAGCTCCAACAAACATTCTGGATCTGAAGACTATATGTGAAGAATAATGGAACAAAATACCAACTAAAATTTGCAAATCATTGAGAACTACAAGAGGTTTGTTTTGTAGACGTGAATAATGGCTATTCTACAAAGTATTAAATGAAGATTGTATTCTTTTTTTTTTTTTGTATTGTACGAATACTTTTTTCACCGATTAAAATGGATAAATTGGATTTATTTCTATTAAATCAAAAAAATTTTCTGTTTTCTATGCATATTTAGTTATGCGTCTGCGTACAGTTAATTATATAAAAAGTATGTTTATTATTTGGAAATACAATAAGTTAAAAATTTGTACGTGTACGAATATTTGTTCAAACTGTATATTATTATTCTGTAAATAAAATTATTTCTTTATAAATCTTAGAATATTTGTTTATATTAATAGAAATATTAAAACAAAATTAAAATACGAAGTAATATTTTTTATCCGCTCATTTTTTTAACTATTTGAAATAACTGCAACAAGTCAAGTCTTTTTAATTACTTTAAGAAAATTTATTAAGCAAAAAAAAAATGGTGCTATAAATGAATAAAAATGGGAATAATTGATAAAACTTATTGATAATGTTTATTGATTGCCTTCACTTTGCTTTCTTTCAGCCACTAATGTCGTAGTATATTCTAAACTAAACACCTAGACATGTGCAATTATTTTTAACCTTACATAAGCATTATGGAGGTAATTTAGAATTGAACTATTCCCTATTTGATATTTTATAGTGAAAATTAATCTAACATTTGTAAAAATAGTAAAATATAATTCTAAAAATAATTCAGATACGAAAATGGCTCCAAACTTTACATTTTTCGACTCTTCAAACACATCTTTATCCAATAACAAAAAAAATCTCTTGCCATCTGCAATTTCAAAATTGCGCAGAAAAATGACATGTAATCTTTTTAAAAGAACAATCTACATTGTAGTTTGTTTTTTGTGGGGGTTTTTCTTTCGTCTCTAATCTGAAAGAAAATTTAAATTAATTTTTGAGTCTTAATATTTTTGTAAGTTTTCGGGATAAATTTTTAAGATTTTCTGATCGGATATCCCCCCCCCCAAAAAAAAATTACTGGAAGAATATCTTCAATGAGATATATATTATATAACAATGGAAATAATCTGCTAAAGTTTCTTTAAAAAAAAAAAAAAAAAAAAAGACATTCGAATTCCAGCCACGTTCCATTGGCGGGGAATAAACGCTAGTATCATTAAATCGGCATCACACAACTACACCTTAAAAGACAACCATGAAAAGAAACTAACAGTAACAACCAAACTCCTTAAAATGGCTAAAGTGGCCGGAATCCGCTTGGAATAATAGACACTACGTACTATTTTAAACTCCCTTAAACCCTCCCCGCTAAAACATAGAAAAATTTAAGATTACTAGCAAAACTAGAAAAAAAAAATGAATCAAATTTTCCTTGTCTGTCATATTCAACGAATCATATTTGAAAAAACGGTTGCTGGCAAAATATATATTTTTAAATGTATATTTTAAGATATAAAAAAAATACTTGCCATCACTCCCACGTAATTTTGAATGTATTCATGGTGTATCAAGAGGTGGTAAGAGGAGTGACTAACACCCCCGCTTCCAAAACTATTTCTTTTTCTAATAAAATAACTTATTCAGTCTACTCTTCATTAATTAATGAATAAGTTCCGAAAATTTCATATAAGTCGAATATTTTCCTGATCTGGGGGTAAATTTTTTAAAACTGTGGTGGTGGGTAGTGTATATTTTCATTATTTTATTTATTTATTTATTTTAAACATTTATTTCGGAAGAATGCATCGATTTTGGTTATCTATAACTCATTAATGTCCACCATCCCCAAAATATGACTGTGAACATTAATTGGTTAAATCAAAAAACATCCAGCTGCTTAGCGTAAATATTTTATCTCGTTAATGTAGATTTTGACTTGACCATGTTTTAGGGATGTTTCGTTTCACAAGAGCGCGTATAGAATCAGCAATTCTTTACCATATAAAGCCAGCATATTAAGAATTCTTGAAAAAAAATTAGCTGATATCGATCAGACATGCCATGTTCTCTTGGAAGTCCATATTTGACAATTTCTGATAATTCGCTCTGAGGTTTAAAGGAAGAGAAATTCGTAAATTACTCCCCTCTTCCAAACGATTGTGGAATTGATAATGGCCATAAAGATTGTTTCCTTCAACTGCAACATATCAACGTACAGGAAAATGTTCCAAAGAACGCGGAGATTAAAAACTGCGTTGAAGCATAACGAAATGTAAAAAATATCAATTAAATATTTGCACCGCCACGCCTGTGTCCAATCTATATTTTGACGATTAAGAGTTTTTTTTTATTATATTATAGCAAGACGCATGCGCAACATTATCATTTCTCTATTCCCCAGCATTTAAATGACTCGACCCGTCAAAATGACTTGTGTTCAAGCAGGTGAATGCGAAATCGTGATTGTCTAATCAAAATTTAAAGAATTCTCTGTTGCTCTGAGTAACTAATTTGACTCTTAATTTGCAATCAAAGCAGATTGAAAAGTTTAATTTGAGGAAAATAATGTTCATTTTCATTTTTCTATTAAATCAATAAATTAAAGAAAAATAAACCTATTAACCTGGATATTTTTTTTCAAGAATTCATGAGAGTACAAGATTTGTCTGGCACATCTGAAGTGAAAGGTAAAATGTGACCTGCTGACCTCTTCAATCTGGGAATATAAAAACACGCGTACAATAAGTGTTCAAGTTTTCCACATAAAAATCTGATGTTTGATAATTTTGTGACCCTCGCGATGTTATCAACATTTTGGAGGTTTTTTTTCTACCTAGATTTAGATACATTACAAAACAAATGATTATTAAAGGATTAAGCATTTTTTGCGGATGTTAACGTCATTCTGGGTGAGATATTTTTCCCCCCAAATTCGTGAATTTGTTTGGATCATGCTAAGGCTCGCAAAAACACTATATGAAATTCACTACTTTTTATCCATAATGCTGAGTGTTAAAATTCAACTTTTTAACAAGATAAATCTCGTTTGTGTTAAAAATTACCGCAAAACATTGATTTCTTTAAGATGGAATGATCTATTATGACATGTCTCTAATTTGTATTTAGATTGTTGAATTGTTCACCTACATTGCATATGTCCCATTATTGTACATATTTATAGATTACAATAAAATGTGTATTTTATATGAATGCTACCTTTATGAAAATTGGGACGTAGTAGAGTGGGAGCTCCATTTCATAGATTGTGACAAGACCCTTGCACTGGCCCTATATCTTGATAGATTATCTTTGTGTCCTGTTGATAGTCCTAACAAAGCAGAACCTCAATGGAAATTGAAATCCCTTTGAATTCAAAGGTCATGTCTGTGGAATTACAGAGATCCTGGCAATGAATATATCCTCTTTTCTCATCTATCTGAATTAGAGTATTTGTCTGGATAATATGCGGCGAAAAGGTGTCTGACAGGCGAGTGCCACTGCAGGTTTAGTGGATCGAGAAGTATGGTGACACTAACAATTTTTAGTATGTCTCTGGAGTAGAGGTGGGGGCAGAGAGACACCAGGCATCTCTTGAGAATTGAAGAATTCAGTTGGGTTCTGAGCCGCATCAGCAATGTCATGAACTGTGTCAGCTGACTTGTATGACTGATACTCCCCGGGGGATCTGCTGCAATTGCTTTGAGTTTATTTATTTGATTGCATCATTTGTTGAAGCAAGAATGCTCACAAAGCCGCTGGTAGTTTCTGTAGTCTTTTTTACCATGTTTTTCACATTTAAAATGCCTAAAAAATAGTTTAATGGTGAAAATTTTAGAATTGCATAATTTTACAAGCAAAAAGAAAGGATCGCTTTTTTCCCCCTTTTTTAATCCTTTCGTTTAGCTGAAGAAAATTGACTTATTTGTGTATTTGGAGGTCAGCACTACCTACGTTGTTTTTTTTTTGGGGGGGGGTTCTTTTCTTTTCGTCCTGGGTACGACGTTAAACTGCATCCAACAGCAAGGCCTCTGATCAGGAGGTTTTGAGGAAGCGTAGAACCACCTCTTAATTGCTGGTGTTCCCATGTCCACCCTGACCCGGGGTGGTAGCACATGTTGCGGTCCCAGCTATGGGCAAATAGTGAACTTCCAGGTCTTTTCTAGCATATTTCTTTTTGAAAAAAAAAATTATTACCAGCTATACGTTTTTGAAAAAAAAAATTATTACCAGCTATACGTTTTTGAAAAAAAAAATTATTACCAGCTATACGTTTTTGAAAAAACAAAAATTACCAGCTGTACTTTTTGAAAAAGAAAAAAAAACCTTTTCAGCATTAAATGGCCCAACGAAGGTCGATATGCTGGTTAAACAAACTATCTACCTTTTCTTTTTTTGTATAATTTATACCGACTAATCAAATTCGCCCAAGAATGTGATTGTTTGTCTGTGAGGGGTTACCCCACTTACCTGCCAAAGAACATCTGCTAACAACCGCGAGACTGTTGGCAAAAGCAGTGTATAGGAAAATACCGCAAGTCTTTTTTTTTAATTTTTTTACCCCAGTCAAATCCAGAGAGATAGGCGACTCTTTCTCCTGCAGGGGAACTTCTCAGTGGCCAATGAACAACATGTTGCATTGATCAATGCAAAATAATATACAGCATACACATTCCATAAAATTCACTTGATTTCACGCAAGCATATCAACGAATTCTGTCAAATCGATACATCTCAAAATGTCTCCTCTTTCATGGGAATTTTACGCACATGTACTTCCCCGCAAAAAGGACATCTCTACATACACACCTTAATTCACCCGCGTTTGTATTCTTTCTATTTAGTTAGCTTAGGCAATAAAATATTTAGTTGTACGTAATCGTTTGCATTTTCATTCGTGTTTTTCTCGTTTCAAGTGTTAATGCCGCTTAATGATAATACGAAACTCAAATCTCTTATTTATATATTACATTTTATTCAGCTCTTGACTTTGTCAATTAATATTGGCTAATGTCCATGAACGGTAGTGGGCATCTCATCCGAAACGTGGGTCTTAATTCTTGTGAGCGATGTCTAAGTAACTACCCTCTTACCTCTGGGGCGGGTG
>OZ038508.1:39952887-39992887 GCA_964036315.1 Acanthosepion esculentum | reverse complement strand
AACCTCGCTCATATACCTGGCGCCATCGGCGTCAAAGTAGCAACTAACCTGATATATAGAGATTTCTCAAAGTAACTTATAGATACACACACATTATGAGTATTTCATTCTTGTATGTTTCATTTTTATTGTTTGGTTATTTTTGCTTTCAATGACTTTTCTTTCTTTTTTTATGTATAAAGAGTTTTTTCCCTTGATAATATGAAAGTCAAAACGAAATTCTACACTCTAAAAAACTGTTGCGTTATTCTATTGTTAAATTGGAACGTTTGGCATGTTTTTTATTTGTACATCTTCTTTTGCCCGAATCCGTAGATATTCCGCTTGTATCAGAAGTAATTTTGTGTTATACCAAGAAAATCAGCATTTTAAATCGTATATAAAATGGCTCGTCTTTGTAAATGAAGATTTAGAATAGCTTCCAGGCCCTTTGCAATTTTAAAAAATTTATTTTTGTGAAATCCATAAGGGGGTGTGTTTTTTCTGCTCTTTTTCTACGGCTTGATTCGGCGGTTTCCCCTCTAGGTCTGGTGTTCCCATATCGCTCTTTCGGTTGCTTTGGCTTCCTTCTGACAGTGGTTGAACCCACAGATAAGGATCGTTTCCAATGAGTTATTGCATAAATGGGGTGCGCTTCTCTATCGTTCAAAAACCCGTTCTCTGTTATTTTCAAGTGTCTTGAAACAGTTTTTTTTTTTTTTTTTTTTTTTTTTTTTTTTCGCAAAGGTTCAGCCCTTGTAATCGTAGCTGAGTTTAGTGCCACAGTATTAGAGATAAAGTCGCTCCAGTACATTTTTTTTAGAACGGGTTGGAGACTGAGGCAGTATAGGTAACGTTGGTATATGTCCTAGGATTCAGCACCGCACAGAAGATTGGGCAGCACGATGGCTCTGTAGTCTCTCTCTCTCTCTCTCTCTCTCTCTTTAGAGATGAACTTGTGGGGGTCAATTGCCCTCCCTAATTTATATTAGACAAATAGTTATAAATGTTGTTTAAAATGGTGAAATAAACTTTTTTTTTTTTTTTTTTTTTTTTAAGATTTTGTGTGAGGTAATGTTCCAGTTTTATAGACTGCAAGTTTTAGGGTAATTTGTGTGAATTTGGAAAAATTCAGTCCATTGTAAATTGGGTGAAAAGTGTAGTTTGAAACTGCCATCTTCTATTTGTAGTTATCACCGAAGGGCAATCAAAAATAGATACAGTGTAACCCGGATATAAGAGAGTTGTCGGGACCGGAGAAGAAGTATCTTATATCCGGGTTTGGTCTATTTTGTTTTATTAACACAGGCTCTAATTTGGGACCAGAGAAAATCTCTTATATCCGGGTCACACTATCTAATCCTGTAGGATACTTTTCGAGACTGTTTCCGCTGATGTGTCTTTTAAAGGGACAATGACAGGCCAAAGCGCGAATCGATTAATTATGGTGAGCAAGTAGTGATATCCTACTTCCGGTAGGGGACCCGATAAATCGACGTGTAAATTGGTAAACCTGCCGTCCGGTTAGGTAAACTGCCCAACAGGGAACTTTGCGTGTCTGTTTACTTTGCTTTTCTGGCAATTTAAACAGGTCTGAGTTCAATGTTTAATGTCGGCACATATGTTTGGCCAGGCGAAACGGTCGATAATTAATTTGGCTGTAGCTCTACGTCTTGGGTGTGAAAATTTGTGAAAATGTTCGAATACCCTCCTGCGCATTGAGGGTGGTACATAGTCTTGAATAACCAGTGCTGACGTCATATAATAACGTCTTTGTGCCGAATAGTACAGGGTGTTCTTTTAACTGTAAAGTAGTATTTTGTTTCACCGTGTCTAGTGTGGTATCTTTTTGCTGTTCGTCGGCTATTAGATCGAAATTGAGTGGTTCACTCAACAGAATGCATTGCGGAACGGGAGACTGTGTCAACCACGATATTGTTCGATCCTTTAATGTACCGGATATCCGAGGTAAATTGGGATATATAATCCAGTTGTCTGGTATCTCTGGGTGTGTACTTGTCTGTTTTTGCATGAAAAGCATGAGCGAGTGGTTTATTGTCGGTGAAAACTGTGAAAGTTCGTCCTTAAAGTAGATGTCGGAAATGTCGTATAGATAGGTAAATCGCTAGTAATTCTCTCAAGAAGGTACTTATTTTCTCTGTGCAGTATTAAGTTTCACAGAATAAAAAATGATATCGGATTCTTTATCAAGTTATGTTGATTCTGGTGAAGTACTGCTCCAATAGAATCGCCAGAAGCGTCAGTTGTTAATGTGAGTGTCGAATCAGTATTGTCGGTGATGTAGGATAGCTTAATAAAGCCTGCAAGTGATTTTTTTAGCTTCATGAAAAGCAGCTAATGTTTCGTCATTCATGAGTATTTTAGTATTCTTATTTCTTTGATTTTGTAGCAGATTAGTCAGTGATGCTAGTATTCCGGAACAACCCGAGATGAATCTACGATATTTATTTATTAAGCCGAGAAATAGCCGAACTGATGTTGGTTGTGGAAAATCCTCAGTCGCTGATACATTCTCTGGGACAGGTGTGATCCCATCTTCATCTATAACATGTCCTAGGAAATTTAATTTTGAAACGGCAAAAGTGCATTTTTCGGCGTTGATTTTTAAGCCGAAATGTTCCAACCTCTGAAAAACGTGTTCTATGTGTTGTTGATGTTCTGTATTATTTCGACTGGTGATGAAAACATCGTCAATATAAGCAAAAGCGAAAGGTAGTCCTCTTAAGACTTCGTCTATGAATATTTGAAAGGTTTGGACTGCATTACCTAACCCAAATGAAATCCTAGTA
Source organism: Acanthosepion esculentum (assembly GCA_964036315.1). NCBI lineage: Eukaryota > Metazoa > Mollusca > Cephalopoda > Sepiida > Sepiidae > Acanthosepion > Acanthosepion esculentum. The sequence goes on along the minus strand of OZ038508.1, from coordinate 39,990,098 downwards.
AATTCGTATAGTCCGAGAGGAGTAGTAATTGCAGTTTTCTTAATATCCTCTTCAGATACTGGGATTTGGTAGTAAGCTTTTACTAAATGCAACTTCGTGAAGATTTTGGTTCCTTGCAACCCTATGGCAAAATCGTGTAGGTGTGGTATTGGATATTTATCAGGAACAGTTTTTACGTTGAGGCTTCTAAAATCTCCACAGGGTCTCCAAGTGCCCGCGTCAGGATTGGGTATCATAAATAATGGCAAAAAATATGGACTACACGAAGGGCGTATTATTCCTAATTGAAGCATGTGCTGGAATTTCTCTTTCGCTATTTTGTATTTTTCTGGTCGTAACATGCGTGGTGATGCGTGTGTTAGCGAATCAGCTGTTTCAATGTAATGCTTGATGCTGTGGCGTATTTTGTCTAAAGGCTTCAAAGGTGTTACGGTATTTTTTTTTTAGTAATCCACGCAGGCTGTTGGTAATGCTGAACTTATGTCTGTTGATGTATAAATTGAAGTGATACCCTTTGTTTTAAGTTTTGTTGTATTGTCATCTAGTGAGTGTGTCGACATGTTTACGGATAAGTTTAAAATGAGACAAAAATTCCGCGTCGAGGACTGGCGTTTTCACCTGCGCCATGGTGAATACCCACGGGAAAGATCGTCGTAATCCTAAGTCCAGTGTTTACGAAATTTCACCGTAAGTTTCAATCCTTGATCCGTTCGCTGCCTGTAACGTATATGAAGATTTATTGTTGAGCGTATTGGGTCTCGGTGGAATTATACAGTGTAACCTGGATATAAGAGAAACCCGGATATAAAAGACTTCTTCTCCGGTCCCGACAACTCACTTATATACGGTTACACTGTTTTGTGATCCTGTGTCTATTAAAAATAAATATCCGGTACTGCTGTCTCGGATTTAAAATAGACGATGACTTTCATCTCTTCCAGCGGCAAAGGTCGTCTTTAATTGCTGCTGGGATGTTCGTTTCCCGGATATTGAGTTGGGGTTTTAGAAGACTTAGATTTAAAATTACAAGGCTTGATACACATCCTTGTCTCATGTCTGAATTTGTAATGGTACCAGCAAGTGTCGTATAGGGATTTTCCCAGCGTATCTCAGATGTGGCACAAGGCCGAAAGTATGGAGTACCCAATGAAGATCGAACTCACTATTCAGTCGTAATTGTTCTAGCGAGACACGCTTGCTAACCATTACACCAGGTATTTACTTGATCCCCCCCCCCACTGAGTCAGGTTGTGACACAAGGTCGGTTTTTAACGTGGGGACCCGAGTGTTTTCACCCGAGCCGCTGGTTTTGGCTGGTCTAAGCTAGTCATAGCTGGTCTTAGCTTGTCTTGGCTTGTCATAGCTAGTCTAGGCCGGAGCCGGTCCAAGCTAGCCATGATACCACCAGTGCAGGGACGAATCCCTACACTAGGTAAATATCGAGTGAAGCTCTCAGCCAGAAGGCCGACCAAGCGAGCGATATGCGAACAGATACTACCAGGCCGAGCAGCTCCTACTATTTTGGTTTCAGACGATTTTCCAAGCATAGCTGTGATACAAGGCCGAAAGTATGGGGCACCCAGTGAGGATCGAACTCACTATACAGTCGTAATTGTTCTAGCGAGACAAGCTTGCTAACCATTACACCGCCTCGAGGTGCCCCAAAGCAAGTGTCGTATATACGCTGTTCTCTCGGTGCAGATTTTGATCTATTTTTGTTCCTGTATGATGAATATGAACTTCTATTGTGTTCGATGCGTGAACGCCGAAATTGTTACGTGTTATTGGTCAGTTCTCAACTGCATAGTGAGATTTACTAGACTTTCCTTTATCTGTGCTAATTCATCGGAGCTATCCATTGATACGACCTTAGGTGTCTGTACAGTGGTAAAAACCGCTTCTTTCTGTTTGTTGTCGTGTATCATGTCGGCTATTTCCGCTAGCCTTTCCAAGTCTAAATCATCGGGGAGTGTGCGCATGTAGTTTATCCATTTATAGGTGCTTCAACACCGTTTCTGACATGGTGTTTCCTCCTAATAATGATTTCATCTTTCGTAAGAGCTGCGATGGTTTGATATTGCCTAAGTTTAAATTGTTGAATAGATCATGCAGTTTTCTGTCCTCTGATTCACCGGTGCGTCTGATAATCGCATTTTTTAATGTGTCATATGGTTTTTCTGCTGGCACTTCGTTCAGTAAATCTACTGCTTCCATGGCCACGTCGGCTGGAATTTTCTCAACCACTTATGCGTAACGTGCATTTTGCGACGTTATATTTTAGCACTGAATATAGCATTCAGTTATGAGAACCAGATCTGTACGTTGGTTTGGTTACAGACCGGAAAATTTACTGTAATTGCTGCCTCCATATTTTCGTTCACGTTCGTATCCATGTGCTGTTTGCAGTTTTTTTTTTTTTTTTTTTTTTTTTTAAATCTGCTGGAAATTCATGTACAGTGTAACCCGGATATAAGAGAGTTGTCGGGACCGGAGAAGAAGTATCTTATATCCGGGTTTCTCTTATATCCGGGCTTGGTCTATTTTATATACATTAACACAGACTCTAATTTGGGACCAGAGAAAATCTCTCTTATATCCGGGTTACACTGTAGTATGCTCGTATCTTTAAAATTGTTATTTTAAAAAATATTTTGTGCATTTACGTGTCGGGGTCACTAACATGTGGGGGTCAATTGCCCTCACTAATTTATTTTAGACACAACCTTACAAAATAGTAACAATAAGAAAAAAAATACAGACAAGAGAAATTGTCTATATTTCTGAGATGAGGTATTATGTACAGTATTTACATTAGTCGGACTATTGTCCTCATCTTTGTCGCCATATTTGTCACAACGTTGTGACAAAGATGAGGACAATAGTCCGACTAATGTAAATACTGTACAAGAAATACTCAACCGGTTCGCACTTCGGGGCGTTCATGGCACGTACTATGTCTTAGGCTTAGATAATTTACTTTTCTAATGTGTCATCAATTCCGCATGTTTTAATAACAGTGGTTTGTCGATATGCGCTCTCGACAGGGGTCGAATGTGAAGAATGTTCTCACATCAAAGAAACACAACCTCTCATTGCCCTAACATGATGTGGCACAGAGATCACTAGCGTTAAGCAAAGCACTTAGAGTGGTGTAGGGGTTATTATCGTCCTGCGTCGATAAAGTCTAGGTGTATAGATAAGTAAAGAATAGTTTGATTTGTACAAAATTTACTTGACTTCTTATTCAAAATACAGTGTAACGCGGATATAAGAGAGTTGTCGGGACCGGAGAATAAGTCTCTTATATCCGGGTTTCGTCTATTATATATACATTAACACAGGCTCTAATTTGGGACCAGATACAATCTCTTATATCCGGGTTTCTCTTATATCCGGGTTACACTGTATAAGACATTACCAAAAACGCTGAAACGTTAACAAAATCAATGCAACTTTTTTATCATTCATATCCGTTATATATTTCTAAAGAAAGTAATGAATTTTTATTAATCCTGCAGTTTTTTTTAATCATTTTAAACGTTATTTTTAGTGGATACTCGCATTTGAGTAGACACTCTGTTTATTTGTTAAACAGAACATTTATTTTCGTCGACCGGTCTGAATGCTCGAGAAATCTTATTAAAGAAAAAAAAAAAACTCGCTTTCCGGCAGGATTCGAACATGTCCTCTTTCGGAGAGGGAGCTTCCGGTAGACCCGGCACGCTCTAACCAACTGAACTACAGAGTACCAGCAGAACCTTTCTTTAATAATATTTCTCGAACATTCAGGCCGGTAGACGAAAATAAATAAATAAATATACTATTGGAATCCGTCTACCCATGTTTTTGTTAGCTGAGTGTCAGGATTCCAAACATCTAAAAACACATGTTCAATTTTATTTGCAGTGAAGTTCGTTTTATAAAGTAATTAAGTGTTCTTAGGGCGATGTAAGATGTGTGGACAGACTTACTTTATGACGGTCATACTAATGTTTCTGTCAACGCATGGATAAGGCCTTAGTCGGCGGCTGCTGGTGGTGCTTCCATTGTGTGTGGGTCAAACAGTCCTCCGAAATGGTTTTAAACATTGAGAAGCAGTATCGTTCTTTTTAAGGTTTTCATTAGTTAGAAAATAATTTCACACACATCCGCAAAAATCTTTCTTGAATTTGCGAGAGTGGTGAAAGGAGTTATTTTTTAGGTCTACAACTACGCCTGCCAAGTATTTTGCTCGTATTTGACTTACTAGTTATAGTTAATCAAACAAGCCTTCTGATGGAATTTTATTGGTTGAAAAATATATATAGGATTTAATTCCTATAATACTATTTAATAAATGAACGGAGTGTCTACACGTATACGAGTATCCAGTAAAAATAACGCGTAAAGTGATAAAATATATATTATAATGAAAAAATTATCATTTTGGAAAGTGAAAGTTTCACTGAAAAATGTTGGAAAAGTTCCAAGTTTTCATGTGAAACAAGAAAATGTGAACTTTTCATAGATGGTTGGTGGTAGTAAAACATTTTAAACTGATGCTAAGATAATTGAATTAACTTCTTGCATTCTTTTGGAGATTAATTTCAGATTTGCGTAAAAAAATATTGGATATAAAGTTAGGGATATAGATACATTTCTATATGTACACAAGGAATTACTGAAGATTTCGGCCTGAATAAGAAGCCCTTCTAAAAGATTCCCATATTTGGTTAAATTGTAGGAAGCAAATCGGGTTGTAAATTTTTCAGTATTTCCCTCATTTGTAAAATCTTTCTTTTGTATTTTTTTTATCGATAGATATCTACTGAGCTTAGTTTTGTTCGCGCCAAATAGGGAAAAATGTTAGCAGGAAAACCAGCCCTGTAAATCAGTATGAAAATCTCGAGATTTAACAGTGTTCGGACTCTGATTCTAGGAAGTAAAAAAGTATAAATATCAAATATACAGAGTGCAACAAAAGTAACGTCCATTTTTTTTTTTTTTTTTTTTTTTTAACGATGAAAGGCACTGCTACGGCTGTATCTCTGAACTATTCTCTCCAAGTTATTTATACATGCAACTCCTGCGGGTTTGTTTGTCTCTCTGCTTACTAGTTTTCCACCAACTAATGCACACATGAAACCAATCAAAATGCAAATGGAACATAATCTTCAATCTAAACTAGACTCTGTTATTTTCTGAAACCGGTATCAACGATTCAAGCACACTAGGGAGCTCACAGTCCCGGGTTACTCACCTCTTACAGCTAAACACGACCGCCTAAATCGTCATGGCCACACGCATAGTAAAGTTTACAACACTGCCTTAAAAATAGTGGCTATAAGTGCACTGAAATCAAATATATAAAACAGAACAACTGCGATCATAGAAACAGGAAAATCATTTGGTATACACCCCACCATTTAACAAAATAGTTAGTACTAAGTTAGGACAGAAGTCCCTCCATTTAACTGATAAACACTCCCCCAGAAATAATTCGCTCAGTAAAATGTTTAACAGAAATACAGTAAAACTAATCTATAGCTGTACCGATAATCTCGAAAAGAAATTATCAAAAAACATAAAAATTTTAAACCAATACAAAAACCTGAGTAGTAACCATTCCAAAGCAACAAACGCTGATAATACCGACAAGTGTAATTTTAGAAATTCTAACGAATGCCCATTGCAAAACCGACGTCAAACTGACTCTTATTTACCTAAGCACTATCTCTACTAGAGAAAATCCAACAGTTAAAATTTTATATTGGGTGTACCAGGAATTCTTTTAAAACTAGGTGGTATCAACATATATTATCTTTCACCAATAGTGTTTATAAAAATATGACGCCCCTTTCTAAATATTTTTGGAACTTAAAAGAAGTTAATAAAACCCTTACGGTAAAATGGAAAATACTAAAAAGAGCTAGAATCTGTAAATCTTTAAATGAAGCTTGCTTCTCATGCTTACATTATGAGAAACTAGAAATTATCCGATTTGCTGAGAAAAAGTCTCTATTAAACCAAAGAAGTGAATTAACTGTAATTTGCCGACACATTTTATCTTTTACCTTACAATATAGTTAAATTTATAAATTAGGTAGTACTATTTCTTATGGCCATAATTTATAAGTAAATAACGGTTTACCCTCTACGAGTAATTATCTTATTTTGCTTATTCGGATTTAGTATTGTTATGTATTGCTGTCTAGTTAGTATTAATATCTTGTATAGATGTCCCACATTTTTAATTTTATCTACAGGCTCCTTTTAAGAAGCTTCTTGAATCTGAAATTTAAAAAAAATTCTGTTGAAATTAACTTAACGTCTGATTATCCTCCTACGTCTCCACTCAAAAATTGAACATGTCATATTTTTCTACAATCACGATACATTTGTTGCATGTTTTCCTCAATTGTCAATGATGATCTAAGTTCAGGTTTATCATCTCATGAACAAATGACTCCTCCACCCTCTGAGCTTAATTTTCTATTTAGCGTAGAGCTGATACTTGATTGGTTGATCAAGGCAAACCCACAAATCTATTTTAAGTCAGACCTTGTGTTTCCTCACCCCCTCCCCAATCTTTCGAAAAAGTGGTAACATTTTACTTTTGAAATTTTCTTAAAAATAATTTAATCACCAGTCACTTACCATCGCCTGAAGAGGCACAACATAGTCCCGAAATACGAAAGCTATTGTGTTGTAGCGATTTCAACATGTTTTTGTTCTAATCTCTTATAATAAAAATAATATATTGCTCTGCTTTGTTTTGAGCACTTTTTAAAAAATCAAATGCTACGAACAGTGGAATTTTACCCCATCTGTTCTTTCTCACATTTGTGATATACGTATATATCCCAGTGCGTTGGACTATCGACACTAACGAAAAGCCGGTCATGCAAGTAGTATTTTTCTTGTTTCAAAAACCTAGACGCTCGGATTTTATTGTCAATAAAAAGCGTGACTTTTACAGTCAACCTTTTATTACTTTATGGCTATTTCGTAAAATAAATATTTCATAAAAATTCAGCATGTCTTGTATTTTGCTTTCATTCTGTGTCTATTTCTTGAACACACATAGGGCTGTATAGATACCACTTCAATTTTATGGCCTTTCCCGTGCTTAGTGTAAACTAGATTTGTTCTTAAATTGCTCATGTCATAAGGTACAATCAAGTCTTCCTATTGACGATAGCATTTATCTGCCATCTGATATATGCGCACACACCAATATTAGCCGCCAAAGTTTATTCACTTTGAATAGATCTGTGAACGAGACTCGCACTTGCCATTAATTGTTTTCGTTCAATAGTGACAGCTCTCTTATACTGATTATATTAATGGATCAGATCTACTACTACATAAACAACAATTGAAATATCAGTTATTAATCATATTGTGTTGCAGTTAAGAAAAAGCTGTCTTTAAATGCTGCTAATAACCAGACAAGCAGATGCGAGATGTTTTTCTTTTTGTTTTGTTTTTTTGTTTTGTCTTGTTTTTTTGTCTCGGCATGTAATTCTTTCACAGAATTACGCCAGCCTAAATCTCGTTTCATATAAACTCCTGCGTCGATCATTCCACGAATTAAAGACTGGTGCTGGGGCAAAATGGAAAGTGGATCTGGTTTTGACAGGAAAGCATTTGTCATCAGCAATTCTTCCTTTGAACAGGAATAAAAAAAAATTAAAAGGTTTCTTTTCGTGAGGGACTTTGCATACAACAGGTCTTTCTGCAATTTTCAGCCTCGATTTATCTTTATTTCATTCCAAACATATCATTAGTTTCTTTAGCTTTATTCTAAGAGTGTCAGAATTTTCGCTAGCTTTATTCTAAGAAAGTGTCATTTTTGCGTCTGGCCATAATAATTACTAAGTTTTTACTGAGCTGAAGGTTTTACGTGGAAAAAGGCCATTAGCTTTTAAGTGCTTGGTATACGTTCGCTAAGTTTGAGAAATGGGATTTGTTGAGTTGACTGTTTTGTTTTTTAATTTCACCTCAAGCAAGGCAATAAAGACACTAAGACGCAAGAGTATATGAAAAAACAAACGATTACTTGAGGCTTCATGCTAGCACAACCATCGACGGCTGCCAATGAGTTCCGTCTACCAAATTTCACTCACAATGCTTGGATCAATCCGGGGTATGGTTTTCAGACTCTTTCCAAAGGCGCCGCAAGCTAGGATCGCCTCCCCTAGATCGATAACATCAAAAAGTCATTTTCCGCAGAAAGAAATTGTAACCAAATGCGGGAATAATCTGCCTCGTCAGTCATGTATCGAAAGATACATGATTGCTCAAGCCTGTATCATGTATGGCACTTAACTGGCTTTACCAGATACAGGTTTGGGTGATCATGTATCTTTCGGTACATGACTGGCGAGGCAGATTATTCCAGCAGTTGGTTGCAATATCTTTCTGCGATAGACTGGTCGCCAAGCAAGGCTAAAGAACCCAGTCTGTCCTGCTATTCAACCCATAGCTGGAAAGATACCTTTTCCAAGAGTATTTGGGCGTAAGTGAATCCAACGAACTGTATTAGAATTCGAACTCGGCTCTTCGATTAACAATTCCAAGACATTGTTTATTACACCACCCTCATATCCAAGCTTAATGAATTTAGGATTTCCTAGCGGCCACCCGTCTAGGTACTGACCAGGTTCGAAGTTGCTTAACGTCGCTGATCGTACGGAAACCAGTGTTTTAACAAATTGTATAGTACAGGAATTCAAATATTTGTCACTTTGGTTTTGCTTGACGTGTTCTTAAATTTCTACTTAAACAAAGTGGGTGCGATTTTGAAAATTAAAGTTTTTCTTAGATTTGAACAGTTCACATCTTTTATGTGTTGTGTCCCGTCAGGATATGAGCGATAATTACTCTTCACATCTTTCTATCTTTTGCCTCTCTAAATAACGTTTATCATTTCACTATCCCTTCCGCGTCGCTGTAGCCCCTGCAGTTTTCTTGTCAGCCTGAATAACACGTAGCTATGCATTTCAGGATATTTCATACAAATGGCTACCGCTTGCTTTTGTCTGTATAGAACGTAATGGCTTCCATCTTAATTGCACAGATGTCGTCATCGTTCAGCAAATAAAATATTATATTCCATGAACTAATTTTATATATCGATAAAGCATGAAGTGGCTAATATGTAAGATGCAGTGTAATAGTAATATTAGCCGTTTCCTTGCATGGAAATATTTGACATTCATTGACCGAGTAGCTAGTACTGCTTTCACTTGAAATTTATAGAATATTTCTCTTAAAACGATTTTTCAAGAAAATAGGTTTTCCAAGTTCAGTAGTTGTTACCACTCTTTCCAGTATTCTAACACTTCGTCCCCAGCCCCTCAACCTCCGGCGTCTTCCTCTTTGGGTTGAGGTGTCACTCGGTCCGAACCGAACTTAGGGAGCGTACGGCCAGTTACCCCTGAGTACCCGTAGATTATTTCGACCGGTCAACTGGTCAAGTCCCGCTCGCTGCCCGCGCTGTGTTAGTTTTTAGATCCAGTAAGCAGGGTGTTGTCCATACGTTCACGGTCGACTGGGGATGTGGACACGGCTGTGAGAGTTGACGCTAGGAAGATTAGATTGTGGCAAAATAAAACAAGAAATAATATCTGCAGAAGCCGGACAACAATGGGGGAAATATTGACATCGTTTATATAAGAAAATAACAGAGGTTACATTGAGAATAAGAACATTTAACATAAATGAAGAAGAAAAAGACAAGATGCATCCAGCGAATTCCCAACAAAGAGGGGGTTTGTGTGTGATAAACGCGTATTGAATCGCCTGGGGTAGGTTTAAAACTAATAGTTCAGTCTCGTACAGACTTCTCAGAACAGGGGGTAGTCTTCTTTCTCTCCTCCAAAATTCTCCCGCAAATCTCTCGACTCACTGCGACGACAGTCTCGCGACTCACTGCGACGACAGTCTCGCGACTCTCTCGACGACAGTCTCTTTCACCCGACTCTTGCTTATTAGCAAAATCTCGAGTTAATATAGAAAAAGGATCAGCTGATCACAATTGACCCTCGGTCCGGCACGCAGCTACCACGAGCCTCAACTAATCATGCGATTTCCAAAGGTGCCAAAAACTATCCCTTGACATGTAAACCTATTCTCCAATTATTTACCTTATCTCAATCCCGAGTTCTTCTCGCTTCACCAAAATTATACTTTGGGATATCTAAACATTGATTCAACCTTTTAATCAAAACAAATACTGTTAAACAAAACCAAGTATCTCGCCATCCCCATTGTTTACTAGTGACCCAGGTTTAAAACATCGCCTCCTGCCCTGAAATCGTGTTTCTCATCGATAAACAAACATCTTAACTCAAATTGTACTTTGATATATACACACTATTTCCATTTCCAGTCAATAAAAGTTATATTTGCGCGTGTGCATTCATGTGGGTGGGTGTGTGCGTATGCCTGTCTCTGTTACAGTATTGATGGAGATTTCCTTCCTAACCTTTTATTTTAAGTCGTGTGGGATGTCAACATCTTGATTGTCATTTTTCTCTCTTCGAGTTACATGTGCTATTTTAGTTGTTGCTGCTGTTGGTAGTTTTCAAGTGATATGGTTCCTGTTATTTGGTACAGTTCTTTGTTGGTGATTCTGTAGCGTCAGTCCACGCAGTTCAAAGAAAGAGTCTTTGCCAAGACCCCCAGGCTTCATTCGCCTAAGGCTTTTTTTCATCATTGATCTTAGGAATTGCTTGTATACAATTGATACTTTAGATATTTCTGAATGTGTTTGGCACCATGCACGACATCCATGTCAAAATAGATAAAAGCGTATATAATGCCATAATACTGTTGGACACACATTATAAGACAGAATGTTTTAAATTTGCATTTTTTATTGAAAATGGCACTAAAGCTACTGCACTGTATAATATATTACATCATGTGACATTACTTTAAAAATGTTTTTTTTTTATTATTAATGACAGTGTGTCATTTTAAAAAAAAAAAAGGAAAAAATCTATTTCGCCAAATAATCACTTTAAAAACAATTTTCTGAAAATTCATAAAATTGTATATATCCGTTTTTCTTTAGTGAAAAAAGAATATTTATCTTGGAACCTTGACGACCACACTGACACCACATGGTTCTTGAAAATCACTGAATTTTTTTTTTTTTTTTTTTTAAAGTATTTTGGACAAAAACAGAACAACCATAAACTTCAGATTGTTTATTCACAATTTCGACCCCAATATACAATCAATTTTTCGAAAGTTGTTAAGCAAACCAAGCAAACGATCTGCCAACGACATAACTTTCTTTCTCCCACTCACCTGCGGTCTTTGGTTCTTTCTTTTTTGCTTTCCATTCCAAACTGTAAAGCTTTCCAATTCAGGAAACAATCCCTGACTGATATATTGCCAGTCCGTCTTCCTTTGTTTTATTTTCAGTGCAGCCGCTTTTAGACTACTAAAATTCAGCATGGATATATTTTTTGTCTCAATGAAGAAATAGCAAGTTATAGAGGAAACGACATTAGACATTTAGGCGGCAATGATACGTATCCAGATACCCAAATAAACTGATTACTGAGTATAATTAAATGCGGAAATTTAAACCAGGTCGCAGTCTCTATCTTACAATTTTATATAAATAACACGGGTGGCTTCTGCTATAAATGCCGAACCTTTCCCGTATAAACCATTATTACCAGAGAACATTTTCCTCCGGTTTCTGCTGCCATGACAGTAGAGGTTATTTTATTTCTTTTTAACTATAAAAATCTCGATGAAACTACATTAAAACTTCAGTAGACTGGCTCACTCGTAAAAAAAAAAAAAGAAGAAATATTTTTGTAGATTAGTGTTCATTAGAGATTCTTCAAGCCACAAAACTTATAAAAACTATGGGTTTCTATAATAATAAAAAAAATATGGATTTTTTATTTTAAATGATAATTCTGTTCATAATATAGATTCATTATAAAATCGATCTCGGACTTTTTACAGAGTTATCAGAACAGTTATTTTAAACATGTTAAATTTGATACTGCCTATATCCTTGATATCTGCGTGCGAAAACATATATAAAAAGAATTAAAATAAGGCATTTACTCTTTCCTTTAAAATCTCTCTCTAATATATATATATATATATATATATATATATATATATAAATAAAGGAACCCTCAAATAAAGAAAGACTGAACCCAGTAAAAAACGCAGGAAGTTTGCATGTCCAGAGACTACTTATTTGTGAATGAAAAATACCAAAAGACAGACGGGCTCTACACATAACTTTCAAAAGAAAGGAATGCTGGAAAATAAAATTTTCGCCAATCAAAAAAAATATAAACTGACACAAAGAGACTTTATTTTAGCCGAAATCAATGTTCGTGCCAGAGTGTCGGAGCCTGGTCAAAAAGAGACACCTATGAACTAGAAGCAGAAGGGACGGCGAGAGTGACGACAAAACATGCTACGTGAAGTAATAGTTAAGAAGCTATCTGCTAATGAAATTTCTGTGCCCTGCTTAGGACCGAGAAAAACACAGTAGAAAAAAGCTCTATATGTTATTTTTACTTTTATTTTAGTTTTTCTCACGTGTATTGTGCACTTTTAATACTACTGTTTCCTGGTCTGATTCGACTATGACCATTAACCTTTATATATATATATATATGAGAGAGAGAGAGATATTCTTTAGAAAGCTGTAAGTTTGAAATGGTTTACGGTGGCGTCATGTGTAACGGTTATTGAAATAAAGGATATTTAACTAGTCTAAAATAGTGCCGCAAAAGATATTTTTGAATATTTGAAGAAATTGAGGCGAAATAGACAAGAATAAAAAAAATGGGAAGGAAATTAGGAAACGAAAGAAAAAACTGACAGGAAAAAAAAAGAACAGGAAGAAAGAGATTACGAAAATGTCTTTTGTAAAAGAAAAATATAGATGAGAAAATGTTCAGTTTGAAATTCACTGAAGTTTCCTGGATCGACAAGCAACTGATGAAGTAGCCACTGGCCGAAACACATATAATAATTTTGTTTGTTCAACCCTTCGTTAGTTTTTTACGCCTTGCCAATGCTTCATAAATAATAGGCTATCCCGTTTTGATCGCGTGAAAAGACAGAAATGACATATCAAAGATGTTTAGTTTCTGTGAGAAAACGAAAGATAAAAATGTTTAATGTCTTTTGCTAATACCTCATAAATAATGGACTATTCCATTTTATGTGAAAAACCATATCAAACTAAGAAAGAAAAAAGGGAAGATGGTGTTTAAATTCTGTTTCAATGAAATGGAAAAAGTTATCAATTTCAAATCTTTTTTTTCATAAGTCTTATTGCAATATTTTGTTAAAGTTGTTAAGCTCAAATATTTAACAATGCAATAGAATTTCTACGGCTATTTCATTATCGTACAACTCTCCATGAGCTTTTTATATGTCATGTCCTTTCAGGACGTAGGCGATCATAGCTCTCCACTTCCCTCTATCCCTTACAGTTCTCAACAAGTTCCTTCCCTCTGTTTTCTCCCCCAGACCACGTTTTGTCATCCAATTACTTAAGTCCGCCAGGTATGTCACGCGTTGTTTTCCCTTGTCTCTCTTTCCCTCTATTCGACCCGTGAGTATCAGTTTCTCCAGGCCCTCCTTCCTCATTATGTGTCCCAGAAACTTCAGGAGCCTCTTCCTGATATTAAGTATAAGTCTTCTCCTTGTTTGCAACCTCTCATCGTTGCTCACACGATCGGTTCATGATATCCTCAGCATCCTTCTGTAGAACCACATCTCTGTCGCCTCGAGTCTCTCCATCTTTGAGCAAATCGTCCAACATTCGCTGCCGTAAAGGAGAACAGATGTCACGTAACGGTTCAGTATTCTTTTCTTTGTTCATGAGCTTATTCAATCATTAACTTAAAAATTAAGATTCGTCAGAATATTAAAATAGGAAAATCGTGAACCCCCTCTCTTCGTTAGTTAGCACGACTGTTACGCCTTGCCATCACTGTTGTATTCCCGATCCTGCTGTTAAAATAACAACGAAAGAATTTAATCGTAATTAGGCTATAAAGCGTCCATTTTAATTTTTTTTTACATTCCGTGGAGTTAGGAGACCTCGAAATTATTAATTTCAATGAAAAGCAGTAAAACTGTGGAATTTCCATTGGTACCATGAGTTGTGATAATTACAATAGAGATGAGGAAAATATTCCAAATGTAAATAATGAATTCTCGCAAAAGAACCAAATTTAGTATCTTTTATCACACATCTTTTATGCGCCGTGTCCATTCAGGACGTAGGCGATCATGGCCCTCCACATCTTCCTGCCCTTTATAGCTCTTAAATTTTGTCTTTTTGTTATTTTTCACAAACTCTGTTCTACCATACAAGCCCATCAAGTATGTTACGTGCTGCTTGCCCCTGTCCCGTGAGTATCAAATTTTCCAAGCTCTCCTTCTTCATTACGTGCCCCAGAAACTTCAACTGCCTCTTCCTGATGTTAAGTATGTTTTTCTCTAAAAAAAAAGAAAAAAAAAACCCAACTATCTTATGTTTAGAAACGTAAGTAATTTCATTTAAAGCTTACAATAGAGATGAGGTTTCGGCCCTACTTGTGTGAAAAAATTGTTTAGTGTTGAGTTCGACTGGTTTTAAAACTTGTAAAAAAAAAAATGAAAGAAAAAGGAAAGAAAGCATTGTAAGTGAATAAAAGTAGCAAAAATGAAAGAGTAAAGAAAAAGTGAATAAAAAAAAAAAAAAGGCAAAATGATGAGGCGAATAAAGCAAAGTGTTTATGAAAAAGCGTAAAAAGAAAAATTGAAATGAAAAGTAACAAACTGAAAGAAAGAATTAATTTTAAAATTAATAGCGAGAAAAGACGAGAATAAAACAAAAGAAGTGGATTGAAAAAGTATGAGGTGGGAGGAAATAAGAAAAAAATGAAAAGGATAAAGAAGAAAAGTAAACTGAAACAAATGACTGAATGAACAAGAAACGAGTCACCCCCCCCCCCCACACACACACACAAACCACTCGTCATCATGACGAATTTCGGTGAGCGAAAAACAGAAGATTTCGTTAGAGGTTTATCATTGAAAGCCCGACGTCTGAACCGGACGGGTGAGGTGGCAGGGCCCGGATGACTATAATCGTTTCTTTTTAGCTGCACAGAGAGGGTGCATTTGGGGTGGAGGCAAGGAGAGTACGATAAAACGTCATTAATCAACCGAAGTAATCTCAATCCATATTCATGACATGGTTCATGGTTGCTTTTGGCTTAACGAACAACGGGTTTAATGTACAAGTCAAAATGGCTGTATCTTTCGATATCATTAACAGTCTGAAATTTACATCTTATATACACTCTTAAGGTGTGTTATATTTATGGGATAAAGTGCTCAATATCAGATAGTGTGTGTGTGTATATATATATATATATATATATATATATATATATATATAGTGTAACCCGGATATAAGAGAGTTGTCGGGACCGGAGACGAAGTCTCTTATATCCGGGTTTGGTCTTATATATACATTAACACAGGCTCTAATTTTGGACCAGAGAAAATCTCTCTTATATCCGGGTTACACTATATATATATATATACACAGTGTAACCCGGATATAAGATATTTTATCTGGTCCCAAATTAGAGCATGTGTTAATGTATATATAATATACCAAACCCGGATATAAGAGACTTCTTCTCCGGTCCCGACAACTCTCTTATATCCGGGTTACACTGTGTGTGTGTGTGTGTGTGTGTATATGTATATATATATATATATATATATAGGTTATGATTGTTCCAACGAAAGAAAAATGTATATTTTATTCTTCATTTGAAGAATTTTGAAAAACACACACACACACGGTGAACACAAAGTAGGTGGTCAGTAAATGATAATATTTGAGATGACATACTAAACTAATACAATTAAATTTTGATAAACAATTATTGCATATACAATTATATTTTATTGTATGCAATACAAAAGCACTAAAATTTTTATCAACGCAGATACTCAAACTGCTGTCCATCACAATTTACACAGCTTTGAAGTCTACCTTCCACAAATATTTTGCACTAGCATCTTTGTGTATTAATTTCTTGAAATGCATCTCTGATGTAATTTTTCAAATCACCAACACTTTGGCCAATCGATTTCTCAGGAAATGTTTCTTCACGGACTGCTCTTATAACACAAACCATATTCAACTTACTGTCCACCTACTTTTGGTTCAACCTCTGTGTGTGTGTGTGTGGGGGGGGGGGGAATTATCCCATCGTATTCGACGTATGAGGGTCAAGCAGCTCAGTTTCTAGGAACTGACAGCCAGACACCAGCACTTGATTTGATTATAGTGGTGAAGGCTTTTTGCGGAAATTTTCTGTAAATACTTTCATGGTAATTGTTCGAATGACCTTTTGAATTTAAGAGTCAAGATTTCATCAATTTACAGTTGAGCCGGCTAGATGTAGCCATAAATTCTATGCTGTTTCTTTTCTCGCTTGTGAAACTCCCTTCTGGTTCCATGCTTTCCAACCAACTTTAATCTGCAAAAATTTAAATGCAATGTCGATCGCTATCTACTATCCTCCTTCTGTGTAAAAGGAGCGCTTTGATGTGGAAGGAGAATAGTTTTAGTCTGATTAACTAGTACTCCTGAATTTGATTCTTATCGGGGACAACATAGCTTAGTTTGGCATAAAGCTACGACTAAGATTAGTGAATGATGGCTTCCAATATAACACTCCTGATGTCTTTGCAATTAAAATCTTTTGTTTTATTTTATAAATTATTATTGACGAATCGTACTCGCAAATTGAGACCGCTTTTCACCGCCTTGGATTCCAAAACATTAAAAAAAAAAAAAATGACTTTTTTTTTTTTTTTTAGGGAAGTACCTCCTGTTGAGTTCAGGTTAATTCCTAATACCCGAGAAATCCAAAAATAGAAGGCCGTGCGAGCTGGACAATTTCACGTGCGCTCGTGCTGATGCGGGTCTCTCATAGAAACGCGAGCAATATGTCCGTCATCAAGCTTCGTTATGACATTGTCTTTTTGAGAGAAACGAAGACTGGCGTTTTGGAATTAAAACGGCCTCATCAGTAAATAACGTGATTTCTGTAACGGCTATTACTTCATTGTCATTACAGTGCTAACTTGCGTTGATAATCCCACAGCTTACAAACCAAAATAATATATTTTGGTTTGTAAGCTATGTGGATTATTATTTCACGCAACCAAGAAGTGATACATTATCTCACAGCTTTGCATTGAGAATTTTTAGTGATTTTCTAAGCGCGGCTTAGATGTGGCACAAGGCCGAGAGTATTGGGCACCTAGTGAGGATCGAACTCACGACTCAAGCGTAACTGATCTAGCAAGACAAGCTTTCTAACCATTACACTGCGTCGAGATGCCCAAAGCAACATGATGATATATATGAAATAAACCCGGAAATGGTACATTAAGAGACCAGGCGCGAAACTAATTTAATTTCTTTTCAATGTTCTATGTTAAATTAACGCTATTTCATTTTTTTAAATAATCAGCAGCAGATGGTTAGTTCAGTTGGTTAAAAAAACTTATCTGTTCAAATCTCTCTGACATCTTAATCTGTCCACAAAGACTGAAATCGAGCATCACCGAGGGAGAATTAAGAGCGAGTAGAGCAAACAAATTTTCCATACCAACAAGAACGACTACTTTCTTTTTCTTTTTTTTTCCGCCTCTCTTCTTTTTTCCTCTTTTTTTCCCTCCATTTTTTTCGTCTTTTTGTTTCCTCCATTAATTTTCCTCTTTTTTTTTCCTCCATTAATTTTCCTCTTTTTTTTTCCTCCATTAATTTTCCTCTTTTTTTTTCCTCCATTAATTTTCCTCTTTTTTTTTTCCTCCATTAATTTTCCTCTTTTTTTTTCCTCCATTAATTTTCCTCTCTTTTTTTTTCCTCCATTAATTTTCCTCTCTTTTTTTTTCCTCCATTAATTTTCCTCTCTTTTTTTTTCCTCCATTAATTTTCCTCTCTTTTTTTTTCCTCCATTAATTTTCCTCTCTTTTTTCCCTCCTCTTTTTTTTTTCCCTCCTCTTTTTTTTTTCCCTCCTCTTTTTTTTTTCCCTCCTCTTTTTTTTTTCCCTCCTCTTTTTTTTTTCCCTCCTTTCTTTTAACAGCTAAGTATTAAATAGTGAGACCCATATCTCGAAAAATAATCATTCACAAAAAAATTCTTTTAATCCTAAATACTTTTCGGCTTTAAATAATACATAAAGTGTTAGTAATCCTTAAAGAAAATCAAATATTTCTTTCTTATTATTATCAGTACTTTTTCTTTTTTATTCATTCTCTTATTTTGTCTGGTACACAACCACAAGTGTGAAACGCCCATTAATAATACTATTAATAATAGTTTGCGAAATCAGCTTCTGAACCATTCTCACGACAATAAGATTATTATTATTTAGAAGCATCCTTTATTGGATGTTGTAAGCTGATTTTGCACTTATAGGATATCAAACTACATCCCGCTGACTTGTGCATCCAGCACTTTTCTGATTGTTTATTCTGTGCCAAGCAAACGCACAAGAACTCCTTGGTAAATTCAATGCTTTCAACTAATGGACGACTTTTTTGACACTCTTCCTAATGATCCGGTTACAATAGGCACAATCTTCACCTTGTTGGCATTTCCACATTCTCTTGATTTCATACTCTAAGCCTGTATAGTTTTCAATTTTATTATTATTATTATAAAAGGAAACTTTTCTTCGTTTTGTCGCCAATTCACACACCATTTTCAAACCCAAACCGCCAGAATCGATTATGTTAAATGATCGACGCCATTCTCCAGCTCAAATGAATCTGTATTTGACAGAATGATGGATGTCGTACGATCAGTGGGAGAGAGTAGTAGGATAAATACCGGAAAATGGATTTGGTGTGAATATTTGAAATGAATCTGTCATTTACGGTCTTTGCGACATTAATTTTTTTTTTTTTACTGAGGTGAAGTTTTGTCTTTATTTTACCACTATTTATTATCCTCACACTTGTTATTTTGAGCAATACGTTTTGATCAGTAGACTCTCCAACCTTGCTATTGTTGATTAAAAGTTTGGAATGAAATATCATTTCATGAATTATTCGGACAAGTATCCTGATTTTTGTTATATTGATCATATTGCAGTCGATAGGCATCCTGACGTCACTCAGTTGCGACAATATTTTTTTTCTTTTTTTTTTTTTAAAAACCCACTACGAGAAGTATTTTTTAAAACTAATGTTCACCAAAGAGAGAGCCGCTTAAGGTAGAGGATTACTGTTAAAATGGTTAGGGTCACTGATATGAGATATGATTGAGAGAGGAGGTCGTAGGAAGTGCAAATTAGGAGGATAGATAACGACTGAAACTTGAAGAAATCAAGATAATGTTCAGGGAAGCACTGATGCGAGAGTGGTCTGCTTTACAAAGCTGCAGTTTTGGGGGGAAAATCTATCTACGTGGAACTTTCTAGTTAGATTCGGAATACGGTGATTCGACTCCAAAGTCTGGAAGTAGCAAGTCATGCTTTAGCAGTAAAAAGTTTGAACTGGTGGAACTAAACAGTGAAGTAAATCTGAATATTTCCTTGAAAATAGAGACAGAGTAACGACAGGATTGTAACGTTGTATTTGTAGAAATCGGGCTGCAAAGTTTCCCTTCTCCCTCCCAATAAAAATCCCGTCGTCTAACGCTGAAAGTTTTAAAAAGCAAACAAATTTATGGAGATAAATGATTAGAGAGAGGAGATAAAAAAAAACAAACGAGATTTACCGGATTGATAGAAAACCGAAGAGCTGACAGGTTAAAATTGGTCAACAAAAGCAAGTAGTAAGGTAAAAGTTGATATTTACATATAGGCTTAAAGCTCCTAGTTTTAGGTTTAGGAATTTTCCATGGGAGAATATGTTAGTGGATTAAGCGTAGGTTCGTGAATTTGGTGACACAGTGAGTTCAATTCCCGGGCCGAGTAGTGTGGACTTACTCTGTGGAAACAAGGCAAGCAATAATTGAGCCGTATTAAATAAGAACCAGACGACATATCCCTAGACACGAATAAATTAAATAAAGGGCTTAGTTCAATTCTGGCGCATACACATACGCAAATTCAGCAGCGATTATTCGACTTGAAGGCACACTGTAAATTCGTGTGATTTTTTTTTTTTCATCTTCAACCTGGCTGCTCGTTTCCACGCATGTCCATCTGCCTATTTGTGCTTCTTTAATACCCACACAGCGCATATATGGCTTATATAGAAGCTGTAGTGGAAAGGTCGGTGATTTTTATTTTTAGATAATTAATGAATAAACGGGGTTTATTCAGAAGGCCATGGTAAATTGCGTGTTATTTTTCCACAAACAAATTTAGGAAAAATTGTTCAAACATTTATCATGCAATACAAAACAAAGAACAAATAATGACGAACACAATATTTGAACGAGAAACAAATTCAAATTTTTATTACACACATCTATATACAAATTATGATTTGTAAATATGTTGAATGTATGAAGGGGAAGTTTATAGTTCATGTGTTCGTTTCAGGTCGATTGAAACTGTTCTTCGGTCGAGATTAATTGTTTGTACAGAAAATTAAATTGTTGCCAAACGACAATTTAACGATTGCTTCAAGGTGTAATGTGTGCGTGCAGGAAAGGAAAAAATAAGTCGTACAAAGTAGCGTACCTTTATGTTGAGTGAGATAATATTTATTTCTCGTAGTTGAATGGGAAAATCAACTCTTGTATTATATTAATCTCAGACGTTCATTTCGATGAGTTTGCTTCTATAGAAAAAGGAGTTTTTCTTGTTCTAGAATTCAGATTCGCTGAGTTTCAAAAGGTAGCTGTGGCGAGTCGACTTGAAGACATATTTTCGCTGATCGACGAAACTTGCGTTTGTGTCGATTCAAAGATTCGCGCAAACGGCTGATTTCTAAAGAGAACCGCGTTCCTTCCTGTTGCAAAGTTCGCGCCTTGGCAGGAATATGCACCGACCGACCTGATTGGTAGATTTAGCCTCGACGGACCCGATTCGCCCACACATGATACGGAATGGTTCATTTAAAATTTTGGGGTGTCAATAGTGTATGGACTATCCCAACAAAGCTATGCTGAGCAGACCTTAGTTACACGTGGGGTTTTGAATTCAATTTTTCTGATGAACTTTCCTCTATAGTACCCAGACTTTATAAGTTTAACTGTAGTACTAGTTTGGCGGCAAGGTTTCATCATTTTACAGTCGAAATGGCTAGCTTTAACTGTAAGTTCTATTCTAACAGCTTCTTCTCTCTGGTGAAACTCTTCTGGCTTCTTGCTTTCCAGTCAAATTGAATCATTAAAAATTTAAATGTG
Organism: Acanthosepion esculentum; assembly: GCA_964036315.1. NCBI lineage: Eukaryota > Metazoa > Mollusca > Cephalopoda > Sepiida > Sepiidae > Acanthosepion > Acanthosepion esculentum. Next base: position 39,968,724 of record OZ038508.1, on the reverse strand, counting down.
ATGTCAATCGTTATCTTCTGTCTTAATTCTCGTTCTTTTATTGTTCTCTCTTCCTTAATAGCATTTTCCTCGTATTCTCTAACACTCCTTGAATCTCAGTGGCTTTATTGCCTTGCTTGGAGTGAAATATGTGGATACAAATTAACTCTTATGCCCTTATCAAGATGGTCGTTTCCATCGTAATTAATTTTGCGAATGAACATGCTTATAAAGATGCGTAAATTTCAAGATTGGTTATTCCTAAATTTTCGCTTGAGGATGAAACAGGGCTTGATACTTAATTCAGTTTTGCAAAAATTTCCAAAACAAACTTTTTTTTTTTTTTTTTTTTTTTTTTTTTACCGAAAAACAGACGTTTAAATTTCCATACTAATCTTTGGCCCACCGCTAACGTAAGAAAAACAAGATTTTTAACCAAAATTTCGAAGGATTAAAAAATTTAATAAAAAAAAAAATCCATTGGTCTTTCCTGATAACATAATCAATTTTTTTTTTTTAACAAGTTTGGGGCCTTTTTCATCATACTATACTCCTTTTTAGAAAATGTTTGGAGGTACCTAATTTGTGTGTGTGTGTGATACATGTTCACACTATAAAAGTTGTAAATTTTATAGTTGCCGATGGGTAACAAGTTAAGTCACGCGACAAAAAAAATATGATTTCAGATTCTTCTTTTCGGTTCGGTCTAACGTGACATGTCTGCTTGCCGCCCCTTGCGTCGCCGTGAGTAACGCCAGAGGTGTGTGTAACATTACACCAAACACGCGTTTTTGATTACAACATAAAAGGGGCTGGGGTTTGGTAGGACAACTTACATAATGCGTCGCTTTTAAAGACTTTTCAATTTTTGGCTCTGTGTCGACAAAAATAATGAGACCTCTTTTATTAAAAGCATGCGCGTTGATGGGTATATGGAGATATATGGTATCCCGAAAATCTCGACGTGGTTTAAGTGTTTTAAAACTCCTTAAGTGGACAATATTATTAATTTATCTTTATGTAATAATGATTTGGTTGGTTGATATTGCTTAGCGACATATCAACCTATGGGTTATTTAACGCCGAAATTTAAATATTTTGAACGCAGTTGTATGCCTTCAACTAATGTATTGTTGGTTATTTTGCTATAAAATGTATTGTTGGTAATTCTATGAAACGTATTACTGGTCATTTTGCTTTAAAATTGTATTGTTGGTAATTTACTATCAATAGGTATTGTTGGTACATTTTGCTTTTTAATAAAAATGTATTGCTGGTATTTTTACTATAAAAATGTATTTTTATACTTTCATAGTATTGTTTTTGTTTGGGGGTTCACTATTTGCCCATAGCTGGGACCCTAACAGGTTTTACCACCTCAGGTCAGGGTGGACCTGGGAACAACAGCAATTAAGAGGTGGTCCCACGCTCCTCAAAACGTCCACTCGTCAGATCAGAGGCCTTGTTGCCGGATGTAGTTTAACGTCATACTTAGGACTAATGTAATAATGATCATTAAATGGAAATTAATTCAGTCAATTATAAATTTTAAAAAATAAAATAAAATAACAAAACGTGGTAAGTTATCACTATTTTGTGCCTTGCATTTACAAGCTTCAGATGACGAATAAAATTTTTGTCATCATTCGTTAGCTCTTAAATTCATTGAGCTAAGTTAATCCGCTGCTTATAATCTATTGGTTCTTTTTTCCTGTATCAGCTTGAGTTTTGTAGGGTTACAGGTATAAATCTCACCTCATAATGTGGGTAAGGAATAGTTTGTTAATTTTAACGCCTCCTAAACGAAACTGCTCTCTATTAATCATCTGGGAGAACACTTACTGCCTTCCATCAGCATGGCTGATGCTAACCTCCAAGATAGCGACTCGTTGCGCCTTCTCAGTTCTCTGCTGACATGAAGTGGAAAAATTATATTGAATCAATTACTAGGTATGCTGCTAGGAAAGTTGGCTCACTGTGTTGCGCTAGACAATTTTTCTCTCTAGAATCAATCTAACACACAAGTCTAACATTCACCCTCGCTTTGAATATTACTGCCACATATAGTCTGGTGCATCAGCTATATATTTAGAAATTCTTGATAAAAGCCGAAAAATTTTCAATGTTATATGTCCTGGGCTGGCATCATGGCTTCAGTCATTTTCCCACCGTCATAATGTAGCTTTCCTGTGCTTTTTCTATAATTACTTTCATGGTAATTGTTCTGATGAACTTTCTTCAATGGTACCTACTCTTTATGAATTTAAGCGCAGCACTAGATTGGCAGGTAGGTCTTATCATTTTACAGTTGAAGTAGCTAGATGTAACCGTAGGTTATATGCTAACGGTTTCTTCTATCTCATTTCTCGCTTGTGGAACTCTATTCCGGCTTCTTTATTCCCCGTCAACTATGCTCTTCAAAAAATTAAATGCAATATCTATCTTCTGTCTTCTTGATTCCTCTTTTATTGTTCTCGCTCCTTAATAATATTTCTTTTTGTCTGATTCTTTTACACTTAGTAACCCCTTGTAGCTTTACTGTCTTACATTGGGTGAAACGATTTTATTAAAAAATCAGTTGTAAAAGTCGTTTTCGAATAGACATTCGCGACTGAGTCCAGAGGAATCGACTTCGCGCTAAGAAACTGAATGATTTTGAAACCAGAAGTCACTCCTCAATTTTATTTTTGTGTGTATGTATGTGTAATATATATATATATATATATATATATTGTGTGTGTGTGTTATATTTTTTTAAAATTTTTGTTTCTTTGATCATTTTCGTTTAAATTTTATTTTTTTAAAGATCATTCGAACGTGAATGCTTCTATCCAACGTCTGGGCTATGATGAAGTAATCATTTATGTGCCGTGTTCTTTCGGGACGTGGGAGATCATGTCTCTCCGCAACTTCCTTTCCGTTGTAGCTCTAACCAACTCATGACGCTTTACCATCACTCCTTGTCTCCTCTCTCTCTCATTCATTCATACAAAATCATTAGGTAAGTCCTTCCTGCAGTACGTTCAGTGAGTATTAAGTTTACAAAGCCGCCTTTCCTCATAATGTGTCCTAGAAATTTCGAGTAACATAATTTCACCTCGATTTAAAACCCCTAACCGTAACCATTAGTTCCGAGTTGAAATTAGTTTCGCACCCTGAAATTTCAACTCTGTTATTTAAGTATAGATATATTTCCAGTTGCCACTTTCTTCAGAACATTCCTTTCAGGTTCTTTTGCTCTAAAGAATAGAAGAATCTTGCACGCCATAGAGAGTTTGGTTTTTCCCTAAGTGCCCCATAAGTATAACTATTTTTTGCCGGATTAGGTGAAAAGCAGGACATGTCTCTTCTGTGTAACTGTAAATAATTACGGTACATAACTAAATAGAATAGATTACACTGTTCTTTGATTCTCCTGTTTGTCCTTGGAAGCCAAAAATCGTAGCAATTCGCCTGATTAGAGGATCAAAACTGTCCACACAATCTTTTTATTGCATTAATTAACGTTGAAACAATGATTATTAACGTCAATAATCAGATGTCAAAATCGATAACTGATTACAATGAAAATGTTTTCCTGCTCTGTTCGAATCTACACATAAAAAGTGCAATGTGTATTTATGAGTATACAAGGCGCACCAGGTTATTTTATGCTATTGTTCATTCAGTGTCAGGCCCAAGAGCCACTAAAGTCAGGAGGTTACTGAATAAGGCTCTAAGGATGTACAAGAGGGAATAAGAGGTGCAGATTATGATATATGTAGGAGAAATAATGGTTGACTCTAGACTTTAACATGTTTAGATTGTAATGTTTGCTTTGTTTTACGATATCTCAAACCACTGGGTCATTTTATGCCGAAATTTAATTAAATCTTGTATTTAAACGGTCAAAAATATTTAAAATAGTAAAACTGCACTTATATATATATATGAGAACAAATGGAATATAATTCCACTGCCCGTAACATTTAGCTTAAAAGAGGGCTCAATACAGAGTAGAGATAAATCGCCAGTAGTTTACCATCGCTCGGGGAGATATATATATATATATATATATATATATATATATATATATATGAAGTCAGTTTAATTTCTCTTACGAAACTAGGATATGTAAAATGAATCAGTATTTTGAAAAAGTTTGTTTAGTACTATTTTAAGCGGATTGAATTAAAATTGCCGCAGTTCATCAGTACGTTTTATGGTGAATGACTCTTGGCATGCTACACATAGCAGAGGATCTTCCTTTTTTAGGATATACGATATTTTGGAAGCATGCCAATATGGAACCTGAACATAATCATTTCTCTTCTAGTTTGGCGTTTCTGATGCCATTATCTTATAGTTGGTTTAATTTTGAACAGTTTATTGTTTAGGAAGGAGTTCCATAGGTTCTGTCACTCCTCTCTAATGTATTTATAGTTTCTTGGTTTCAGCTTGGCATATGGGATTTCGGCCTACTCTCAGGGACGGGGCTGAGTTTATTGCCCGGCGCCTAAGGCGTCCCTAAAAGGGGAAGTGCTGGTAGGGGGTGGGGGCTTGGGCAATTTTCCCACGGTATTGTCGTTAAACCCACTCTCAACCTCAAACTTGTGTCATATTAGGTAGCGATGTGGCCGCGCTGAAAAAAATAGCTGTATACGGTATTTTGGTATTTAAAGTGTCTGTGTTTTTGTTTATTTTTTGATAGTATTTTTTCTGTGGAATCCGCTGTCTTATTCCTTGTGATATTAATATGGCTTGGTATCCATCAGAAAACAATATCTCTATTTAAGCTAGTGATCCTGTTGAGTAGTGCTTCAACCAAATATATTTTGAACGCAATTGTATGTCTTCAACTACAGATAAAATGTATTGTTGGTCATTTTGCTTTAAATAGGTATTGTTGGTCATTTTGCTTTAAATAGGTATTGTTGGTCATTTTGCTTTAAATAGGTATTGTTGGTTGGTTATTTTGTTTAGCGGCATATCAACAGCTCTATGGGTTATTTAATGCCGGAATCTAAATATTTTGTACATAATTTTATACTTTCAGGATAAGGGTATGTTTTTAAATATATAGTTTGTAGATCATAAAATATATTGTTGGTAATTTTACTATAAAATGTATTTTTATATTTATTTAGTGTTGTATCGATTGCCATTTTGCTATAAAACATTGTTGGTAATTTTATTATAAAAATGTACTGTTGTTTTTTGTTTGGGGGTTCACTATTTGTCTATAGCTGGGACCCTAACAGGTGGTATGACCCTGGGTCAGGGTGGACCTGGGAACAGCAGCAGTTAAGTTGTTTCCACGGTCATCAAAACCTTCAATTTCTCGATCAGAGGCATTGCTGCCGAATGTAGTTTATCGTCATACCCAAGACGAGTAGTGTTCGGGATTTGATTGATGGATAACTTTTTTTTTCTTTGACAGCTTACCAACCGTTTGTGGGTTATTTAAAGCTGGAACATATTTTGGATTGTAAGAATAATTTTCTAGATCAGGGGGAGCTAAATTCATACTTTCCCAATGGTATCTGCGCGTAAGTGATTGTAACAGTCCCGACTGGAATTCGAAATAGTGATCAAGGGAGCATCCTCTCGAAGTTTGTTCCACAACGTACCTGTTCAAGATTGAAACTTCCTCCTAACTGACAGAATACGAAGGAAATGAAGATGAGTCGTGTACGTGGCATGGCGGATATTAGCCGTGAAGGTCTGAACTGGGAGAACTAAGAAATGTAGCTCGTCGGAACATCATGCATGACAATAGCAATAGAGAAAAAGGGGGCTGCAGAGTTGAAAGTACATCACTCACAAGGCCACAAAAGCGTTTATTGAATTCTGTCAAGACAGAAAAGTGAGGGTCGAGCAGCTTCGGTGAAGACGATCTAAAGTAATGAAACTCTGTATACACCAATTTTTAACATCCTTTCAGAAGTATCGGTAGCATTAACATGGCAGCTTTCAGTCTGACACAAGAAACGAAAAGGCATTGTGACAACAGTTGCCAGTCACGTTGTTCTAAAAATTCACCAGGAGAACAGAAGTGATAGGTGACTGTGTAGAACCCATGGAGATACCCGCAGTAATACTCATCAATTTAGTGCCGTGATCAATAAAAACATGCTACATCACTTTTTCCCATACGGCACCGAAATGCTGAACAATATTGTTAAGCTCTGAAACGACGGTTAGCCCCACGTGTTCCAACTCTCTTCTGCTCTCTGCCACATAATCCAGCTGTGATCATTTCATCCCTAACTTGTGGCCTCCTAGCATCCTGATTTCAATATTGACTTTGGATAGAGCGTCAGAGAAACTGATCAGACAATTAGAAATTTCACGTTTACATGATGTTATTAAGTCTCTACCGCCACTTCATCTATTAAGTAATGTTAAATTTTTGGATGCGTACGTTGTGTAAGGGTCATCGGAGTGGAAAGTCGGATCGGCGAGCCGAGCTTAAATTTAAGTCGCGTCTGTTACATTCACCTCACACTAATGGTCTTGAAAATTTCATGAGTCCACCACTTCTCATTCCAGTTATGAACTAAAGAGAAGTATAGCCTTGCTGGCAGCCAATCTCGGAGAAGGCTAACCCTGAATTCAAAACCGTAGAGAAGGAAACGGGAAACCTATCTTTCCAAAGAAGACATGAGTATTCACAATTAATAAAGAAAAGGAATGCGTGGAGAGCTATGACCATCTACATCTATGACTTTCAAAATGTTAATTTTACGTAACGTTAATTAAATACTATCGTAAAATAAGATATACCTTTCAAAATCGGAGGAAGCGTATACATTAAAAAGTGAATTTTAAGAATAGATTTTTATTAATCGGATAGATTTTTTATCACTTTAAACGTTATTTTAGTGAATACTCGTATTTGAGGAAACAGCCCGTTTATTTATTAAACAGTATATATTTATTTTCGTATACTGACGCGCATATATATATATATATATATATATATATAATGTGTGTGTGTACACAACTATCTATTTAAATCTATTCTTTCTCTCTGTGTCTTACTCCTTTCTATACAAACTCTCCACATTTCGAGAAACTTTATTAAAGAGCGCCTATCCTGCATCACATTGATGAGAAGTTCCACTCTAACAGCTTCTTCCCGGGATTCACTGCCCTGTGGAACCGACTCCCTACACGATGTTTCCCCGATCACTACAATCTTAACGGTTAACTCTAGCCTTGAACAGTTTATCTTCCACTCATGTACACATAAATGACTTCCTAACGTAACCCTCTACCTCGAGTGCCTCCTGAGCCTTGTAAAGGGTGGACCTCTCTGTAAAAAACAAAAACAAAGGCCGGTAGACGAAAAAAATAAATATACTGTTTAATAAATAAACGGAGCGTCTACTCGAATACGAGAATCCTCTAAAATAATGTTTGAAGTGATAAAAACATTCAAAAGTGAAAAAAATGTAACTGTGCCCCGTCCCCAGGTGAGAATGAGGGAAATAACTTTGGTATCCTGTCGAACAAACAGTAATACTTAACACTTGACCGTATAATCCACAATATACTGCTTTATAGCGATGGTTAACAATATAGTTTGACTTTTAAAGGCGAGCAAATGGATCTTTTGACTACCAACTTTCTTAGCCAAGAGACTAATTATTTGTTTGGCATGAGTTCGCCTTTTGCGTAAATGCTTTTGTCATCGAAAGACAATGAAGACATTCTTAGAATCAGCAGAGAGACTAGAATACAATTTCAGCGTCTTGGAACTCTGTAAAGAAATTCAAAGAAGCCAGAAATGTCTCTTATACTCGCAGCGAAAGCTAAAGTTTAATTTTAGAAAATGATGTACACAAACGCCAAAACGGCCCATTGATGTACATATGTAGTTGTATTGATGGACGGGGTGAAATCGGAACTGTTCTAATGAAGATAACAGCTCCATTAAAAAATGGAATCGTGTAACTGAAAGAAATGTTTACTCATTTGAAAATAACACTGTGAGGTAATCATATCTATTATATCTATTTATCTTCGATATATACCTCGGTTTATCTATTATATATTTATAGCATTCTAGTCATATCTCCCTATCTCTTTCTCTTGAAGAGTGGATATAATAAGTAAAAATTGCATTTATATTTATTACTATTAAAAATTGTATATTCGAGCATTGTAATAGCAAAGACTAGTTCGTCAAACACGTTATCTTCTACAAATACTTTAATACAAAACATTATTGTTGTTGTTGCTGATATATCGCATGAAACTGACAGTCACCATGCAGTGCTGATACCAATGACTACATATATCTATAAACGATCTAGCCGTGATATTTGGTAATCTTCCCTTTATATATATATATATATATATATATATATAGTGTAACCCGGATCTCTCTTATATCCGGGTTTCGTCTATTATATATACATTAACACAGGCTCTAATTTGGGACCAGATAAAATCTATCTTATATCCGGGTTTCTCTTATATCAGTCTCTTATATCCGGGTTACAATATATATATATATATATATATATATATATATATATTACACATACATACTTATATATAAAAGTTTGTGCCTAAATATTGCCGATATCCCCTGACGAGTGAACTGATGGGTCCGTCTACGAAACTCTAGAGTCGGGATGCTGAAAGTAACATCAATCAACTAAGTGGCAAATCTTTTACTTGTATTAATCACACACACACACACACACACACACACACACACACACACACACACACACACAGCGTATAAGCGTGTGTGTATTTAAACAGCAATTGTTCGTTTAAAAATTTTTATTAATTGATTTATTTACTTTTCCAATATTTCGTACTATTATCCTGGTTTCCGGTACACATTTAAATATAAATTGCCAATGTTTGAGTGCATTCATAAGCCATTATGAAAGAATTTTATTTTCCGTTGGTCTTTAACAAATCTTGTGTGATATATATATATATATATATATATATATATATAATGTGTGTGTGTGTGTGTGTTATCGACATACAGGTCTGTTTCACAGATCATCAGTGTGGCTAGACATCCGGTTGCCTCAAGCCGGGATGGAAACCCTATCGATTTGGCATCAGTAGGAGATCCTACACCGAAGTTATCGGCGCACGCAGAGAGGAAGGAAAATTCCGACGTACGGTATACGAATGTAAACAAATGCCAGTAGCCAACAGTGTTCAATTTATTAATGAAGAGCGGTTCGTTAATAGTGACGGCTACTGTTTTGGAATTACCTTCCTCTCAACAGTGCTCGATCGAATAGACGAGAGCTTTTAAGATGGTCACACACACACACACACACACACACACACATATATATCATAAGAGATTATAATAAAAACATGTTTTATTATAATCTCTTATAATAAAAAATATAATATATTGCTCTACTTTGTATTGAGCACTTTTTAAAAGTAAACACTGGAGGATTTTAACCCATCTGTTCTTTCTCTCTCTGTCTCTCATATATATATATATATATATATATATATATATATATATAACACAGCCATCTATTCTTTCTCTCTTACACCTCTCTATACAAACTCGCCACACCTGTATACATACATATATCACCTGGTGTGTGCACCTGAATGTTGCTTTATTTTTATTTATTTATTTTATTAGAAAATGTCAATCCATTTTTGTTGCCGACGCAAAGAAATAAGTACCAAATATTTACCAATGTTTTGGCAGGCAACCATTTATATTAAGAACACTACTTTGCATGACATTTTGTTTCGTAGTATGTTCAGGTTATTTGCATATTAGTTTACACATGCCGTTAAAAGTCAAGGCTCGTATGAAATTAATGTTTTGTTAAATGTTTACTATTATTATCACATGTGCGTTTCTAAATATATTTGTTTCTATTTATTTTTATTTTTTTCATTTTTTGGAATTGTGAATTTCTTAAATCTTTGCCATTGTCATAATATAGCCACTGCTACTTTGTACTGCTCGTGTAAAGGAGGCAACTCTAGTGAAGCAACATTTAAAATATATGCAAATACTAAAATATACATATATTAAGATATAGTAACTAGATAAATAAATGTTCTCGGGACTTATCTTTTCTTTACCTATTAGGTATTGTTGCTCTATTGTTTGTTTTTTAATATTGAGTAATTTATTTACAACACTTCACTTGTCTGGAAACGCGTTATCCTTCAGTAATTTGCTGGCCGGCGTGTTTTGTTAGGCGTTAACAGCTATTATCATTATAGATAAAATATAAAAAAATCACATGACGTATTATAGATGTTAGTCTGATTGAAAATAGAAAAGAAGTAATCGGCATAAGTTTCCAGATAATTTCTCCATCAGGTTACCCTTATCGGATACCTGATAAAATAAATAAATCAACTTCCAAATGGAAGTTTTCACTTGTAACACACTGAAAAATAAAAACCAACAAAGATCAGTGACAGAAATTATTATTAAACCAAAATACGATATTCAAAATCGGTTCAACATAAATTTTATGAAATTTCAAGAAATTCTTTTTGCATCGCTTAATGTTTATATTAATTATCAGGACAAGTCCTCGGAGAATTTAAAACCTTAGCATGTTTTGGTAAAAAGCCCCCCCCCCCCAATTAACAGAAAATCTGCACTGAATCGTAAAATAAAAAATGCAATAAAATTAAGAAATTTTTTTAAATCAGAAATACTTATAATTGCTTTTATGAATAAAATATATTCAAGACAATGTCTTAATTTTTTCCCCATTGAATTCCTTCCACTTTCTTTTTATTTTAATTAGAATATTTAAATTTTTATTCTATTTTTTTAAAATTCTGTATTATAGCAACCATTTGATATTATTAATGTGAAACGATTTACTAATCATAAAATAATCATGAAAAGCTCACTACAATTAAATAACTGCCCTTATTTTAAAATAATTTTGAATTTCTTTTTATATATCGATTTTTGTAAATGGACATGAACGTCCGCATTTACAAACATTACAAGAAAATAAGAGCGGTTATAATTATTTTTATTAGTTAATTATATAAAATAATTAAAAGTTATAAATAAATATTAAATAGTCTAGGTTTGTCTTGTGCGCTTAAATTAGGGAGAAGTATATTAAAGCAAAGTCAGACGGTTTGTAAAAATTTTTTACATTTGTATATAAAAGCCATCTTAAAATATCGTTAAATGTCCAAGAGATGTTTATGTGATAAGCTAAAGTCTTTTTTGTTTGTTTTTTTTCATTTCTTTATTAGGCGGGTGTACCTGTTTCTAAAGAGTATTTTTCCCTTTATATTTTTTTCAATAGTTTTGGTATCACCATATCAAAGTTTTTCTTTCTTTCGTGATCTGAAGAATTGTACTGTAAATCTTTTTTAGAGCCAGTAATTTCTATCAGTTTGTTATCTGGCCTAGTTCATAATAAGGCGCATAAAAGAAAATGTTTCTGCCAGCTTTTTTGTGAAAATCTTTATTATATTTCATGTCTATGCAATAAATGTTTGTACCTTCCAAATTTCGCGTAATAGTTTCGAGTCTTGTTTGTTGTTATATTAGCCTTTTTTTTATATTCGGAATAAAAAAGCGGACTTTCTCTCTTCTCCTATTTACTCCCAAGAAAAAATAGTTTACGGTACCTATAAAACATTTAAAATGTATTAGTAATTTTCTAACATTTTCTCAACAAGCGTAAGTAAGGCTATAAAGCCAAAGTACCTAAAATGCAATAAGATATTAGATTTGACGCAATTTATAGTTTTAATTTACACCACTGCTGAATATGATGTTTTGTTTATAGCAGTAAAAGAAAAGGCGTAACAAGATACTGTAATTTCACCTTCCAAGCTTCAAATTGTAGCATAGGCATCTTCCGGGTAAATGTTGAAGATGAATTCTGGGGTAAATAAAAAAAAAAAACGTGTTTCAGAAAACACAAGATGATATTGAATTGAGACGTTATTTCTTTTTATATAATTGTGTTGGCAATAAATTTACAGACATATTTTGATTGTTTTTTGTTAATTTGTGATATGTGACACAGTACGTGTTTTAGTTTTATGATTATTTGTTTATATTATGTATTTTCTTTGTTCAACTTCCTTGAATATCTCTTTTGATTAAACTGCGTAACGGGTGATGAGATTCGGAGACCGGTTTTTCTTGGTTTTTGTGGTGAAAATAAAGGAACTCTCTAATCTTTCCCTGACTTTCCAAGACTGATTGATTTCCCCCTGTTTTCGTCTTTCTCTCTTTACGAGGTAGTCGGCCATTTTCTTCTTACGGTTCGCTACCGGAGTAGATTTCTAGTGGAATAAAGCTTCACTCAAGCTATATGGACTCAGCCTTGTTTCACTTCCTCTCAAACTCTTTTACGACAGTTTTGTAGTAGTTAAATTTTCACGTCTGTTGTAATTGGAATCAAAAGTCCTACTGATCTGTGTAGAGGGTAAGGGAAGCTTAATTCTCAAATCACACAGATTTGAATGGTAAAAGAATGGAAATATTTTCTTGGAAAAATCACGGACTTTTTTTTTCTTTTTTTTTTTTTTTTAGGAAGTGTAAGTTCTATTTATTTAGCTGTGATGAAATATCCTCACTGAGAGACCGCTACAGAAGCTCATCGCTGTGTATTAATAATAAAAGAATAACCGTTATACTTTTTTCCAGGAAACTGTCCTACATGAAGATGATTTTACAACTCTGTTGGAAGAAGCTTCTTGTATAATTTTGGTATTTTGCTTATTAAGGTAAAATAAATAAAAATATGAAGAAAAAAAAATTAAGATTACTGGGTAGCTGAAAATGAAACGATTATGTAATAAAGGCGTTCTTGTCACATTAGTCAATTAAATTCTTTCAATTATGTCTCCCTTACTTAAATTTTCCACATATGATGTAAATAAAGTATTCAACACGTCAGGAAAACAAACCCATCGTGTTAAAAATAAAATACTTTTCTGATATATTTTAAACTAAAAGTAATATTTGTTTGAATTCAAATTAAAACTTTAAATCAGTTGTCTTAAAATAACGTTTCCAAAAAAGTATCCTTTTTTTTTTTTTTTTTAAAGATTTTTTTAAAAAAGATAATTATTTGTAGTTGACTTGTCTGTCAGTATGGATGAACTGAGAAGAAGAAAAAAAGATTCCAATTTCAACTCAATTTGAAATACACTAAAATATTTTGGGAATATTAAATTTAATCTATTAGTTTGGAATTAAAGCTTCAAGAAAGATTTTTCCTTAAAAAAAAATGCATTTTAAACCTTCCGTATCGCTTTTTTTAAAATGGTACTTCATATTTAGTCAAAATGAAGTACAATTGTTAAGTAAATCGTGTACGCAGACGAATACTCCGATCTATGTATAAAATTAAATGGAAAACGAAAGAAGAAAATTGAATATATTTTTAAACTACCTTAAAAGCTGCCCCTATCAAGCGGCATTTAAGCCAACTCTTGCAGAGTGCTCTTGATTGGTAGGGAGAAGTAGATGCAATAGGCAACAATAAACTATAGAAGTCAAAATTGATCGATATTATTGCATTAATATTTAAGCTTACCTTTTAAAAGTTCAACGATAATTCTTTCGCCGCCACTTAATTTAAAGAAAATTTAATGTATGTAGGTCCTTACTTTCCGGACAAGCAATTATTTTTTATTTCATGGGTGACTTTCGCTGGATTTCTCAATTTCGATTATTCCCAAATTTATTTCCAAGTTATAAAAATTGTTATCGGACAAAAAATTCGTCGCCAAAAATCACGTAAAAAATATCCGAAAACAATCGCAGTAATGAAAACTTGGGAATCCAAAATTTCAGGATTGCGGGTTCAGTTCCTGCCCGGAATGTTTTAAATTTGCTCATGGAGTCGGCCTGATTCCAGAATGGTATGATATGTTGGGCTACGGCTTCTAGGAGTAAAGTTGAAAAAGTGTGACACACTGACATTTGAATTTATTAAATAGATGTTTGTGTTAATGACTGAGTAAAAAGAAACAACGAAGGCTTCTCCGTTGATTTCTATTGCTATTAGTGTAATAATAATCAGGGAATTGCAATTTTTTTCAGTTGTGATACTCCTGAATACAAAGATCCAACTGTAAATTAAAATCTACATATCGATATACGTTATACGTGCGCTTACTTTGTTAAACTAACGGCTTTCTTTATTGATTAATTTATCTAGATTTGAGTGTCACTAACATTTTCAGTCTTAATGAGACTATTAATATTCTGGGGGGACATTTGGATGTCACGCACGGCGCGTAGAAGCTGTAAAGTAACAAGTTTATTAAAAGGACGAGGAAAAATGTCATCGGATAAAGAAACGGTCCATAAATTTTTGTTTATTTTTTATTGCTCAGTGGCGTCTGTTGGATGCCGTCAGGTCACAAGGGTGTGGAGCTTTGTGATGAACTCTTTCAATGCAAAAAGGTACATTTTAATGTTCGACAAAATGGACGAATCGTTGGTTTAGTTTCAGATTTATTGACACTTTTGACACCGATATTTTATTACCACACATCTAAAATAATGCAGGAAGGTTCTCGGCCAGATCAACTTCACAAAGTTCATTTTGCAGGTAATCCATTTTTGGCCGGGCTTATGGTTTTGACATGTAAAAGGCGAGTTGTGGCAAACGTTCTCAGCCTATTTCCAAAATGAATTCTGACGTCTGGTAATCTGGTCAGATTTTTTAAAATTTGTGTTACTTTCTCTAACCTGTGTGTCCATAATTCTCTCTCTCTCTCTAGTGACTCGGCCTATTTCCACATAAAATCTGATGCATGGTAATCGGGTCAGCATTTAAAATATGTAACGGACTCTCTCTCTCTCTCTCCATCGTGTCTGTAACTGACTCTCTCTCTCTCTCTCCATCGTGTCTGTAACTGACTCTCTCTCTCTCCATCGTGTCTGTAACTGACTCTCTCTCTCTCTCTCTCCATCGTGTCTGTAACTGACTCTCTCTCTCTCTCTCTCCATCGTGTCTGTAACTGACTCTCTCTCTCTCTCTCTCTCCATCGTGTCTGTAACTGACTCTCTCTCTCTCTCCATCGTGTCTGTAACTGACTCTCTCTCTCTCTCCATCGTGTCTGTAACTGACTCTCTCTCTCTCTCCATCGTGTCTGTAACTGACTCTCTCTCTCTCTCCATCGTGTCTGTAACTGACTCTCTCTCTCTCTCCATCGTGTCTGTAACTGACTCTCTCTCTCTCTCCATCGTGTCTGTAACTGACTCTCTCTCTCTCTCTCCATCGTGTCTGTAACTGACTCTCTCTCTCTCTCTCCATCGTGTCTGTAACTGACTCTCTCTCTCTCTCCATCGTGTCTGTAACTGACTCTCTCTCTCTCTCCATCGTGTCTGTAACTGACTCTCTCTCTCTCTCCATCGTGTCTGTAACTGACTCTCTCTCTCTCTCCATCGTGTCTGTAACTGACTCTCTCTCTCTCTCCATCGTGTCTGTAACTGACTCTCTCTCTCTCTCCATCGTGTCTGTAACTGACTCTCTCTCTCTCTCCATCGTGTCTGTAACTGACTCTCTCTCTCTCTCCATCGTGTCTGTAACTGACTCTCTCTCTCCATCGTGTCTGTAACTGACTCTCTCTCTCTCTCCATCGTGTCTGTAACTGACTCTCTCTCTCTCTCCATCGTGTCTGTAACTGACTCTCTCTCTCTCTCCATCGTGTCTGTAACTGACTCTCTCTCTCTCTCTCCATCGTGTCTGTAACTGACTCTCTCTCTCTCTCTCCATCGTGTCTGTAACTGACTCTCTCTCTCTCTCTCCATCGTGTCTGCAACTGACTCTCTCTCTCTCTCTCCATCGTGTCTGCAACTGACTCTCTCTCTCTCTCTCCATCGTGTCTGTAACTGACTCTCTC
>OZ038508.1:39940387-39947887 GCA_964036315.1 Acanthosepion esculentum | reverse complement strand
ACACACACACACACATATATATATATATATATATATATATATATATATATATATATATATATATATATTCAATTGTATGGATATGAGTTTCTGACCATAGGGTCAAAAACTCCTATCCAAACAACTGAATAATTTAGCTCTATCATTAATATTGAGCACTTGCCAATAAGTATCGCGTATCTACAATATATATATATATATATATATATATATATGTATATGTGCGTGTGTAATGAGAACGAAAAGAATATAAATTCAAACGTTCATAACATTAAGTTAAAAGAGGGCTCAATATGAAAAGTAGAGCAATAGTTATTTATTATAAGTTATTACATACGAACATAGAAATTACCACCACAAAAATGAATATTTGTTTCGATGCCTAAACATAAGCCTCTCTTCAGGTGGTGAACAAAGATGGTTATAAACGATTTTATTTAAAGTAGCATTTTAAAATAAATTTGTTTATAACCATCTTTGTATCAATAACCACTCTCTAATACATTAAAATTGACTGACAAAGTATTTGTTGTTTTCTATTGTTTGAATAGGAGGACTGTGTAAATTGTCCAGATGATTATTAATTTCGAGGACTTTCGGCCAATCTATTAGCCATTTTCAAGGTTTTGTTTGTGCTATTGCCAATAGTATGCAAGTTTCGTCATAATCTGTACAGCTTAAGTTTTCAGTGATACCAGTCCATTCCTAATACCAGCATATTGGATGCGCTGTTATATTTGTCATCTTTTGTATTTTCTAAAATTGCATGTTATCGGCTGGAAAACTGTTGGCCATATGTGTTCGTGCATACCTTTGTCCACATACCCTCTGAAATGTATTTTGACAAGACTTTAAAAATCTGGGTTGTAGCTGGTTAAACTCGACATATGTTTTTCATGTCTAAATCCGAGCTGCTATACACATGTCGAAAACAAAACTAGTCCTTCTGAATGGCATAATACCGTTGACACATAAACGAACACCCGATCGGAGCCCCAATACTGAGCCAACATTTCCGTGTGACATTTAATGGGGCGACCTTCTCAGTGTAAAATTATTCCACGACCGATGGATTTAAAAAAAATGCTATCCATCCTTACTATTGTGTCCTTATTGTGAGGCTGTCGGTCAACTCTTTTGTCACTTGAAACGCTAGGCAGCCTATAAAATATTTTGGAACTGCGCGACAAACCGGGATAATGTTATACGCAGAAGCAGAGGGCAGGTTTTGTAACAAATTAATTTAATAAAAGAAATAAAAAAAAAAATGTTGTCTTGGAAAAGTGATTCTGAAACAAATCTATATAAATAGTAAAATTTTCATCACTTTATATCCCTATATCTATCTATCTGTTCTTATATCTATCTATCTGTTCTTATATCAATCTATTCCTGTCTCTGTCTACACACACACACACACACACACACACACACACACACACGACTTTCCCGTCGTTTTCGACGTATGAGAGTCAAGCATCTCGGTTCTTAGAACCAACAGCCAGACTACCCGCACATATTTGATTCTAGTGGCGAAGGCTTGTGTAGAACCAACCACAATTTATAGAAGAGCCGAATACAGAGAACTGCTGCACAGTATACCACAAATTCCCCCCCCCCAACCCTTCCGCAGGTTTTGAATTCAGAGTTGTCCTTCTCGTAGACTGGCTACCACCCAAGGTTGTCCTCTTATTTAACGATAGCTATGGCAGAAAAAATGGATTCGTACTTTTTCGAAGGGTTAGCACGTAAGGAATTCGACTGGAATTCAAATTTCTCTCTCCAATTCCTCAATCCGAGCCGCAATCCATTACCCCACCGAGCCTATATATTGTGTGAACTCTTAAATTCGTAATTTTTCATTCATCAATCGTCAGGATGTTCAATGAGAATTTTTATCTTGACGAGGGATTACTTCTGATCCAATAATTATTGCTTTCCTCCAGTGATTCTCAACAGCCGTGCCGCGGCACACTAGTGTACCGCGCAAGTATGATTAGATTCGAAATCCCTTCATAAATGTTCCTTCTAATATTGGACTTAATTTATGTGAAGTAGAATTGGCCACCATTTCTAATGATCAAGCGCTCAAAATAAAACATTCGACAGTACCCATTGATACATTTGGGATTTCAATACAAAAGGTATATCTCGCATTAGCTATTAAGGCTTTATCAGTTTTATTGTGATTGTCTACTTTTATGTTATTTAGGATTGAGAAGCGCAATTAATCTAATTAAGAAGCGAGAAAGAATACGCTCAACTGAAGATGAAATGAGCGTTTTCTTATCGCACATCCGATGAAATATTGAAGAAATCCCGAAAAAAAAAAAAAAAACAGGTTTTACACGAAATAAGCTGGACAAATAATTGAAGAGAAACATTGAAATAGAGTAAGTTCAAATTTGTATATATTTTTTTAAATCTCTGGTTTTATTTCCTAACATTTACTCTAAAGTGTGCCATTGCTTAAAAAAGATTGAGAAACACTGCTTTAGTCAAATATCAAGCACTTTATTGTCAGAAATTATGTTCACCTGAATTTTTTATTTATATATATTTTTACGCATGTGAGTAGCTTGCATTATTATATACTAGCAACCATACCAAGCTAGTCGATCAGAAAAAGCGTTCAATTAAAATGGAGCAAAAACAGCATCATGTTTAGATGTAACAGTCTATCTTCTTCAATTACTTTAAAGTACTTTCATTAAAAACATTTTGAATTAACGCAGTTACTGATATAACACAAGTAGTCTGTATTTATTCAATCGAAGTTAGCTGAGGACATGAAGGAGTAAAACAGGCAACATGAAGACCCACTTCAGACCACAATTATTTTGGAGTTTTGGAAATTCAGTTTGTCAGTGTGCTACCAGGGATGAAACAGATGATACATTTATAAAGCAATTAAGTCAAGTTTGATGAAAATTGGTTGAAATATCAACGAAAAATAAGAAACCAGTAAAAATCGCCATTTCTCGCCATTTACGCGAGTTTTCACGATATGGGTGGATATTATCAATTATCAAGTTAAATGACTGTTAAAGAATCAAATTACTGTGGGCTACAATTGAATGAAGTTTGTATTAGATTGCTTGGAAATTTAGGGAGTTTTTAGTTTTAAATTTGTGCTGAAATCGATTTTTCGTTTTTCGCTAAATGCAGTGGCGAAGAAATAAAAATGAGGTATCGTTGAGCTCGTCATGATGTAAGTAACCTACGAAAGCGGAGATAAAAAGTTGAATTTATCGATTTTTTGATCGGCTTTATAGATTTTTTTTTTTTTTTAAATGATCGATTTTTACACTGGGAACCTATCTTTTACATTGTACAATGTATTTGCCAAGTTTGATCAAAATCGGTTATATATATATATATATATATTAAATACGTTAATATATGTGTATATACAGGGAAATTTAAATTTGGTGATATAAAAAAGATAAGGACATAAACATTTTTAAAAAACATTTTAATGGTTCTAAATTTAAATGTTGCGGTTTTAACAACTCTAACGTGGTATGAATTTTAAATGTGAAATTTATGTCTAGCTTTTATTCTGAGGCGTTTAAATACGAGATCTGATAATAATTTCAATACTTTTATCGAGCATTTGACTTTGATAAGTAAAATTAATGTGAAACTCTGGAGTTGGTCAATGAGAAGTCCATTTAACTTTTTTTTTTAACTCTGTAGTAGCGAAAGATGCTAAGGATACCATTGACCGAACATGTGAACAACAATGGGGTTTTGAAGAAAATGGAAACAAAAAGGAAACTTATACTTAATATCAGGAAGAGGCAAATGAAATTTCTGGTGTACGTAATGAAGGAGGGCTTGGAAAAAAACTGATATGAACAGGACAGATTGAGAGACAGAGGAAAGCATCGCGTGACATATTTGATAAGCTTGACTAAAATGGATTGTAGAACAGGGCTTGGGAAAAATAACATAAGATAAAACTTATTAGGAGCTACAAAAGACAAGATGTGGAGGGCCATGATCGCCCACATCCTTAGGGGACACAGCCCATAAAAGAATTGATCACTTGAGAGCGCATCTTCTCACAGCTCCAGTACTTTTTTCTAGACGAGTTTAGCAATCTCTTAACAAAGCACTTTCCGAGTGTTCCAAAACTGTCATATAATTCATTCTGTTCTTTAGCAAGGCCTAAATACCTTTCCAGTTCACTTTAGATTTACTGTTGTCTATTAAAATAGCGACATTCTCTCGTTGTCAATTCTTTTCTCTGTTCACGATGACTAGATCTAGTCTTCTGGCCTGGATTGTGTTATCAGCTTGAATTTCGAAGTATCGTAGGATTTCATTTTTCGTCTTTTAGGTGAGCAGCTAGTTCGTACATATACTACTGCCTTCTATAGCCATATCAAAATTGCTTGCTCAGTTCCCAGTGCGCTACCGTTCCTACCCGGTCTCATCGATTTTGGTTTTTGTAGTCAATTTGCTGCAATCTCTTGTTATATGGTTGACAGTTTTACCAAAATATTTACTCGTCTAGTGTATCTTAATTTTAATATAATTTCTTCACATGTGTTTACTAAGGATCACTTTTTCTTTCCATATGCTTTATTATTCAGTAAGCTCAAAGTGGCGCATGGATACCAGTATACAAAGCTCAATAGAATCATAATGCACACTCTAAGGGTGTACAACGCACGTGAATCGCAGTCAAATATGTGCGTTATGGTGATAGGCTTTGATATGCAAGTTGTTGCAGCATACCTACGGACGATAATAGATATGTTCCAATTCACATAAATACAGTCGTAAATACTGTATGTTGGTCTGCAGTTGGAGATTCATCTCCAGCTGTGCTGGTCAAATTCTCTCCCTCCGGGCAGAGAGGATCCCCAAACGTGGATTAGTCGAAGGGCCGAGTCTCGTCTCGGGGAAACAGCTACCCGACCCCGTTTTGTACGGGGCCTACGGAGAATTTTTGGCCGAGCCTACGGGCTCGGATAACCCACATTAAATTCGACCTTGTGCCACATCTGACCGCGTGGGGCAGTCGGTAGATATCCTGCAGTTGGAGATTCATTGTGGAATTCACTTGACTCACTTCTAGGAGTTGACTACTACTTCTGTGCGCCACTGGCGAATCTTGTATGTGTTGCTCTTGTTCTGAGTATTATCGTCATTACCAACCTTTGTGCGATTATTCTATTCAGTAATCTTCCCTAGGTTACAACACAGGTGGAGTCCAGTTTGTTCTAAAGTCTTCAAAATTAAAACAACTCCCCCCGACTCTCAACCATGATTCATCCAGATTACTACACCTCATGAATATAAATGCATAGTGTGTCAGTCCCTAAAAGACGTGCTTAATTGGACAAGGTCCGACAAGTGATAAATAAAACTGTGATACTGCATGGATATTTACTGTAACCCATCTTAATTCACCAAGCATGTGTGCCACGCCTGGTGCAACCTCATATTATTACTATTATATGTTGGTATATAACTCTTTCATGTAATGCATAGAATTGAGTATAGCACTGTTTATAATATTCACATCTTTGTTCGCTTTATTTCTGTTACTTTTTATGGTAAAGCACAGATCCCTGGCTTGTTCGTTTATATTCGTTATCCACGTTGTTAAATGTTTGAGAGTTGCGCTAAAAACCAACAGAAACAAAATGAGAGAATAAAGTGTAGAAGTTTTCAGTGCTTATTTCTTTCTCCCCGCTCGCTCTCTGGCTCTCTCTCTATTTCGCTCTCTCTCTATTTCGCTCCCTGGCTCTCTCTCTATTTCGCTCCCTGGCTCTCTCTCTATTTCGCTCTCTGGCTCTCTCTCTCTCTATTTCGCTCTCTGGCTCTCTCTCTCTCTATTTCGCTCTCTGGCTCTCTCTCTCTCTCTATTTCGCTCTCTGGCTCTCTCTCTCTCTCTATTTCGCTCCCTGGCTCTCTCTCTCTCTATTTCGCTCCCTGGCTCTCTCTCTCTCTATTTCGCTCCCTGGCTCTCTCTCTCTCTCTATTTCGCTCCCTGGCTCTCTCTCTCTCTATTTCGCTCCCTGGCTCTCTCTCTCTCTATTTCGCTCCCTGGCTCTCTCTCTCTCTATTTCGCTCCCTGGCTCTCTCTCTCTCTATTTCGCTCCCTGGCTCTCTCTCTCTCTATTTCGCTCCCTGGCTCTCTCTCTCTCTATTTCGCTCCCTGGCTCTCTCTCTCTCTCTATTTCGCTCCCTGGCTCTCTCTCTCTCTATTTCGCTCCCTGGCTCTCTCTCTCTCTATTTCGCTCCCTGGCTCTCTCTCTCTCTATTTCGCTCCCTGGCTCTCTCTCTCTCTATTTCGCTCCCTGGCTCTCTCTCTCTCTATTTCGCTCCCTGGCTCTCTCTCTCTCTATTTCGCTCCCTGGCTCTCTCTCTCTCTCTCTATTTCGCTCCCTGGCTCTCTCTCTCTCTTTCGCTCTCTGGCTCTCTCTCTGTATTTCGCTCTCTGGCTCTCTCTCTGTATTTCGCTCTCTGGCTCTCTCTCTGTATTTCGCTCTCTGGCTCTCTCTCTGTATTTCGCTCTCTGGCTCTCTCTCTGTATTTCGCTCTCTGGCTCTCTCTCTGTATTTCGCTCTCTGGCTCTCTCTCTGTATTTCGCTCTCTGGCTCTCTCTCTGTATTTCGCTCTCTGGCTCTCTCTCTGTATTTCGCTCTCTGGCTCTCTCTCTGTATTTCGCTCTCTGGCTCTCTCTCTGTATTTCGCTCTCTGGCTCTCTCTCTGTATTTCGCTCTCTGGCTCTCTCTCTGTATTTCGCTCTCTGGCTCTCTCTCTGTATTTCGCTCTCTGGCTCTCTCTCTCTCTATTTCGCTCTCTGGCTCTCTCTCTCTCTATTTCGCTCTCTGGCTCTCTCTCTCTCTATTTCGCTCTCTGGCGTTCCTTTTGACAAGAAAAACTGAAGACGGCGTAATATATTTTTTACTGGAAAACTTTGCATGCACGCACACAACCTATTAAATCTTGTTACTGTAGAAGTGCAAGATGGTTATCAATTCAGGAAACAATTCTTTTATGTGCTGTACCCCTCCAGGAAGTGGGCGGTTATGACTCTCCATAACCTCTTGTCCATTGTAGCTCTTAGCAACATTTGTCCATTTGACAAGCCTTCCGACCCGCTGCCTTCACTTGTCCCTTTTACTTTCGCTATGTCACGTGAGTGTTAAATCCGTCCCTCCTGATTATGTATCTTGGAAATTTAGCCGTCTCTTTGTTTCCATTTTCTGTCAGGGTTCTTCCTCGCTTCTGCGGGATTCTCAGCATCCTTTTGCAGAAAAAAATTAGAATTCTTCTTTTATGTGCACTAACCCTTCAGGACGTTGGCGATCATAGCTCTCTACAATTTCCTGTCCTTTGTAGCTCTTACTAAACTCTACTAAACCTTGCTTGGACATCTATTTAATGAAGTTCGCTAGATAGGTTATGCTTTGTTTTCATTTGTCCTTTCGCCTTCAATGTATCCTGTGAATTATTCAATTTTCCAAGCATAAGTTT